>CM034008.1:11198859-11272468 GCA_019603395.1 Cyrtorhinus lividipennis
GTGCAATTCACAAATATCTCGAGAGGACAGGCTGTAAAAATGTAATGAGGAATACGTATTTCTGTTCTGTATTATTTATTTTAATTTGTTTGTGGTTCTCCTTGGGGGAAATGAGAAAACAGGAGCAACCAGAGTAAAATTGAAAACAAAACGACTCTAAACGGGAACATGAATAACTTCGAGCGTTTGCAGTATCTACTATCTATAGTATCCTAATACTTGGATGCAACTTTTGATGAAGGTTGAGCTCAAAACATCTGAAAATCTCACCTTTTGCCCTCGTCATTTTACAATTCGCACACTGAAGTAACGACCTTGTCGATCACGTGTGAAATGCAGATGCCTGTATGATAATAAAGTTGAATCTCGTTCTTTTCTCGTTTCTCAAACGCCTGGTTCACATCATTGTGTTAAAACGAGAGGCATTATGGCGATTCCCGCCAAAGTTCTCAACCACTCGAAGGCTTTGGAGTTGTTGGAACTCGTATTTCCAACTACTTCACCGTAGTTTAGCAAACTTACATTATCATATCAAGTCTGTCTTCGATTCAATTAATTTATATTATCAATTTTTACGAAGAGAAATCTCCTTTATAGTCGATCAATATTATCATTTCCCCAGAATTTATCATTTATCGTGGAAAAATTTGAAAACTAATGAGATCCCTCCGGCCGTTAGCTAACAAATGGCTTAAGAAAATGTTAACGAAGAGTTCACTTTGACACTGGTTTATTGACGATTTACATATTCTCGGGTGTGTTAAACATACTGTCCATTTCAAACAAACCCCAATAAAGTACCAACCAGCTCATGTTTTCGGGCTTTTGGGTTACAAATCCTTGTGAAAACTGAAAAGTAATATAGGAGTGTTTGGGCTAAGTCACCGCTATGTTAAGCCCATCGCGTGCAAGGCCTTCGGAAGTTGGTCGTAACTCAAACAAAAAAGGGCTCGGTTGAACAGATTAAAAAAATGAAAAAAAAATTGAGCGCTCACATTCAAATTTTTAATAAAAATAACCGCTTTTACGATGAAGCCACGAACTAACCATAGGAAATAGGTCGTAAAGTCAAGTTTCAGGTGAGAAGGACAAAACGATATTTTATTCGCGATTTAAACGGTGTTTTTGCTCTTTAACTTAATCGACTTATAACATTCAGTGGGAAACAATATTCACTCGCATTCATGGTTGACAGAAACCTCGAAAAAACCATTATCAAGATAAGTTTACGGTATGAGTGTTGAGAATGAAGAGTTAAGGCCAGCAAGAGCCCGGGCGGAGCCTAAGCGCAAAATGTCAAATTCTCGAAGCTTTTAAAGGTTTTTTTTTTTTTTTTTTGGCTCAGACAGCGAACAGACATCTTGGATTTCGAATGAACACCGCTTTGCGTGTGAAAATTGAAAGATAAGGAAGAAGAAGAGGTTCCTTTTTATATCGATACTGCCCAATGAAAGTGGTAGATGTCCTCCCATTTTCCCCAGTTGATTTCTCACCATTGGGAATGGCGTGAATAGCCGATCTCGTGTCCATAATTATACTACCCAGTATATCGTGAATATTGAGTTGACACTCGGAGTTTATTACTAGCCCTCACTACCCATCAGGAAGGCAGTGGTTGTCAGCTGATAAAAACCTCGACCCGAACGCACGCCATCTTGGACGCTAGTCAGTTGCTTGCTCATTGCTTCTCGTCGCGTCTTCTCAGCTGTTCTCTGAAATACTGTGCTTCGCTAAAATCCCATCTTCTGAATTCATCCTGTTTCGAATACTTGGTTTCCTCGCCTCTACTGAAGAAATACATCCCATGTTGAGAAAAAAGTAGTTTACTTCAGTTTCAAGTAATGTAGACACCAGATTATTCAGTGAGTTCTTCAGTACTTGAGTACTTCAATATTCTTGATTTCGTACTTACCCAGGTTACCTAGGGGCACTAGGTGAAAGGAATCAGATTTATCAAGAAATACTCGCGAGTAAAATATGATTCTACACCGCTTTACGGCGACAGATACAAATGAATAGCTTGGCCAAATAGGGGTCTATGTCACTTTTGCAAACTTTCCAGGAGAGCAGAATTAAAATCGGATGCTTCAGCGAAACCATCTGATCGGCAATCTCATCCAAAATTAGCAACATAGACCCTTCTTCCATTAGTTTTTATATTAATTTTTTTTTTTTCAATGCAAGAAAGATTGCAGAACGATTTGTTCACAGACACGTTTTAATTAACAAGATAAAGAAAAAACAACAATAGTAATTTACTTTTTTGGTTTAATCCTTTTGGATGATTCTGTTATTGAAAAATGAATGTTTTATGAAGAAGAATGGTTTAAAAAGTCTTTTAAAAATCAAGCTTCTGTGAGTCGCATAAAATTCTCTGTATTGATAATGACAACAAAGAAAAAAACGAACAAACCCTGAAGATCGAGAGGGAGAAAATTAATCATAGGTATCTTTGCCGAGCGATAAAACGAAAACGAATGGCCGCGGCCGTGGGGACGGATGGGATGATAAAAAAAATTGACGCGTAGTCAAATTGTGCATAGCAACGGAACATAGACCCCTTTACTTGAATGCAAATTTTGGTGTTTCTTTCATTTTGGCGCCCGATAGCTGGGAACATATGCTAGGGGTACAGTCGTCACTAGAGATGGATAGATGAGGTTTCCACGATTTGTTTGATACCAAAAACGAAAAATCCAAAAAAGTGACATAGACCCCTATTCGGCCGAGCTATTCAAATATAGATGCGTATTATTCCAATATGAATGAGAAACCAAAGCTATTTTTCAGGATTCAATTGTTGTAGATTATTAAAAGTTGAGGAATAGATGACCACTAAAGTGTCAGTAACCATAAGAAAATGTCTAAAAAGTAAAATACCTTGAATGTTTCCCGTGTTGCATGTATGCAATATGCAAATATGTTTCCATATTTTGAGTGACTTCATTATTTCATACTCATAACATAAAATAAGATACGTAATTTCAAAAACGCTGCAAATTCTCTAACCCCCCCCCCCCCCCCTCCCTCACAACCATTTGGACCGATCGGTATATAAAGTTTTGAGGACCAAATAAGACAAATTTTTAGAATTTTGCTACCAAAAACGACGGACTTTAGACGGCGTACGGTGGATGGGCGTTTCGATTTTTGGTTTTAATGAGATTTTGTGACTCTCTCCTCCATTTACTAGGAACTAGGATTTTCTACATTTTTCTTATCTATTTAATTACGCTTCTTCAGTAAGACTTGTTGAAAAAAATCAACGAAAGGAAAAATGGAAACACCCACCCACACCCACTTTGTACTTGCGCCTATTTTGCCAGATTGTGAACACACCCTAGTCAGTAGAAACCAGGCTTATTAAATTGATTTAGAGCATAAATTATAATAATCACAATAAAATACAAGTTACGTTTCTTCCAAATCATGTACGTTTTTCTGTGACGTGAATAATAGGAAAAACGCTGCAAATTCTTCCACACGGGTTGGTTATTTCTCTTACCAGGCGCATGGAGACTCATTTTTTCAAAATGGGGGAAACAGTGGGTGTGGTGGGTCCCGGACCCATTCTAATCGATTCAGGGTCCAAAATTTAGTGGAAAATGATACCCCACATGCCTAGGTTCCAGAAACATAAAATCGGCCTGGACGGTGGATGGCGGACGGACATTTGCTAATTTTGATCTAGACTTCTTGAAACGTCCAGAAAAATTTTTTTGGGCCGAATCCGAAAGATTAATTTTTTGCCTGAAAACCAGTTTTTTATTCAAGGAATAACCAACCAAAAACCTACCAGTATTAGATAGGAGTGTCTCGCCCACGTGCGTTCTAAGGAACAGCTAGCGCCCAGAGCGGTCAATTGGTGAACCACTTCGTATGATTTTTGTCAAGATTTGGCGATCATGTTATCATTATACTTTTCATCATCTCACCGACCCCTGTCCACATTTTGTTTTGTTTGTCCAAAAATGTAGTTTCCGTTTTTCGCATTCAAACTCAAATTTCTGCATTAAATCGACTAGGCAATTAGACATTCTAATTGAATGTGATGAGAAGGTGTAATAAATTGACAAGTATTCCTGAAATTAGCGAGCTTGCCGCTTTATCCATATTAAAAAGAGAAGTTGAATTGTTTTCAACAACCTACTTTTTTCACAGTTCTTGTATAGAAGTTGACTTTGGTGTTGAAATGCGATTGGTTAACAAAAAAAAATGTACCGCAGAATACGGAAAAATGAAAATATGAGTGATAAAAAGAAAGATAAGTACACTTTTTTAGTGGAACAATGGGAAATTATGTCCCAAAATAAAATGAAAAGCCATGGAACGGCTCAAGAACATATTGAGATGGGAAATTCGTTTTTTGAAAACGGATCATTTATTATTTATTTATTTATTAGAAATGAACAGGACGAGCCCAATTACAGAAAAGAAAAATACGTTCGGTGAGAGTTCAACATCACAAAAGGACACATCAATGACAAGTCAGGGGAACAATAAGACATTGAGACGAGACCGAAGAGAGCGGAGGGAGATCGAGAGCAGGTCTATGTCATGGCCGACAGCAGGTTGGTCATTCTAGGAAGTCGGCAGAGAGGTCGCGAACGCATGTAGTTGGTAGGCGAAAACTGTACAGCAAACAAAAATCGCAGGACCGCAGGCCGACTCGGGGCACTAGCAGGCCAAACTGGGCAAGCAAGGATTGGGCATCAATGCTCGCAGAGAAGATGCCGTGCATGCAGGACATGGCCTGGCGGGCAGATGGGCTGAGCAGGTGAAACTGAGGACACAGGACACTGTAGTCCACATCCTCACGACTGAGATCCACATGGCATTCCTACGAGGGGCACCAGACGATGGAAGCATACTCCAGGAGAGGCTGGAGCCCGGTAGAGGGCAACGATTATCCAGATTTTCGGCAATCTAGGCGTGTGGGGTATCATTTTTCACTAAATTTTGGACGCTGAATCGATTGGAATGGGTCCGGGACACGCCACATCTACAGTATTGCCCCATTTTTCCCATGTTCGAGATTTTCGGCAATCTAGGCGTGTGGGGTATCATTTTCACTAAATTTTGGACGCTGAATCGATTTAAATGAGTCTCCATGCTTCTGGTCCAAGGAATAAACAACCCCTGTAAAGAATCTACAGCGTTTTTAAAAGCCTATGATGAGCACCGTTGGTCGTGGAAATTAGAGTTAAGAATAATGCTGATCGAGCTTCGATGAAGATTGACGGTAGTGAAGAGCTTTATTTATTCTCAGTTTGGCAATGTAGTTGAGTCAAAATGGCCCAATAAACGCATTGGGATTTAGCGATCATAATTGTGTTGTGATCCACGTCAGACTTTAACTCCCAGCCTGAATTTAGTCGTCGTGTTCGAGTTAATGTCTTTCCGGTGTTGAGGCGGTTCATGAACACCTATTAATATTGATGGACCGTTCCTGGACGTCCGTGGGCCTACAAAGAAGAGCATCGGTAGCCAAGGGCCGTCTTCCTCGAATAAAAGGTGCAATACCGCAGACGTGGCTGCGTCCGAGAGGATAATTCCACAGTTCGGTCAAACCACAACACCTATAATTTCCAACCGATCTAATAACGGAGCAAAAATCCTGCGGTGATCCACTGTTCGGGGGATTTTGACCTCCGGAAGGTCGGTGGCCGACGAGCGTGCATTCTGATGAGAGCCCCAAGCTAACAAAGAAAATGCCGAGAAATATCTCAGAGGGGAAAATGATTACGATAATAACCGGCATACTCACACATGAAAAAGTGGAGAAGGTGATGAAAGGACCATTGTCCATTTTTCATCGTTTCTTAGCCCCTTTTTGAGCGTATATTCTCAAACAGTAAATAGTCCACTTATCTTAAAGCAGGGTCTTGATGAAATTAATCAAAAAATCTGCAAATTCTTACACACGGGTTGGTTATTCCTCGAATGGGGGAAACAGTGGGTGTGGCAGGTCCCAGACCCATTCCAATCGATTCAGGGTCCAAAATTTAGTGGAATATGATACCCCACACGCCTAGGTAGCAGAAATCCCGAAAACACATGTTCAAAATGGGTAATAAATACCCAATTTGACCCATAACTTCTTCCAGTGGGTGCCAATCGTTCTGGGACCGGTTTCATTGGATTCAGCGTCCAAAATTTAGTGAAAAATGACACCCTACTCGCCTACATCGCCCAAAATCTCGAAAATCCATTTTTCAAAAAACACATTTTGACCCCTACCCCCCCCCCCCCCCAAATTTGGTCCGATCGGGCTGAAAAGTTTCGAGGACCCGTCTCGGCCGGAAACAGACCCCTGACCCAAATTTCAGATTTTTAGAAAATTTTCTACTACCAAAAACGGCGTGGACAATGGACGACGGACGGCGGACGGACATCGACCTTTTTGATCAGGACATCATGAAACGTCCAGAAAAAAATTTTGAGCCGAATCGGAGAGGTTGACCATTATCATGAAAACATAGGTTGATTATTCGAGGAATAACCAACCAAAACGCTGCAAATTCTATCACAGGGGTTGGTTATTCATCGGCCAGCAACATGAAACTCATTCCAATTGATTCAACATCCAAAATTTAGTGGAAATAATATCCCGCACTCCTAGGTACCCAAAAATCTCAAAAATATGTAGATAGATACACATTTTGACCTCTTCCGGTGTGCGCCAATCGTTCTGGGACCCATGTCATTGGATTCCAACGTCCAAAATTTTGTCGAAAATAATACCCCACACGCCTAGATTTCGATAGATCGAAAATTTTTTAACATTTTTCGAAATACACATTTTGGTACCTACCCCCCTCAAATTTGGTCCCATTGGGCTGAAACGTTTCGAGGACCAACCAGAGCCAAAATCCAATATTTCAGATTTTTAGAAAATTTTCCACTACCAAAAACGGCGGACGGAGGACGGACATTTGCTTATTTTGATCCGGACACCTAGAAGCACCCAAAAAACATTTTTGGGGTAAATTGAAGAAATTTACTTTTTGCATGATTATACAAGGAATAACCAACCAAAATGAATTACCTCATTTTGTCTGAGCAATTATTTTGTCATGACAAGACCATTTCTATTTCCAAGTGCGAAATTGTTTATATTACTCAATAGAAAGTTCTTTGAAGCGGATGACGGAGCAAATTGCAGATTGTTTAGAGAAGGTCGGCTGACTCTGTAAATGAAGTTTCCACTCGTATTGTAGATGTTGAGCCATATTTCACGACATCTCTCACTTTTCCTTTCTGACTGAAGCCATTAGCCGCTTCTCGTCCAAAGGTAAAAATGACATTGTTCTTTCCGCTCGCTTGATTACAAGTAAGTGAGATCTTCCAGTGATATCACAACGGTCTTAACGAGCGACTTATTGCAAACCGTCTCGTATCAATTTTTCGTTTCAAGTCAATCGAGGCTGAGACGTTATCGTTTTGAGCGGAGCTCAAGATTGAAGACGCCACGAGAGATTGTACCGGGTTTTAAATTGGAATATGGTGAAACGCTTATCCGAGGACGTTGAAGAGGCTGTGTTATACTTGTGGCGAAATACTGAGCTTATTCGCCAGTGGTCCATCAAAAGACGAGCACAATTCAACCCAAATCACATGCATTCAGCCTGCAACCCACCTAATACTTCAACCACAGTTCTAATTCAATCTCAACAATAGACACAATGCACAATGAACGAACGGTATCGTCGTTGCTTTTCTAAAAGGACGAAATCGAACTGATTTGTGAAAACTACCTCGAAAAAGAAACACGAAAGAAAAACTTTGGAATGAAAAGGAGAACTGAGTTGGAAGCGTCTATATACAAGAGAGAATCCTCTTCGACGAACCTATACAACAAAACCAGCGATTGAGCTGCTGAAATGGGAAGAAGAAATAATGCTTCCGAGTCACTGCGGCCTAAGTGAGGGAAATTGAAGAGAGTTTGAAGAAGATGCTGCCTATTGTGTACAGAAGAATTACAACCATTAGAACCTTCGCCTTCCAGAGATGATAAGGAGTACCGTTTATCTAACAAAAGCGAAAAAAGAAAAAGATTAAAAAAAAAACTTGTCGGTAACTTCTTTGTAAGACTCTTCTGCCTCTTCATTGAATCATAGAAGTTGACGCATCATCAAATCGAGTGAAGGTTCATTTTTCTTGTTACCGACTGAAAGGCTTGCGCAAGGGAGAAGAAGAGCCAATATTATACCTAAATGATACGTGAACCGCTAAGACAAGCACAGAAGCTTCCTCGTGAAATTCAAAATAAGAGCCGCCATTAAATTGGTGAAAAACTAGACCAAATCAGTCTTTTGTCGACTGTAGTTCTGGAAAACAAAAATAACCGAAGAGGCAAACACCCAAATTAGTGCCCGAAACGTTCTTTTTCATAAGCAGAACAAATTAAGTTTCTTAAGGACCTGAAAATACCAACTTCTCTGACCTGCGCAGTCCTCTGCATGCTGTTTTGCTGGGTACTTCCACCCGTTCCTATTTGCGCATATCAATAATCCTAGGTGGAGGTTATCTATTAGTTTCACGTGCTTCACGCAGTCTAATCATTTGGCCTTGTCCAAAAATATAGTCGTCGGCAGCTTCGCTCTGCAGCACAAATCCAAAATTAGTTGATAAAGTACATCCCACTGGAAGATGTCCTGACGTCATGATGAAAGTTGAATGTGATGTTTGACAGCAAAACTCTTAGAGCAGCGTAAAATGGGGGCTGATAGTATAATTGGGAGGTAAACGACGACTTATTGTGGGTCACGAGAAGCTGCTGACATCAGTAAAAAATGCCTACTGGAGTCTTGAAGGGGTTGGTATTTTCAGGTCCTTAAGAAACTTAATTTGTTCTGCTCATGATGGCCATGTAAGCGAAGGTTTGCCGTTGCGGTGGAATTCCCCAGGGAACGGTCATGGGTCCAATACATTCTATTAAATACATGGAACGGTTGCTAAAGACGGGGTGATTTCATAATTTTTGCCAGTGACACTGCACTCATCGAATCTGGCCACAAAGCCTTGAAAAAAGTGGAGTTGAGCCATAGGGACCCCTTTCAAAATCCGATTTCTTGGCATTTTCGTATGCGTCATCAGGACTACCTTACATCAAGGAGATGAGATAGCATGAAGTTACCTGCAACCAATCTGACCTTTACAAGTGCCCATGAATCCCTTCAAGAGCGATATACAGAATATCCAGTCGTAGGAGTGTAAATAGAACAGGGAATGGAAAATAATATTCATCTGGACGCATTGGTGAAGAGGCTCAGAAAACTAGCATACGTCTGTAAAGAAACGCGATCCGCATTAACATTAAAATGCTGACATACGTTTTACCATGCCATAGTGAAATTTCTTTTTATCTGAGGAGGATGCAGGGAAGAGATGATGGACGATGCCATTAGAAGCTAATTTTGAAAATCCTCTTGAATGAAAGAAAAAGCACCCATTTTGAACAATTTCAGACACATGTGGAGATTTATTACATTCAGAGATTTGTATAAATGTCGTGAGCGACTTCTCACCCTAGGATCAATAATATCCTGAGATCAATCAAAGATCAAATCCTTAATTATTCAATACCTTACCCCTATATCTAGGAACAGAGATCAACAATATGAAGCGAGTTGAAGATTAAATTGAAAAAAATACTACAGTCAGACAGATACAATGATTTTATTGATATTTACAATTTATTTTGAGTGGTGAGTAATTGATGGAGGGTGGTGGGTTAATTGATATTTACAACGATAATGACTATTATTCACCAACTCCTCTCCTCAGCACGAAATATTACCAAAAAAGGAAGTTGCATTGTTTCATACTGTATGTAACTTGTACCAATTCTTCTAATTAAAAAAAAATTTAATTAAAAAAAAAAAATTTTTAACTAGTTATTGCGAGTAGGAAAAGGCCAACATCATTCCATTCCGCAGGTTGCTATTCGCGGGGGTGATCACAGTGATCACAATCAATTGCACGAAAGGCGGAGGTGCAGGAGCCGCCGGCGGGGATCGGGCCGTCGTGCATAATGAGATCGCGAATGGCGCACGTCCGCCCGCCGCCGTCCCACGCACGCCAGACAAAACCCTCCCCTCACCCCCTTTCACCTAAGGTATCTCACCTCTTCTACATATATAATGAGGAGGCCAATCCGTAGGTCCTGATAATTTCACTCCATTTGAATCTCCCACCCTCTTCCCATTTATTTGCGATGACGTCACAATTTCACCACATTACTGTATCATTCCTTTCTCCATTTTGTCGATTATTGAAGAGCGTGTTGGTTAGGACCTATTATTTTCTACTAAAATTTGGACGCTGAATCCAACAAAACTGGTTCAGGAACGGAAGAGGTAATAGGTCAAAATTGGTACCTATATACCTACTTATTTCAAAAGCGGATTTTTGAGATTTCTTGTACCTAGGCATGTGGGGTGTGATTTGCCGCTAAATTGTGGACGCTAAATCGATTGGAATGAGTCTTCATGCTGCTGGTCCGAGGAATAACCAACCCCTGTGAAAGAACGCAGCGTTTCAACGGTTGTTATCGATTTCCTGCACATTACCGTTCCATGTTCCAAAATTAACCCACCCCACAAAACGTATATACACAATTTAAGACAAATGAATGTCGGGCAAAAATATAGCGTTTTCAATTTAAAAAATATAAAAAATCACAGCGGGAGGAAGATACTATACGCATTATGGCAAGGGATCAAGGTAGCTGTCATTACGTGCCCTAGCTCAGAGACTCACCCCCTCGTCACGAACTTCTAAAGAGCACAAGAGGGATAACCCCTGTGCCGCTAGAAAGGGTGGGGTCCACCTAGTCGTTTCAAGTATTGATCCCGCGCTTGAAATTTACTTACCGTGTAACAAGAACATCAAAGTCCCTCAAAATATCCAAGGTTGACCTTATCATTGAGCGACCATAGGAATAATTATGTTGCGCAGTTTGTGGCCCATTATCTCCCAGTCAAGGAGATTGATAATTGGGACAACACAATATAACTAAAATAATTGGGTAAACGTTCGATAAACGACCGTCTCGTTAATTTTAAAAATAATGACTGGTGAAGTCATATTGTATGTTACAAGAGGGCCAAATATTGACAGTATAAAGCCTGTCCAACTTTAAACATATCAATCAATCTAGCATCAAAACGTGAATTTCAATCAATAGATTTTCGTGATTTACTGCAATCTAGACGTTTAATGTATCATTTTCGACTACATTTTGGACGCATAATCTAATGAGATGGGTTCCGGAACGATTGGAGCCCACCGGAAGAGGTTATGGGCCAAAATGGGTATCTATTTATCTATTTTGAGTGTGTTTTCGAGATTACTGGATTACTGGCTTGTGGGATATCATTTTCCACTAAATTTTGGACGCTGAATCGGTTGGAATGAGTATCCATGCTCCTGGTCCGAGGAACAACCCCTGTGACTTCTTGTTGACGTGCGACTTCTGTCACTGTATCATTCCAATGTTTCGCCAAGTTGGCGTATAGGTAGCCTGTCCATGACATGGCCAACTGAGTTGAGAAGGAGCAGGGGGATCGCAGTGTCATCGGCAAGCAATTACTGTAGTGGGTCCAGTACAATGCCTTGCTCATTTTTGGCCTATCAATCATTGAACGCTGTATAACAAACCTTCCTGCCGAACTTCGTCAGACGCGCCAGTGACAGCAAAGAGGGCAGGATAAACTTCTTCATGCTCCTTCTAATAAAACGTGTAATGAAGTCTCTGAGAGCCTATACAGACACTAATATTACACGCACCAAATAGGAGGCGCTAAATCGTGAAGTTTCATGTTCCATCGATTGCCTTCAGAAATCGTAAAAATTCATTCAAGTCTTTTATCTCATACGGAACTGCCTGTCACAAAATATTTTGATACGAATTTAGGAGGACGTACTTCTAAATGTATTACTCTTCGGGATTCTCTCCTGGAGATCTGCCCGCACTACACGGGTACATACCATCGCTATAATACAGAAATCTGTTCTAAAAATGCTGCAAATTTTTTCATTCCTTTCAGCATGGGGAAAATCGGTGAGTGTGGAGTGCCCCAGACTCATTCCAATCGATTCAGTGGAAAATGTTACCCCACGCGCCCGGAAACCCATCCGAGCGGGTTCATTATTGTTAGAAGGAAGCAGTGGACACTAATGATGTGTTGAGTATTGATTATCTGACCACCTTACCGACCATCTGTAACTTCACGGTCGGATCATTCTTGGAACATCGAATAGGAACGCCTATTATTAGATTAGAACCAGCCTATCATCCAGCTGGCATCGAAGAACACAACAAAATGCACAAAATGATTGATGAATAAGGAATTAGTCTTCACCAATGCATCGTTTGCCACTGAATTTTTGACACTGAATCCATTGTGTTGGATCCTGGACCGATTGGTGCCCTCTGGAGGTGTGTACGGGTCATTTTGAAATATGTTGGTAGGTACCCATCTTGACCCATATCTCTTCTCTATGCTACACCCTGACTGTTTACACTACCCTCGTCCATCGACATACCCCACTCGTCCTATTACTCAAGGTTCTATATCTGATAATGCCTATTACAGTTTGCCGTACATTCATAGTTTTGCCATATGAGCGTCTTCGCTCAAGTTATACATAAAAAGAACATTTTCTCTTAGCTCATCTCTCTGAGGCCAGACAGAAGCAAAAGCGGGGTGCAGTCTATACATAGTGTTGCAAGATTGCACCTGCGCCCGTCAAATGGGCTGCCGGCGTTGCAGGGTCAACGACCTGTGGAGAACATCAAACTCAAACATTTGTGCATAGTATTGAATTGGCTGGAACCTTCCTGTTGGCTCGACGTTGGCAACACGTCGAGTTCCCAGAACCAGGGAAGGTTTGAGAAGGTACTCAACCAAGAGGCAGCCAGTATAAAAGGGGACCAAGGAACGCCAGAGTGCAGTTCAGTTCAGAGTCTGAATATAGCCGCTTCGTGTTATAAATAGTGTGACAAGCTTTACAACAGTGAATTGTGCTTTGTGATTGTGTAAGTGTGTGAAAAAAGACAGTGTATTTGAGTGAACGATTGTAAAAAATTATTAACAAAGAATATAAATCGTTACAATATACATGTAGGGAAGTACACTCACTATTTTATTTTACTATATTCCGTAGTACAATGTAATACTTCACAAAGTCTACTCCTTCACATTGCACAGAGCGCTTCTCTTCGTGCTGGGGTTATTACGTACTACCATATACTTTTTATTACATGATTATTATCATTATTACAATCCTTACAACTACTGTCATTACCTTGTCTATAATGCTCTGTTTATTTTCACTCATATTGGAATACATTTTGCATTCATTTATTCATAGTATGAATAGGTGTTATAGTCAAACCTTTCGTAATTTATAGGCTTTAATCAAATAAAACTGTTACATAGTTATGAACGGAATGCACAATTATGAGTGGAGAATTTGAGAGTGAGTAAACATGTGATGACAAATAACTTAGCGACGGAGTTGTAATAATAATATGACATTCTCCCCCTGTTAATTTGTTATATAGTCCTTAAGATACGCTGGTGGATTCCTCGTCCTTAGGGATCTTCTTGGTTCGTCTACAGCAATGTCCTCTTGCGAGAGAGTTGGGCTTTGGGAATTCTGAGTGGTAGGAGGCCTCAGGGATTCAGTAGACTCTAAATGGTCAATTCTGGATGAGGGGTCTTGTTCTTGAACTCGTGGATTTGTAGTATTACTGCTTGTGGATTCAGTATACTCTACATGGTCAATTCTGGATGAGGGGTCTTGTTCTTGAACTCGTGGATTTGTAGTATTACTGCTTGTTTCCACTTCTTGATGTCCGAAGATAGAGTTGTCCCCTCTTGGCGCCAAGTGTTTCAGAGAGACCGTGCTCTGTCTCCCGTCTCCTCTACGGATCAAAGCATAGTCTGGATTTGCTTGTATCAAGTCCACTTCTTCTACCAGTGGACTGTATTTCGTTGAACGTACATGGCTTTTCATCCATACCTTCCCTGGATTGGCAAGCCATGACGGTATAGCTAAACCATTCGTCGACCGTCGTGCATGGGAAAACATTCTTTCATGGGGAGTACAATTTATCGATGTGCACAGGAGGGAGCGGATGGCGTGAAGAGACTCTGGTAGGACCTCTTCCCATCTAGACGTATCCAAGCCCTTATTCTTCAGTGCCATTGAAATGGTTTTCCATAGTATACCATTATAACGTTCGACAAGACCGTTTCCTTCGGGGTTGTACGGGGTCGATGAGCTGGTGGCGATTCCTTGTCCGTGCAGGTAGTCTGTCAGTTCCTTTGAAAGAAATGAAGTCCCACGGTCCGTATGGATGTATGCCGGGGTGCCAAAAATGGAAAATAAGTTGTACAATTTGTGCTTGACTGTAGTGGATGTCATATTCCGACATGGATATGCAAACGGGAAACGAGAGTATTCGTCAACAATTGTTAAAATATACTGATTACCCGAGTTTGAAGGGACTGGCCCCTTGAAATCAATGTTTAGCCTTTCGAAAGGTCTCGTGGCTTTTATTAGACGATTTTCATGAGGTTTGTGGAACCTAGGTTTCAATTCCGCACAAATGGTGCAAGCGGAAGTGACACGCTTGACATCATCAACCGAGAAGGGTAGGTTCTTGGATCGGATCCAATGTAGCATTCTGGTTACCCCAGGATGGCACAAGGATTTGTGATAATTGTATAAAACATCATTTTGCGTGGCTCCACAGACCCTGGATAGTGCATCAGCTGCTTTGTTGAGAGATCCTGGCCGGTACATGATATCGAAGCTGAAACATGACATCTCAAGCCTCCAGCGTTGTATCTTGTCATTTTTTATTTTGCTTGAGTGCTTTAGATTGAACACGAAAGAAAGGGCCTCTTGGTCCGTGACAAGTTTGAAGTGACGATTGCTTAGATAGTGTCTCCATTTTCTTAGGCTTTCGATTATTGCAGTGGCTTCCTTTTCTATTGCTGGATATCTTTTCTCACTGTCACTTAGAGTCCTCGAAAAGAATGCTACCGGACGCCCATTCTGAGTTAGTGTTGCAGAAATTGCAATATCCGATGCGTCAGTCTCAACCACAAGCGGAGAATTCGGGTCGACACAAGTAAGGAGTGAGCTGGAGATATCATCTTTTATACTTTTGAATGCTCGAATAGCTCTATCTGCTAATGGAAATGTCGAGCTATCAATCAGGGGCCGGATTTTCTCTGAGAATCTGGGGATCCACTTTGAGTAGTACGCAAATAGCCCGATTACTCTCTGCAATGCTCCCTTGTCACCAGGGGGTGGAAGTTCCAACATAGGTCTCAGACGCTCGGGGTCCGGTTTAATGGAACCTTGACTTATAAGATGTCCAAGCAGTTTTATGGACGGCGAAGAAAATTGACATTTATTTTTGTTGAGTTTGAGGTTATACTTTTTTGCTACCTCTAGAAATCGATTCAGATTAGAATCGTGTTCAGCCTGCGAGCGACCACCAATTGTTATGTCGTCTATGTAGCAGCGAACACCTTGCAGTTTCTCTTTGTCAATGATTTGGTCTAGGAATTTTTGGAAGGCGGGCACCCCATTGGTTACCCCAAACGGGAGTCTGGTAAATTGATACAGCCTTCTGCTAGCCTCGAAAGCTGTATAAGGACGGTCCTCTAAACAAATCGGTACCTGGTGATATGCAGATTCCAGGTCGATTGTGCTGAAATGGCTATATTGTGCCATCTCTGAAACCACCTCCTCAACATTCGGGATGGGATAGGCATCTAGCTCTGTGAATTTATTAATGGTGTTTGAGTAGTCAATCACCATTCGCCTTTTGTGGTTGGTATTCCGTGTTACCAGGACTTGGGCCCTCCAAGGAGATGAGCTTTTCTCGATGATACCGGCTTTAAGAAGTTTAGATATCTCGTCATCGATAAATTTAGCGTCCTCAATGGAATGGCGCCGTGACTTTGTCGCAATGGGTTTGACGTTCGGCAAGAGATTTGAGAAGATCTTAATTGGTTCTACGTTAGCACTAGAAAATACAGTGCTACTGGACACCAAAAGGGGTGGATTAGAACCCCCAAAAGTGAAATCGAGACGCGAATGTGATTTCAAGATGTCATGACCTATTACGATGTCTGCACACAGATTCGGTAACACTGATAGTTTGATATCATCGTACAAGTGTTCTAGAAGCTGGAGGCGGGGTCTGACACAGCCTTTCAAGGAGGAGGAAAGGGATGTGGAAGCCATGGATACTATTCCACTATCAGGAAAGATCGGGAGTTTGTGAATTTTTATAAACTCCTCGCTGATGTAGCTTCCAGAGCTACCTGTGTCAATGAGACATTGCGCACTTATCCCATCAATCACTCCTGGAACGATAGCTTTGGAGAGAGAAGGAGAAATGCTAGCTCCTATTATGCTAGCCAGGAAAGGGCTGTCACCGGAAGCGTCGGAGGGATCTAAGGTCGGAAGGGCAGCCGTCGTTTTGACAGGTTTGGTCGGTTTCTTTGATCGGCAAACCTTGCTGTAATGACCAATTTTGTTGCAATTGGAACACACCGAGTCTCGAGCAGGACAATTCTTGCGAGAGTGCAGAGAACCCCCACAAAAGAAACATTTTCTTGAGTCCAATGAAGCAGCATTGCATTGACTGTTTGCCGTGTTAGCCGCGTAATCATGAGGATTAAGTTGAGACATATTGTACGTTTCCGAATTTTTGATAGCTATCTCAATGCAGCGGGACTTTTCTACAGCATCGTCTAGGGTAAGAGCTTTATTCTCTAGAAGTCGCTGACGGATGTCAGTCGACAGTAGGCCGGCAATAAACGCATCCCGGATGTAGTCGTTTTTATTTTGCTCAGCCGAAACCGCTGTAAATTCACATTCTTTAGCTAATGCCCTGAGAGCCGTCAGGTACAGGTCGATTGTTTCCGAAGGGAACTGTTTTCGAGTGGCAAGCTTGTGTCTAGCATATATGATATTTTTTTGTTTCACAAATAGAGCAGTTAGAATATCAATAGCAGCTTGGTATTCGGTGCAGTCGCTAATGTACTCATATACATTGGAAGATATGAAATTTAAGAGTACCTTCAATTTATCAGGAGCCTCGACACCAGCTTTTTCGACGTAGTTTTCAAACGTCCGAAGCCAATGAAGCCATTCTCGCTGTGCGGTAGATTTCTCGGGCTCCGTAGAAAATTTGTCTGGCTTGTAGAGTTTGTCCATATCGTTTTATTTGATTAAATTGTTATAGTCAAACCTTTCGTAATTTATAGGCTTTAATCAAATAAAACTGTTACATAGTTATGAACGGAATGCACAATTATGAGTGGAGAATTTGAGAGTGAGTAAACATGTGATGACAAATAACTTAGCGACGGAGTTGTAATAATAATATGACAATAGGTGACCACAATAATATTCGTTTGTTGGTTAGTTTTTCAAATACATTAGACTTGATTGGCAGTACTGACACGGGTCCTTTGGGATGTTGGAAATTCCAATGGTAAGAAGACAAAATTGGACACATTGGTTACCTATACCCGATAACGTTGTTGAGGCGTGATGATAGTCCATCACTGAGTAAGTAGGCAATAATCGCCTGTCCCGGTCTGGAAGAGGACCAAGTGTTGCAAGCCCCGAAACCTCTGTCTTCATCGTTAACGAGTTCTCGTAAAAAATGAAAATACCTAAACGTTTCCTTTTCTAGCGTGTCTGCAGCGATTCCCGGACGAACGTCCTGTCATGACAGGAAATACGACTATGTCCCTCGAACTGTTCTAGTTTTCCACGTACTCGAACCTCCTTTGAAAAATGGTTCCAACCCTAGAATGGGAACTGATGAGGTTCGCGTGTCAAATATTTCTCGTCAGCCGAGAAGCCAAACCAGCCCCGGCTCGACAGATTTGTCTCTGTCGCAGAACAGTTTTCCTTCGCCCTCGTCGGTTAGTGATTTCCCCAGGCGCAATGAGCGGATTTGCGACCAAAGCGTCGTTGAAAACGCCTGTTTGGCGCAATTTTCTGTGCACTTGAACAACGATCAAGGACTCCCTTTAAATGTCCCTGAAACAAACGATGGGAGGTAGAGGAAATTGGAAGATACGCTCAGAAGATTCTAAGACAAAAAAGTTCGAATAAAGTTTCGTCGGGGCCCGTGACAAACCGAAGAGTTTTTCTGGGCGATGGGTAATAATTAACTCCACGGTTTAGACAAATGACACTACCCGATGGTAGGAGTGAGCGAGCAGGAAACGCTTCTGAGAGGGAAGTGGACAAAGAACAAACCGCCATTGATGAAAGGCTAAGACAAGAGCGTGGCGAAACGTGCCGAAAAACGGCGGAGGAGGGACAGTCAATTTGACTCTGTGCTCTGAATGGACGCTAATATCGCCAAAAAACGGTTGGCAAGGCCTTGGAGAAATTAGGAGAGATGACTAAGATAGGCAGGTAATCATATTGATTGGTTAGTCCTTGCATAATCAACCTATGTTTTCATGCAAAAGGTCGACCTTACCGATTTGCCCCAAAAAATTTTTCCAAGCGTTTCATGGTGTCTACATCAAAAACGCTGCAATGTCCACAGAGATTGGTTATTCCTCGGACGAGCGCCCAAAATATGGAGAATGATACCCAGGTACCAAAAATTTTGAAACCCCACATTCAGAATGGGTAGATAGATACTCATTTTGATCCCCATAACCTCTTCCAGTGGGCGCCAATCGTTCTGGGACCCATTTTATTGGATTCAGCGTCGAAAATTTAGTATAAAATGATACCCCACACGCCTGAAGCCGTGAAGCCTCATTCCCATCATTTAAGCGCCCAAAATTTTGTCCAAAAATTTTGAAAAACAACATTCAGAATGGGTCCGGTGGGCACCAATCGTCGAGACGGATCATTGGATTTAGGATGGTTTATCGCCAAAAATGTCGAGAATCCATTTTGGTTGGTTATTCCTCGAATAATACACAAAATTTTTTTCTGGACGTTTCATGATGTCCTGATCAAAAAAGGTCGATGTCTGTCCGCCGTACGCCGTCCGTGTTCCGCGCCATTTTTGGTAGTAGAAAATTTTCTAAAAATCTGAAATTTGGGTCAGGGGTCTGTTCCCTGCCGAGACGGGTCAAAATGTGTTTTTTGAAAAATGGATTTTCGAGATTTTGGGCGATCTAGGTGAGTAGGGTGTCATTTTCCACTAAATTTTGGACGCTGAATCCAATGAAACGGGTCCCAGAACGATTGGCACCCACCGGAGGAAGTAATGGGTCAAAATGGGTATTTATTACCCATTTTGAATATGTGTTTTCGGGATTTCTGCTACCTAGGCGTGTGGGGTATCATATTCCACTAAATATTGGACGCTGAATTCAATGATGTGTGTCCCAGAACGATTGGCACCACCGGAAGAAGTTATGGGTCAAAATGGGTATGTAACCACCCATTTTGTGTGTGTCAGGATTTCTGGTGCCCAGGCGTGTGGGGTATCATATTCCACTAAATTTTGGACCCTGAATCGATTGGAATGGGTCTGGGACCCGCCACACCCACTGTTTCCCCCATTCGAGGAATAACCAACCCGTGTGTATGAATTTGCAGATTTTTTTCGAAATACACATGTTGCCCTCTATGCATGGCACCCGAGTAGAACTGAGCATTTCGTATCGGATTCAGTTTTCTGAAATCGTGGTTGACTCCTTCATGCCATAATTTATCGAATGGTTGAGTAACATTGAGGAAGAATTTCCTCTATTTTGGAGTACCAGTAATATTATAATGAGGCAAGCACCAAAATTACTTCTTCAAAACTATCCATTCCTAAATAAAAATGCCACAAGTTTCCACGGGCGATAAACTAAATGAAGTCGTTTTCCAACGCAGTGGGTAATGGCGCATCGCTAACCAAAGCCGAGCTCTCATTTCAATAATTTATTCACAAACTCTCCGGACTCCGCGAATCAATCATGTTTGGGTGAACGGCGGGATTGCTTTGAATTGCTAATAACATTAAACGTCGGATTAGCGTACAGTACGAGGTTTCAAAGCTGATATAGCACTCCAGATAGTACCATGGATGCATCGGGCATTCACAAAATTAATTTGAATCAGCCAATTCTGAGAAGCGGCGACACTGAATTAAATCGAGCTGAAATACCTTTATATTTTTGTTAGTTTTATCGCGACAATGAATTGCATTATTTTGCATTAAATTGTGTAGATAGTGCGCCACGAATCGGCAATAATAATAATACTTTTTCAACACATTGAGTTATTGTGAAGCTTATTTAAATGAAACGACAAATTTTACGTGTATCAAACTGATTAAACTGTACAGTGCGTCGTCAACGTTGTGAGTTTTCATATTTTTAATCAAGGGAGAGTTGTTCAAGGGGAGGAATTCCAGTTTATAATAAAGCCAAGCTTGGGAATAAGCCCTCTCTCGAGAAAACTGGCGGAAAGGTGGGACAAGGTTTACGATTCTTGGAGCTTCCTGTCACCAAGGGTCGTAAGGTTGGTAAGGCACCCCAACGTGGCAAGAGGGTTGTCGGCTGACGGCATTTGTTAGCCCCTAGAACCTCCTCTTCTGTTACCTCGTCCTCTTATTGCTCCTTCTCTTCCGAAGTATGCTGAGACCGGAGATTTATATTGGGCCCTCGTGGGAGCACAAGTTTCAAGCTCGGGTGAACAACATCGCTTTTCCTTGTTTTTCTCCTTCGCGCGGAGGTTTTCCCCGGTTCAGACGCCCCGATAATGCTTTTCCAGGACGTGGAGCGCACATAAGTCCTCGCTATACTACTGGGCACGTTCATTTTTCAATTCCGACAGTCCATGTATTTGACCAAAATATTGCTCGCCACCATCCACTTTAATGCTCACTCTGCACGATCATTCTTATTCTTCTACATTGAAGTTAAATTAAAATTAAAAAGGTTCCCGGAACGATTGACACCCACTGGAAGGGGTTATGGATCAAAATGAGTATCTATCTACTTATTTCAAGAGTGGGGTTTCGAGATTTCTTGTACCTAGTCGTGTGGGGTATCATTTTCCACTAAATTTTGGACGCTGAATTGATTGGAATGCTTTTCTGTGCTCCTGGTCCAAGGGATAACCAACCCCTGTGAAAGAATTTGCAGCGTTTTTAGCGTCTTGGGCGTGTAGGGTATTGTTGGAGGATGATCGATTGACGTGGGCCAGGTAGGAAGTTGATAAAGTTCTGCCGATAGGTGTAGGGACTCAACATAAGCCAAAAATGATCCCGTGGCGATACCAAGGGCCACTCGTGCCAACCGACCGCAGGAAGTCAGTGCCCCAGGGAGGAGCAGGAGCCTCATACCGATCAAGGTCATCCATGGACACTGACACTGCTCCGGCCAAGACCTTCCTGTCTCACCGACTCAAAGCCACTGAACCCACCAGGTCGCTGAACTTCTCAACCAATCTTGAAAAGCCATAAAGCCGTATGAGCGCTTGAACCAGTCAACTGGGTGTATTAACCATAATGAGTTACACAGCATCGTAACCATTTCACCAAGGAGGATAAGGAAAAAACCGTGAATTCCAGCACACAAACTCCGGTTATTACGTCTTAAAGTAATAAAAGAACTGGACAAGCAGGAGGAAGACCGTCGCACCGGTCCTTAACTTGCGGATAAGAAATAAAACCCAATATTCATATTTATTTATACTCCTTCTCGGTTTTCCTTCTCATGAATACAAAATTTAACTAGACATGGAACTCGTTACACATCAACAACCACACTCATGAAATTAATAACAATTATTAATAGCCGCACAGAATGGCCCAACGTCCAGGAGCCCGCATAGCAAACTTATTTTACATAAAAACTTGATGATAAGCTGAGCTCCTCCTTTACGTTGACAAGCAAAAAGCTGACAATATTTACTATTCGGAGTGACTTGGGCATAAGGAACACCGATTTTTATTAAGCATTCAGGTGAAATTTGTACATTTTAAAAATATCTTCAAGCCTGGTAAAATTCTCTAGGGGCTCATTGAATGTTTTCTCAATCTCAATTTCCTAATAATCACATTGTTTGTTTTCGAGATTTCTGGTACCTAGGCGAGTAGATTATGATTTTCCACTGACTTTCGGATGCTGAATCCAATAAGGTGGGTCCCGGAACGATTGGTGCCCTCTGGATGAGGCTATGGTTCGAAATGGGTGCCTATTTACCCATTTCGAATGTGTGTTTTTTCCAGATTTCTGGTACCTAGGCGTGTGGGGTATCATTTTCCACTAAATTTTGGACCCTGAATCGATTGGAATGGGTCCAGGACCCGCCACACCCACTGTTTCCCCCATTTTCCCCATGTTGAAGAAAAGAGTCTCCATGCGCCTGGTCCGAGGAATAACCAACCCGTGTGTAAGAATTTGCAGCGTTTTTTTTATGGAGGCATTCAGGTACAAGAATAATTCGAATAATATGATTTTTTCTTAGTTGTAATGATGAATCCAGCAACATTAGTTTTGCTGCCAGTTTCCATTGGACGAGCTCGCTCCAAGTCGCCCTTGATTCGTAGGAAAATACCTAAGGCAATCCAAAAAATCAACAGTGGGGCCTTGGAAAGGCAAACCCCACTTCGACCGTATGTCCAGCATACATTTCATATTCTAATCGACTGCAAGCTTACTAGGAGCCCCTCATAGTCGGTAGTTCCCGAGAATGCAAATTCCTCGAATCCTCCTTTGACGGGGGAAAGGAGGGTTTAGGTGAAGGGGCTATGGAAATGCAAATTCCTCTTTTTGCTTCAACGATCAAACCTCCATTGGAATGAAACTGAAGGGGAATCCTTTTTTACAAAATACTCCATGAACAAAAAATAGCGCTGAAAACTTTCCCGGTCGAATGACTCCATGAGTCTTCAAAGCCTCTTGTGTTTTCTAACTAAAAGAGATTGAGATTTCCACGGGCGCAGATCGAAGCTTCTAAATTTTTCCTTCGGGGTGCTTCCCGTGAAAAACGTTTCTGAGAGTAATAAATGCAGCGCAGTTTTTGATATGTGGTGG
This sequence comes from Cyrtorhinus lividipennis, assembly GCA_019603395.1. NCBI lineage: Eukaryota > Metazoa > Arthropoda > Insecta > Hemiptera > Miridae > Cyrtorhinus > Cyrtorhinus lividipennis. The sequence goes on from CM034008.1 coordinate 11,221,920, forward strand.
AAGAGACCAAAGAAAAATGAGGGTTGCGCGATTTCGTAAGTTTTACAGGAGGGGAGTAGTCAGAGTTGGATCCTGCATATAAAGGGCGTCCTACAATGTGCCCACCCCCACCCTAAAAAAGGTTGAAATTTTTGAGTTCGTAAACTAATCATATTTTGATAATTCATTTTTAATAATTTTCTTTTTCTTCTTCAGTCATGTAAAAAAATTTTATATGGCCCGTTGAGTCCATTTTCATTTGAGCATTTCTAGTCCCCTGCTGTTTCCGATAGGTGGGCTTCAATGATAGTTTTATTATATTTTTGCAGCGTGCGTAAACATGTCACTTGAGAAATCCCCGTGAAAATGAATGTTCCTTGGAGCAACGTTATGGAGAAAACAGGACACATTCCAATTGATTCAGCGCCTAACGTTTAGTGGAAAATACTACCCCACACGCGATAGTATCCCGGAAATATCGAAAGCCCACTTTTGAAATAGGTGGTAGGTACCCATTTTGACCCATGGCCACCCCTCGGTGGGCATCGATTGGTCTGAGACCTGCCTCAATGGCTTCAATGTCCAAAATTTAGTGGAAAATCCATTTTCACCCATTCCCTCCCCGAATTATGCTGGAATGGGCACCTGTGCGTCTGGGAATAACCAACCAAAACATCACCGGGATAAACATGAGGAAACAACATTACATTACATCACAGCCATCGATACAAATCTATTAATTTCAAGAAACGGCTCCAAAACTGCACGGACGAAACGGGTATTACATTTTCCGTATTATCATAGCGGAAAATGTCCTTATACATATATTCTTCTAATTGGCATTTCAAGTCCACATTTGGCTCACAGTCCCGAAAAGCGTTATACAAAATATCAGCAGACTGTTTATATCGGATTGTGATCGAAGATTTGAAAACTGGTGCGATTATGGGTACCCCGAAAAACTATACTATACTATAAATCAAACAATAAAACAATTTTCTTGGGCTGAGCCTTTCCCAAATGGTCAATTATGGCACAAAAATCTCACCTGTAAATCGCACGAAAAACTCCTGCCACTTGCATCGGTTTCGTGTTGTTTCGCCGACCCCTCAAATGAGCACTTAACCCACAAGAACATATCACAAAGAAACTAGCGGAAATCAGAGTGAGCTTGCAATTTTAAATAATTACTATCAATTTCATGTTTTGTGCTTCTAAAAAAGGTATTAATTCTCACCAGAAAAAGGTATGTTGTGAACACTTTAGGAAACGGTATTTATACAATTATGAATCCAGTCTATAACCGTGTTGTGTGTGCGATAGACACATGAGCAATATAAAACGAAAGAACTTTCGCAGGTGCGCGTCTCTTGCCCGATACAAGCTAACTAAATTGGTGAATAGATTGCATAGTTTTATTTTCGTCTTGGCCCCTGTTCGGCACAACAAACTGGCCTCGCTTGACCGAGAAAACGTCTCGGACTGTAGGCACGGAAATAAAATCCGTTTCCGCTCGTTTCCAGCATCAACCAGATTGTCGAAGGAGTTGGCTCCTGCTGCTGGATGCGTTTGAGAATCCTGTCAAGAGGAGTAGCGTTGATAAAATGGCAACTGACGTCAGTCGGCTTGGTTTCTACTGGATATTCCAGCGAAATCTTACTCTTTCCAGTCTTCCAAGTGCTACTGTCGCCGTCACATTTTGAAGCAAATGTAGAGTATAGTAAAGCAGTGTTTGGCGGGCGAGCATTGTGAGCAGCATGGTGAAGGGGTGTTTTACGTCGCGTTGGGGGGCCAATGCATTTGATGTGTTGCGAGCTGGCACCTGCGCCAGTAAAATGGGCTGCTGGCGTCGCAAGGTCAACAACCTGTGGAGGGCTAAGGGAGTCATTTCGAGGAATTGTGCGTCATATCGAATTGGCTGGAACCTTCCCATTCACATGAGACAACACGTCGAGTTCCCAGAACCAGGGAAGGTTCCAGGAACCAGGGAAAGGTTCTCGGCCAGGCAGCAGGTATAAAACGGACCCAGGAACGCCGCGGAGTTCAGTTCAGTTCCGAATATAGCTGCGCCGTGTTATAAATAGTGCGACAACCGTGTATTGTGCTTTGTCATTGTGTAAGTGCGCGAATGTGAACAGTGTATTCAAGTGAACAGTTGTAATAAATTATTTACGAAGAATATAAAAATCGTTACAGATGAAAAGGTTATGGCGTCGTTCTAGTCATAATACTCATTGTTGGTGTTCTATATCATGTGTAGTGGCATGATGGCATGAAGGACTAAAGCTCTCCCAAGTGCTACCTAAGAAACTCTCCAAAATTCTAGATTCATACCACACAGACAGGTTCTTTAGAATTAAACAAGAAAACGCTTATTCTCAGTTAAAACCTATCAAGGCAGGAGTACCCCAGGGAAGTGTCTTGGGTCCTCAGCTCTACTTACTGTATACTGCCGACTTGCCTGTACTGGAGCACAATCTAACAGCCACGTTTGCGGATGATACAGCTATCCTGGCTGTCGGAAAAGATACTAACGAATCTATTGATAAACTAAATCACTCTATCTCCAAAATACAAAGATGGACAGCGAAGTGGAGAATTCGAATAAATGAGTCAAAGTCAGTTCCAATGTTCCAGCTTTTCTCAACGGTAAAATCATCCCATACGCTAATGAAGCGAAATACCTGGGGATGACGCAAGATGCCAAGCTAAGATGGAAAAAGCACGTGAAGAAAAAGCGCGAGGAGCTCGACATAAAATTTCGAAAGCTGTACTGGCTCATGGGTCGGTACTCAACTCTTCCGTTAGAGAGTAAAGTTATGCTTTATAAACAGGTCCTCAAGCCATCGTGGACTTATGGCTGCCAACTATGGGGTTGTGCCGCAAAGAGCAACATTAATATCATACAAAGATTCGAAAACAAAGTACTTAGGGCAATCGTAAAAGCGCCTTGGTACATCAGGAACGACAACATCCATCAAGACCTTGGGGTAGAAAACGTTCAATCCGAAATACACCGAATTGCTGCAGCCCATCAAGAAAGGCTACAAAGGCATGTCAACAACGAAGCCGTCCATCTACTCGATGTTTCCAGCCGAACGAGAAGACTTAAAAGGACCAAGCCGCACGCGCTAGTGAACTGAATGTGAAAAACAAGCAAATGAGCCCCAAGTGACTAAACTTAACAAGACATGCTTGATGCATGATTTGTGTAGAATTATTTAAGCATGTGCCCATGTAAACAGAATAATATCACTCATTAGCTTTGTAAAGATAGCTAGATTGTGATTGAATAAAGCTTCCGTTTAACGGCAATAAAAATAAAATAAAATAAAAAAATATCATGTGTTGAGGAATTGCAAAAGAAGACAATCCGTGGACGAGATCGGGAGATCTTGAGGGACATTTTACTTCAGGTTAAATACTACATTGTAATACATCATAAATGCACCTGGTTATTAATTAGTGATTGCGTATTCTTCAAAGTTAAAATTCATACAGAATGAATAAAACACAATGAATTGAGAAGCAAAATGTAGCAAGAAGCAAGACTCAAAGCGCAAACTGTTTGCAAGACACAAGCCACAACTGAGAAGTCGAAACACTTTAGAAACAAGTAATTACTAGGACAATCCATCTTTGCTCTATTTGATGATCATCCATATTCTACCAGCAAAAGAGAAGACAAAAGCACGATACAGAAAACGGGAAGTCAAATACAATCAATTCCACGCGTTTTGAGCGTTTTTAGCGGAAGAGTTCAAGACGATTTCAAAACCGGATTGGCGCGGGCGAGCGTTGCGGGTAGGGATGACCGATACCGATCGATATCGATACGGTATCGATACTTTTCTTCCGATACCAATCATTTTGGTATCGATACTTTGCTTTCGATACCGATACTGGTATCGGAAAAAATAATCGGAATCGAAAAAGTATCGAACATAAACGATAAATAAAAATAAAAAAATAATAAAAATTACCAATTAAGAATCAAGAAGGTTCTCTCCTAAAGGTTGCTACACTTTTTGTTTTGGCCAGAACTTCGAGTATACACCATAGACTCGAGGGTATATACCTACTCAAAGGGCCAGAAGCTTCGGAGAGAGATCCCTCTTCCCCGCTTTGGCTAGGGGTAGTCTTGTGAAGAAGAAGAATGCCTTGCTATCATCAGTGAATGGACAGCGTTAAATGTGTTATTTTGTTCCATGGTCACTTTGTTGTTAGTTGTGTGTTGATAAGGTGATTTACTTAAGTGTGTGACGCGGTGATTATTTATAAGGTTCTGATTTAGTGGGAGGAAAGTAGCGAAATTGTGTGAAAAGCATCAGTAAAACACATTCTGTGTTTCAATAATTTCGTCTGAAGTATGTAAATAGGGGTAACCGGGGGCAGGCCCCCTGGCGAGATGCTGAACGCCGAGTTTTGATTCGATACCGATATTGGTTGGTATCGATACCAAGCAAGTATCGGATCAAAAGTATCGATATCGAATAGTATCGAATATTAGTATTCATATCGATCCTCCCCCGGTATCGATCAACCCTAGTTGGGTGATTATCTGAAGATGTACAAATCATGCGTCCGGTCACTTTTCAACCTGAAATTGATGCCCCAGCCATTGGAAAAAAATCAGAACTATTCAGCCTTTTTTGTTTTACAATGGAGACTACTTTGCATATCCAAAGTAAATTTCCCAGTGGTAAAATTTAAATTCTAATAAGGTCTTTTTTTTACTCCCTCACCGTGTCCGACCTCCTAGTTCCTGCACTTCGTAAATTCGTATTTGATCAACAATTATGGTTTTGTTTTATTCCACTAACTGATTTAATCCGTTGTTGTATCAGGATTTCATTAAAAAATACCCCTCAACATTTGATGAAGTCAGTGAAGAGATATATATAATAAAAATTGTATGTCCAAACATTTCTGCTTCACTCCCTCACCGAAAATTTTGCGGGTGGTGAGCGCGGGCGGAAATCCACGTTGGATATTAGCTGTGGTATTTTCTGTGGTTTGAATGCGTTCTCCGCACGCCTGCAACGCTCGCCCGCATTACACGCGAGCACGTAGGACACGCAAGCGCAGAAGCCACCTTACACATATCAGCCACCCACCCCTACTCCCACCGTTTTGGTCAGATCGAGCTGAAAAGTTTCGAGGACCATCTAGAACCAGATGGAGGTTCCTAACCAAAATTTCAGATTTATAGTAGAAATTGTCTACTACCGAAAACCACGTAGACTGTGGATAGCGGACTGCCATATTGCCTTTTGGTTGATTATTCCTTTATAACAATCGGACAACTTTTTTTGAAAAAAAAAAAAAAGAAAAATAAGATATAATTATGATGTTTTGCGGTATACTATAATTTGGTCGCGGACAATAGGTTTTGATAAGAAGCTTACAAGTGACCTTCAATCAATTGATATCCCAACGTGGCACTTTTGCCGGGAACAATACCGTTGAAGACATTCAATTGGTCATGGGACCCATCAGCGAATCCAATCAAGTTCGAGATGACCAGAGTCTAATTGAATTTGAAGCCTGCCGTGATGTTTGTGCGGTTGGCGACAAAGGGCACCAAGGGTGGATCTCTCTGTGTACTATTTGGCTTAATTGTATTCGCTTTCCCTCCTTTTTTACATCACAACACTATTTTTCTACATTCTATATTCGTTCAATTTGGAATTGGCTTTCTAACGGGAGTTGGGGAACCTGTTTTAACGTCGAAGACACAAGAAATGCGGGCAGTTCCTTCCTCGTGTTTACAAACCTTCCATATATGCAGGTGGAAGCGAAGAGGTTCTAAAATTAGAAGATAATAACGGGTCAGCAACCGCGAGAGCTGGTAAAATATTCTACTTCCAACCGCGTCGGGTGAATCCGAAGAAAAAAAACGAAATTATGCGTTAGCCTCGATTGTGATGGGCCTAATCATAGCTGGTGGAATGGGCAGTTGAGACCACTCTTTTTGAAACGTTGGTAATCACGAACAACGTTAGTACCGAAAACCGAAAGTGCCGAGTATTCACGTTGATTAGGTATTACAATATTGTTACAATAATGCGAAAATGTTGATGGAAAATTATCTGTTTTTCAAGTTTTGGCTTATTTTTCTCATTGAAATGTATTCGTAACAGCCAACTGTAAGCCTCTCTCGAATTTAAATCTGTTATAATTTTAACTCGGAGGTTTTGAATGGACCTAGCGAGAGGTTACACAATGTAAGTCCAAGACTTACGACTGAGCAACTAGGGATACCAAGGATGAGCATAAAATACATTGATACAAACTGAATTATAATTGAAAACAAGGACACGTTGCAAAGGAGAATATGCCTCAACCTGGGCTAGAATTGATACAAGACAAAGTAATTCGACAAAGTAAATTAGACAACATGTGGAGCATAAAATACAATATTAATACATGATACATGAAATTATGATATACATGAAATACAATTTAATGAGCAAGCGCAACGATACCGGCTGACGAAAACGGCGTCAATGTAGAAGGAAAACAGGAGGGGCATGCTGTCCCAAAGGTACACAGCGAGGCTTAATTAGCTTGAGTCCTTTATGGGGAACACAATGTTACAGCTTCAGCGCCGTAGCAGAGTTCACTTCAGAGCGAGCACAGGACAAAGCCAGGATGGACTGAGTGAGTTGCACTTGCCTGACAGGTTACAAAAATATATATGACTCCGACATGTTGGGCGCCTCGGCGACAAGGGGCGCCACAGCAACAACTGCCTGGTTGGGCGCCTTGGCAATGAGTGAAGCCCTGGAGCTCTCCAAATGCGACGTCCGGGCAGGAGCTGCACGCGCATCCTGGCGCATGCTCCCTCCCTTCTGGCCTCCTGGAGGCAGCAAGCCTGGGGGCTTACACAACAACAACAAAAAATCGATTGCTCCTTAACTTCCACCTAATAGAATGGGGAGATTTGGATTCCAAAATGTCCGTCAGCCGAAAACCCTATGCTCCTGCTCATAAGCTTTGTACTTTTTTTGCCCAACCGTCCGATCGCCCCAGACGGTGATAACGTGTATGTTGAACATGGGTTGTTCAAGCTTTTTGGAAACCCTGGCATGTAGAGCTTCTTTCACCAATTTTTGGAGCTGAATCGATTCGAATGGGTCCCAAAATGGGCCCAATTAAAAAGGACGCCTATGGGTCAAAATGAATATTTTCAAAATAAGTCCTACTTCTGTGGGAAAAATGAATCTTCTTACTCCGATGACTTGAAAGATACACTTTCCCACCCGAACAAAAAATGATGTAAATCTTTGTAAACAATTAGTAGTGTTATTGAATTGAGAGAGCATTTGGATAAGTCTAAAGAGAAATATTTACAACTATAACGATGAAACGGCGCCAGTAAGTTGTGAGAGCATGCACGTGAATCCCCCTTCCCCGAATCAGGTCTTTTTAACCCTACAAAGCCTTCATGGGTAATTTTTACACATAGTTGGTTAGCTTCTGCTGGTTGCACCCAGACATGGTGAGCAATTTGAACCAGTTCTCACCAGACCCTAACAGAACCCTACGCACATGGTTTTGGGTCTTGCAAAGATAATGAAACGTTGCCAATTCCAAACTCCTTTTGCAGGGTCTCTTATCAATCACTTTTCACTTATCATTTGTTATCTGCCTCAACACTTTGTTCTTTTCTTGTAAATTGTTGTAAAAAACAATTCTCCAGCGCGAGAAACATGCGATTCCTTTCTATAGAATTCCATAGCATTACCCTTGGGACCCTTGACTTACCGTGACCAGTGTTGTGGCAAATAAAAACTGATAAGTGAAAAGTGACTGATAAGAGATCCCTGAAAGGAGTTTGGAATCAGCAACGTTCGGTCATTTCTAGAAGACCCAAACCCACATTACCACAATACCATAATACGTCTTCTCTTATAGAATCTAGAAAACTACTGATCTTATTTATCGTATTTACCCCTAAATTCTCAAGAAATTAAGTTATCTAATGTTGAAAACGTGACATATTTGTGAATAACCAGCATTCCTTATCATTGACAACATAAAGTAAAGCGTCATCATTCTTTTATACATGCAAAAATATCAGCTTTTAGAGTGATGTGTCAATTTTACTCAACAATGGTCTTAGACCCAGGTCTAAGACTGATGACGTCTTAAGAAGTCAAGGTAGTTTTTCCACTGACCTGATGACTTCTTATGAAATCATGGCGCCTTCTCAACTACGCACTCCATTCAAACGCGTGGTGTGGGCTGAAAAAGAGTTGTCGGGTCGTTAGTTTGGTGGTTTTCTCATTTATCGATCTTGAAGGCAGTGGAGAAAGTCCTTCGTTTAGTGTCTGCCATTACTGTTATCATATTGTAACATCGAGAACGGACTACCACAAGAAACGGGTATTTTTTATTTGCTTGCAGCGTTTACTCAAGTGTATCCTATAAAATAGTGTTGGGATCAATCCTCGTTTCAATGTAAACTGTTATTTTTCATTTTATTTGTCCAAAAGCGGTACGCAAACAATTTTACTGATTTGTATTCATAAGAAGTCATCAGTTTGGTGGGTTAACTTGGCAGGTTTCCATAAGCATGTCTACCGCCACTGCCTGGTGAATTCATAAGACGTCATTTCTGAAAAAGAAGAAACTTCCATATTTCCCTGTTAAGTTATCTATGTAAGTTACCATGAGAAAAAGGGAATAATCAACTGTACACGAGTTATGGGACTTTTAAGTTGGTAGCCCAGGCGAGATCTAGCCGGTTTCCAGCTCAGTGTTGAATGGAGCGCTTGGCTTCGGCGACTTTGGAGATTCGCGTTGGCTTTGGGTAAAGCCTCCCTATCTTTGGCCTGGACGACACGGCATTTTATGGGGTGCACCCCTTCCAGGCAGTATTTTGGAGAACTATGAATGAGAACGCGAAAGTGGGTGCAGGAGGTTTTATGTTTTTGTTGAAGATTTCACAGCTGCGCATTTCGCCTGCCTGGGATGGGATCACAAAGCGAAGGTGGATCTGCAACTTCTGTGCTTTGCCTGTCAGACCTCCATGAGGAATCCCTTCTTGTAAGTTGGTGATAGTCCTATGGAGCCCTTAGCAGTCCAGAGTTTTCCTGAACCACTCCAGTTTGAACCGGTGAGTCAATTCAAGTGAGGCCCAAATAATATGAGAGTCCTATCTTCTGCTATGAGAGGAGTCCACCATAGTTTTCCCGAAAATCTTAGACCTCTTATTAAGGCGGTGTATCGTCATGGTCAAGATCGCGCGAGACCAAGTAGAGCGGAACTGTGTCGATGCGTCGGTGCGTAGGTTCGACATGGCTCCCAGGCAGGAAAGTGAAAGATGAGTGGAAACCTTATTTCGGTCTTGGAGGTATGAAACGGTTCTGTCGTGTGGTCAAATCGATCATGTTTCAAGAGTTAGTTGGAGGTAGTTTCACCATCTTTTGAAAAGTTCACACCGACGTGCGTTGCTCATTAGAATTCAATATGGCCTGAAATATGATATATGCCAGAGATGGTGTTAATCGATTAACGAATACTTTTGCTAATGCAAACGTAATCGCCAAAAGTAATCTTTAATCACGTTTTGACGTAATCGTTATTCGTGGCATTGAACGATTAACGATTACAAATGTTATGTGACTAACGAACACTTATCCATGATTACCTTCAAAGAAATCCTAATCAGCGATTCATTTGTGTGCGATTACGATACGAATAACAATTATTTTGTTTTTTGAAGCTAACAAGTGAATTCTACGTAGTTGAGTGAATGCGGTAATAAAATTGAAAATGCTGAAAATCATTTTACATAGATTTAATATTATGTTAGGCTGGTATGAGACATCCTTCAATCGATTCAGCGGCCAGAATTACCTGGGAAACGATGCCCCATATGGCCATACTCTCAAAACCTCCATTTTACACCAAAGAAAACCCAGGATGAGGGAGGATCGGCCTAACTAGATATTAGGACTGTTGATTCGAATGTTCAAAAAGAGGTTTTGAGGCTTTCAGCACGTTTGGTTCCATCCAGAGGAACACTAGTTCAGATAATGAAAGTCCTGGTGTGATTTTGAAAAATTGAACAAGTTTGAAAAAATTAGTCTTTATTTTGTCCCTCCCTACATTATAGGTAGGTACCTACGTATAACGTTAAAAAATAATAATAATTGTCCTCTTGGATGTCATAAAATTGCAAACGTAGTATATTAATGCAAACTATACCATGGAAAACAAATCAAAAATTGCATTACCATTGTAATTGAATAACGAATGTAATCGATTAAAATTTATTTTATTCAATTACCATTTATTGTGATCGATTACTTTTGGCGATTGAAAAGAAATCGCGAAGAGTAATATTGCCACCCACGATTACGAATGTAATCGATTACGTTCATTATTCGATTACTTTTACAAGTAGTCCTTCAATCGTGATTGCATTCGCCAAAGTATTCTTTAATCGAATAACGCCCTTCTCTGATATGTAATGCCTAGCGATTTGGGACACCAGCCTGCTATTAAATCACAAAGGTTTGTTATTCCTTGGAATGGAGACTCATTCCAATCGATTCAGCGTCCAAAATATAGTGGAAAATGATAACCCACACGCCTAGGTAACTGAAATATCAAATACCTACATTCGATATAAATTGATAGATACCCATTTTGACCCATAATCTTTTTCGGACAGTTAGTCAAGATAATATGAACACTAACACAACCCCACAAAAAAAAAAAAGTCCATGAAAGCGACCTGTGGGGTTTTATGTTTTTTGGGTCGCTGATTTCAAATCGATTGCCAGTTTTTTCAGATCAGATCGCTTTTAAGGTCATTTGAAGGTCAAATGTAGAAAATATCGCTTAAAAAATCTGAAAAAATTCAGACAGAGGTTTTTTAGAATGCTGAATCCAAATCCGGTGTCGGTTGACCTTCATGAGGTCAAGGTCAAGGTCATTTGAAGGTCAAACCAACAAAATAACCTAAAAAAAAATTGTAAAAATTTGACCTTCAAATGACCTTATATGACCTTCAGATAACCAGACATGATCCAACCAACCCTGGATTCGGATTCAGCAACCCTCAAAACACATACATAAATTTTTACAATTTTTTTTTGAGATTATTTTGTTGGTTTGACCTTCAAGTGACCTTGACCTTGAACTTGTGAAGGTCAACCGACACTGGATTTAGAATCAGGGTTCTAAAAAACTTTTGTCTGAATTTTTTCAGATTTTTTAAGCCTATTCTTAAAATTCGACCTTTAAATGACCTTCGAATAACCAGACATGATCGAACCAACCCTGGATTTGGATTCAGCGACCCTCAAAACACATACATAAATTTTTACAATTAACTTTAAATTAACCTTAACCTTGACCTCATGAAGGTCAACCAAGACCGGATTTGGATTCAGCGTTCTAAAAAACCTATGTCTGAATTTTTTCAGATTTTTTAAGCGATATTTTTTTTAGCTATATTTTCTCCATTTGACCTTCAAATGACCTTAAAAGCGATCTGATCTGAAAAAAACTGGCAAAAGATTCGAAATCAGCGACCCGGAAAACATAAAACCCCACAGGTCGCTTTCATGGACTTTGAATTTTTTTTTTTTTTGTGGGGTTGTTTAATTTATTTGAACCTCACATTTAATACAGCGAAGTCCTCAGTTTGACCCCACTCAGTTCACCTTTCAGTCCTAAATACCCATAATAATTTCACGACTCCCCTTCATCCTAAAACCCTACTGCATCTTAGATGACCGCCAGAGAGATGAGCAGGTGGCTGCAGAACATCCATCAAACAACGGCGTTTCGATATAACATTCGCCCTCGAATTCATAATTAAATTTGACAGGCTAGATAAGACCAGAACAGTCTTGAAACGAAACAAATAAATAGAAACAAAACTTCATGTGAACTACGACAATTTCTTTCATCCGGTAATTTGTCGTAACTGTCGTACTCGCGCATGGGAGGTGAAGTCGTCGATTTAGTTACCTTGTGTAACTCGGATATTTTGCCAGTAAATTGAGGAAGAAGAAAAACTATTTGCACAGCCCGCTTCTCTGAGTAAGAACACTGCCAGAATTACCGGAACAGGGTTAATGACGTGGAGGAGAGCTTACAGGAAAGTGCTAATACAATGGAGATATAGTTACGGGGCCGATTTCATGTACGGGCTGTTGCGCTATTTTTCTTCATATGTCAACGTGAGAGGCTTGTAGGGACAAGGTTACACCACCGCCTATTACGATGATTGAGCCAACGTTTTCTTACTCAAATGACGTGACCATGAAAATGAACATTTGACGACACGGACTTCACGTTTTGGCGGATCCCGGATTAGCATGTAGCAAATATACCAACAGTGAGTAGCATCAACACAACCCTTGTTCAGTATTCAATGAATTACTCCAAAACCACTGCACCGATTTTTATTTTTCAAACTTTAAACGAGTCAGAGAGTTACTATGTTTCGTATGTGCTAGCTGAAATGTAAGTTTTCGTATTTGTATGGAGTATACGTGCACACTAAGATGGTTTTTCAAGTTTTTCTCAGGCTATAAGGCAATTTCGTGGGGCAAATTAAATCTTGTTTCCATTCCAGATGAACCAAAAAATTCCGGAAAAAGTATTCATAACGTTTTGACCGAGGAAAGAGCGCCTGGTGGCGTAAAATGGAAATTCCTATTGGCACTCGCAGACCCCCCTCGCTCCTCAATTTCCAATTTTATTGAACTTATAGAACCTTCCCTTTTGGTTTCTCGCTAAAACAACTAGACGATGACAACTACTCCACTTCTTTTAGTATCCGGCGACCTTGAACGCTCCATTTGACTCCTTTCCGTTTCCGGTCGTCCAGTCATCATCCTCTCTACTTCTTATAAAATCAAATGGGGTCAGAGTGACTTTTTTGTAAAGTAATTGGAGCAATGAATTCTTCAATTTTTGGGTCGTCTAACCCAGATGTCACGTTTGCTATCTGATAGGTGGTCGACGTCAGGTTGAAAATTGCAGACACAAAAAAATTTTTCACAGGAGTTGGTTATTTCTCGGACCAGGGGTATGGAGAGAATGAGGAAAAAACAGTGGGTGTGGAGTGTCCCAGACACATTGTAATCGGTTCAGCGTCTAAAATTTAATGGAAAATGATACCCCACACGCCTAGGTAGCCAAGGGGGGGGGGGGGGGGTGCAGATGTGTTTTTAGAAAAATTGATTTTGAGATTTTTTGTGATCTAGTCGTGTGGGGTATCAACTAAATTTTGGACGCAGAATCCAATGAGACGGGTCCAGGAACGGTTGGAGCCCATCCGAAGAGGGTATCGGTCAAAATGGGTACCTACCTACCCATTTTGAAAGGGGGTTGTGGGACCGTGGGTTGGAACTGAAGAACTCTTAACAGTTAATTGAACTTTTAATGACTGATCGAAAGGATGCAAATGGATACAGAACTTTATGAGCACAGCAGTCAGCGATACGAACACGTTGAAGGAGAGAACCAAAGTACAGTAGTGGAGAGGTTTCCTTGATGGCGGGTTACCCCCTTAGTTCACAGATGTCGCTGATGTCGGGTCATCTAGTGCGAGCAAAATGGTCCTACTCCGGCCGACCCAAATGGCGGGTAATTTGAACTGGCTGTTCCTTGGCATATTTCAATCTTATAGGGAGGCCTGGGGCCGAACAGGGGTTTTCAAGATTTTATGGTACCTAGGCGTGTGGGGTATCATTTTTCACTAAATATTGGACGACATACTATTTTCCTCATGCTCCAGTTTTAAGACATAACCAATTACAGAGTAAATATTTGCAGCCTATTTTGATCAAAATTTTGAACATAATTGGAGCCAGTCGGAGAGGTTGGACCCTCTATGACTTTGAGCATGATTGCCCAAAAAAATGAAAACATTTTTCTAATTTGAAAACAGCAAATCTTGACATTTGAACGCCTGTGATTAATAAAATATTGATTTCACGTCCAAAATTCATTAGATCATGGTCGTAGAGCAATACATTCATTGTTCTTTGAGCGCCTAAATATTAAATTTGCTCCAACATGCGTAGATATGATGACATAATTGGATGAACATGAAATTTATTGAAGAATATAGCATGGCATCTCTCGATTCGTAAAATTAATGTAAACTAGATAATTTATGCATAATTTGTGACTCATTTTGCCTAATAGTGGAATTAACATTTGAAAAAGTTCTGCAATTCACTCGTGTAATTTGCTGCTGCACTCAGGTTTGTCCCAAAAGACGTAATGTTATTTGATTAATGCGCTATTCTCCACGCAGGCACGAAACGTCAACTCCGACACGGTAGAGTCTGAGCCAACATTGTACTATTCAGCTCAAAATGTCAACTGGTTAATATTCTGTCTCTCGCCTTTCAACCCCCCCTAGACGCTGCCAAATGTCAACTTTGCTGCACCTTCGAACGACGAGACGACAGTTCTTTTGTATTATTTTGCCACGTTCAAATACGAGGTGGATTGTACCAGTTGGAATATACTGAAGAGAATGATCTTATACATTTTCACGCCCACACGAAGGTTCTACGTAGCGGTTGTAATGCCCTCTCATGTTCAAAAGGTATACTTCTCGGCCAAAAATACATTAAACTAGGCTAGTAACCAAAGAACTAGGTTATATCGTACTTCACCTTTTCCAATCATTGGTTAGAACACCTCATAACGTTACGCACCTAATTTGATGTCATTACAATCAGTAAAACCCATTCAAATTTTAGCGTAGTTTAACACCAAGGATAAAGAGATGAAGTCTCAGAATTAGTGGAGCCCGTAAAAATGCATCAAAATGTCGACGTACCTGTGGTATTAAAAAAAGCTGCAAATTCTTTTAATATTGTAACGATTTATGTTCTTAGTAAATAATTTATTACAATCGTTCACTTGAACACACTGTTCACATTTGCGCACTTACACAATGACACAATCACAATACACAGTTGTTGCACTAATTTATAACACGGCACAATTTATAACACAACACAAAGCATCTATATTTCGACTCCAAACTGAACTAAACAGCGCGGCGTTCCTGGGTCCCTTTTATACTGGCTGCCTTTTGGTCAAGTACCTTCTCAAACCTTCCCTGGTTCTGGGAACTTGACGTGTTGTCTCGAGCGAACAGGAAGGTTCCAGCCAATTTGATATGACGCACGAATGTTCGAGAGCGACCCTTAGCCCTCCACAGGTCGTTGACCCTGCGACGCCGGCAGCCCATTTGACTGGCGCAGGTGCCAGCTCGCAACAATATGATTTATCATTCCTCAGAGGGATATGGGGAAAACGCTGCAAATTCTTTCACAGGGGTTGGTTATCTCTCAAACCAGGATCATAAAGACTCATTCCAATCGTCCAATACCCCATTTTGAGAAGGAAACTTCATTTTCTCTTAGACAATGATTGCTTTTCAGTAGGCTATCACCTCGGCACAAATATTCCTATAGTTCATCGGTGGAAGTGAAGTATGTTAACCTCGGGCCAGCTACAGTCTCCTAAATTCTTGATGATGCAGTATGGTTCACTTTCGAGACAGCTTTGCCGTATTGCAGCCATAGCTTTGGAACAAGCATATCTTGAAACTGTACATTCTTGAATGTTGGATATAATATTGAGGCGACAGCAACCACTCTCAAGTGTTCGAATTGTCCAAATGCTTCTCCTAGTTCATTACGATGACAATTCTCTTGGACAGTTTTACCTTTGTTTTGGAGTGATGAAGGCGTTGTCAATTCAGAGTGTTAACAGCTCACTCGAGGAATTGGCATATCGCTCCCCAGATAATTCTCTTATGACGTATTATTAATGCGATAATCTGTGCCAGCAAACCAGCTTCAAATCGTAAGCAGTTCAATCGTCCTCTTCCTTCAACACGTCCAACGGAGTAGTAACAACAATTTTCAAAGGCTCACCCAGCTCGAATAAATCCATCAAATATTATTATCCGATTGTCAGGTTGAAAATATCGATATCAGGATAATATTAAAAGGGAAATATCGATCATTGAAAAAATAGCGGTATTTTTAAATATTGATAATACTGCAACGTCCGGCGGTCACGAAATGGTTGGGTCAATAATTTTGTGACAGCAGTTTTTGCGTTAGTGTCAGTGACAGCAACACGAACCAGAAAACTCTTACAGTTTTCGCAATCTTGTTACAACTTACATTTTGGCTGCTAAATTTATTGAGATGGATTCCGGTCCCGGACCAATAGGCGCCCACCGGAAGAGGTTATGGGTCTAAATGGGTATCTATCTACCTATTTCAAAAGTGATTATTCAAGATTTCTAGGTACCTAGGCGTGTGGGGTATCATTTTCCTACTAAATATTTGGACGTTGAATCGATTAGAATGAGTCCGGGTAACTCCACACCACTGTTTTCCCCATTCTCTCCATGCTCCTGGTCAGAGGAATAACCAACCCCTGAGAATGAATCATAAAATCACGATGATCGGTATAGAGGAGTTTGATTAAGAGTTGTAAAAAGACTGTTTACATGTTTTCAATCATTACTTCCAAACCCTTATTGTTGCAACCAACATTTTTTTTTTTTTTTTTTTTTCTGCAGTGGTTCTAAAATAGGTAGTTTCTTCATCAATGATTGACAATGAAGATGAAGTCACTTATTGTCTTGAGCGAATGTTCCTTTCACGCTGATAACAAGTTAAAAAAAGAGCTCACTCATTATTCCTTTCTTGCAAGTTTGAAAAAAAAAAACTGCCTTTCTTGTTCGAACACGCTACCCCATCGGTAGACTGAGGATCAACCGCTAAGCTGTCATAAAGTTTCCTTGCTCAATAAAAACGACTTAGTGATTCCCTCACAAGAATATATTAACACTACCTTCTTCGATATACCGGTCCTCAGACTTCATTTAGAGCTGAAGTGATTTCCATTCGGCAAATGTATCATCGCATGTAACATCGAAACCCCCTATACCTGTTCCGTGTTTAATAGGGTCGACTTCCTTGCAGTTTTTTTTTTTCCACTCACATTCCAACTCGGGAATCCAGCTTCGAGTGCCAAATAGGGACGTAAAGGATCAAACAAACTGGACTATTCCTATTTTAACGGTAAACCCGTTTTGTTGAAAACGAAAAAACTCAGGTTGTTCACCTTTTTGAAAAGATACACAAACGGAAATAACGAGGATAAAAACAGCTGAGCCTACGCGGATTTTAACGAGATTTCATGTGGACTTTTGTACAAGGCGCCCGTTCCTTTTATGTAGTAACTCACAAAGTGTAATTAAAGCTTTTTCTTGGGAACGAAATAGCCAAGTTTATTTGCGGTTACGTTCCTCACGAGGGGTTTTCAATTAAGTACTACCAACGGTCACTTAAGGTTTCATTTCAAGTTTTCTTACCAATAGGAATGAATAAGAGTAGATAACTATACTTTGGAATATCGGTACTTTTATTAGTAAAGTCTCTGGAATGCTAGAGAATTCACTTAACTGCTATACTTGCAAATAATGGGGAGATACAACACCAAACACAAGTTTGATGGGGCTGGGAATTTGGCTTACTGTAGAAAACAACTAGATGAAATGTACTCAAAATCATGTTTGGTTGGTATGTTGTAAAATTAAATGAAAATTTTGTCAGTGGAAAGAATTATTTTTAATTATATTTAAAAATCTCAAAATGTAATTAAATTAAAAAATTTCGCTCCCAACAAAATTAGATGGAAGTCTAATTTTGTTTGACATTCTCACCTCAAGGCCAGTATTTTGGTCATTCACTCTGTAATGGTCACATAATCAATTAGGGAGTTTTTGCAAGCCACTAATGGGTGATGTGGAACCTCCCAACAAAGCATGTAGGGATATGTTGACCATGTGACCTTGAGATGACATTAGGTGAAAAGTTGAAAATGGCCACCTGAGCGTGGCCACCTAAAGTCACTCTTTAAAGGCATAATCTTCCTGAAACGTAACCAAACTGTGCTGAACTCCTCCATCTTGTAAACCCATTCCAATCCAGTTTTGTTGCCATTTTGCGCGTCTTTACTTCCTTATCTTTTGTTCGCTTTTCAATTTGTGAGTGTATTTGCAGTAGGTATATTTCATTTGTCTTCGATATTATAACAAACACCATAAAAACCAATGCTCATCATCACTAGGATGAATTTATGCCAACACACAGGTTTTTTTTTTTTTTTTTTTTTTTTTTTTTTTTTTTTTTTTTTTTTTTTTTTTTTAACTGCGTTTATTTACAATCATAAATGAATACAGCAATGTTTTACAACGCTACTAGGTAAAAGGGTAACTCCTCGTTATCAGTCGTTGCTCGTCCGAAGCCAACGTCACGGGCTTCTTTTAGTTAAAAGAGGGTTTTAGCAGCCAACTGACTTTAACTTATTTAATCGTATCTATTCACAACATAGGTTGTCTAACTCAAGCCGACAAGGATGAATTGACGACCGAAGTAACTTTTTGAGAGTACATCGAAAACACGCACAAGGGATAACATCCTTTATGTTACGCGCACAGCGAGTATGAAATCCCCCAGAATTTCTTTTTTCTTATTTTAGATTTGCTTTTCACGCATCTGAAATATTTTACCAAAAAATTTGAACGTTTCTACCATTTTCTTTCCTTGGTTTACTATTTGCATGAGACAACAATACACAAAAAACTGGTTTTTAGGGAGGTTTTTTCCCTATAATTTTACTTTTTACGTTTCAAAGTTTGTAACGTTTAACCCATTCAGTGCGAGGGTGTTTCTACGCACTCCACTCGCTAGTACGGGCCTTGCAGAAGTCGTTATTTTGCATTATCAAACTTGTGGTAACATTACCACTCCCGTAAGGGAGGATGAACTGGTCAATGCAACCGGCATAAAAATGTATTCGTTGCAGGCTTGCATAACATATTTATCCTCCCCTACGGTCGAGGTAATTATTATGTCTAAAAAAATTATAATACTAAATTTAAAAAAAAAAAATCAAATTAGGGGGACTGGAATATGTTTTTTATGTACCTATTACTACCACCCTCAAAAATGTTCATTTCACAGAAGAAATTATTAAATACTGGATTCATGCTGTACTCGATTCTAACAAGACCCTTCCTTGGACCCCAAATACCGAAACATGCGGCTGAAATTGACCAGATGGTAATATTATCACTCCTATGAGAGGGAAAAGGCAACCGATGGTAATGAGTAACTCCGAACAGAATGGGTTAAGAAGAAGAAAGTTTGTAAATTTGAAATGAGCAGAAAATTTATTATTCACGCTCAAAAACATTATTGGGATTTATTCTGACTAATTTATACTTAGTGGAGCCAAGATGAAGGTGGAAATCGGTATTTTGAAAATTGCTTAATATTTCTGGAGACCTCAGAGAGTGGATTATCATTTTCCAGTGAATTTGGGCGCAGAATCGACTCATATGACTCCTAGACCGATTGTTGCAGTAAGGAGGACGTTCTCTAAAGGCCAAGAATGGTATTTCGGAAATGAGAAAAGGGAATAAAAACTCTCCGTAGACCTTGAAGAATGTTTTTCCACGTATGTTTGATTCCTATTTTATCAAGATGGACAACAGACATTGTGGGTGAGGTCCAGGAGGGGTCTTCTCATCTCAATGTGGCCGAAAACCCGTTAAAGATGCCGTTTGCGTTTGTCTGTCGGCTCAGACCACTAACCGATCCCTGCGGTGAGGAGGATATTACCCGGACCTGTTGTTTGGCCAGCCGAAGATATTGAATCCAACGAGGAGTTGGTCATAAGAAGAACTGTGATGACAGTAAAAGCTTCAGAAAAGAAAAAAGAACAAAAGCCCAAAGAGTAGGACTCATAAGCTGAAACCTGGTGGTGACAGTGTACACAATAGATGTCTTCAGCGTCAAGACTTGATCCTATAAGATCGATTCATCGAATTATCCGCGGGAAAGAAGGTCTATTGTCATCTTCTCGCGTACGCCTGTGAATACCCGTTTTCCTCGACATTCTTAGGCGCTTCGGCGACTTCATTATCCGACATGTTTGTTTTGGTATAACTATTCTCGTCGGTTCACCTTTCAGCAGTTACAACACCGTCCCGTTTGGTAACCGCATATTTTTCGTGAAATCGAAGACACTAGCCGAGCGTGAAAAAAATAGGTACCGGCCTACAAAGGCTGTCGTGTTTTTGTTTCCTCTTGAATTTGTTGGGCGGATGAGCGGAAGGTAAGAGAAAGCTTGACACGTTGGAAAATGAGGATCAGAATTTAGGACACCCTTACTTATGGCCCAGCCTAGCGATAGTTCGTTCTGTACTCCATCAGTAGCCATTTCTATCTTATAACAGTGGTCTTCATTTTTTAACCCTCCGACGGGCGCAATATGATTTGTAGCTTGGTTTGGCGCAATTCATCTGTGAGATCAAGTACACCAACTTGCATTCAATTTCTTTGTAATAAGGAAACAATATTTCTGAGCCACTCAAGTTCCTATATGTGGCCATGCTTTAAAGCTGAAGATTTTGTATGAACGAGGTGTTTGAACAAGCTCATTTGATTATTTTATTTATTCTTTTTTTATATGAGTAAGGTACACAATTCAAGTCCTTACGTAGCTTCGTCTTAGCCTTCAGAAACACTCCCAAGTACTCCAGAAACACCAGCGTGATAAAGCGGTCAAAAAAGCACTGCAACTTTCACAGGGGTTGGTTATTCCTCAGACCAGGAGCATCGAAACTCATTCTAATCGATTCAGCGTCCAAAATATAGTGGAAACTGATACCCCAGTAGGTACCAGCAATCGCGATAACACATTTTCGAAATGGGTAATAGATACCCATAACCACTTCCAGCGGTCCCCAATAGTTCTGGGACCAGTTTCATCGGATTTAGCGTCAACAATTTAGTCGAAAATGAAACCCCGCACGCCTGGATCGCCGAATATCTCAAAAATCCATTTCTCTAAATACACATTTTGACCCCTAACACCCCCTCCCCCCCGAATCTTTGCTGTTTTCCTTTATGTTCGATGTTTCATTAACGGTTATTCTTGATTTCTGGTGAACACTTGATAACATAATTACCGACTTTAATCTGATCGTTTCTACAGTTTTAATAATTTTCTGTAGTGCTTCATTTTTTGCACCCTCCTCTTCTAACTCGGCCCCAAAAAACGAGCTCCACTGTCATTAAAGGCACACTTAACTATTCTTTTTAAAAAAATCAATGATCTCAAAGAGGGTGGGTGGACGAATACACAATTTTGCTGGCAATCGTCGGGATCACAAAGTTTGCCTTTTAGCTTTGTTGACAGCGATTATAATTATTGCATAATATAAAATTATTCCCCTCAGAGAAACGCCAGAAGAGATGTGGTATGAGTTATGAGGATGATGAATGATTTATTCCATTGTTTCTCCTATGGTCATTTTGAAGTGGCTAAATTTTAAAAATTGATTCATTTTATAGATTTTTGAAGTTTTTTCCTCTGGTATGCCATTTTTAACGATTATTTAAAAAACATTGAACATTGATGTTTTGTAGTCGACGTCTTTTCGAAATCGATGGTTGAGAGCTGTGTGACATTGAAGTGAACATCGATGTTTTCTTTCGATGTTCTATCTTTACAATGTATGTAGAAAATACAAAATACTCTTCCAGTGGTTAGAAGCCAGTGATCGCCGTTAAAAGTTGGGACGGCGAGATACGGAAAGATCACTAGCTGAACAACCTTTTAGACCTTTAAAGACGTACAAGAAATAATTGTTGCAATATGTGAAGAATCTCAAGCCTTTGCCGTGACCTTCTGAACGTAATGCATTAGGTGGCTGCTATGATTATTACGACGCACTTAGATCTGAGTGGCGATGCGGAACTATCTCGTAAGTATTCTGCATTCGGTCACAATACCTCCTAAGATGTTGTTCCAATCCAATGAGGAAGAAAAGGGCAAAAAAAAGTGTCGTTTCATTATATCCACTAAAAGTAATGGAGTAACAACGGTACCTATTTTGTATGGTCTTTGCTCAAACCCAGTATTGTCATAACCAATCCTCGTCACATTCTTGGGTGCTATGCCATAGCCTAAAATTATGCTTAAAAAATAGACTTTTTTTTTTCAAAAAAAGTGGACAATTAGGTTGAGATTGAATGAGATCCTGCAATGTAACATGGGGTAAATCCTTTTTCAAGGCAAGGGCCTTCCTCTCAACATGATGGCAGCCTCCTGCGCAAAAGAAGACGCCATGTTTTTTCTTCTTCTTCTTCTTCTTCTTCTTCAAATTCAACGGAAAGTTTTGAGATTTATCAATCCAGTTCATTTCAAACCGTTCAACCGATCACTGAGAAAACAGTTGACTGGTTACAAAAAAGTATGAGAGCTACTAATACTGAAGAAAATTGTAAATTGTCTACAGATCCCTGCACTTTAGGTCGCCTACAAGGACTTAACGTTATACCTTTGTGTATTTTCAGTTCAGGTCACCTAAAACGACTTGTCCAAATTTGGCATATCTCCTCAACTCCCTCGACAATTACACAACAACACAATTCTAGGGCTATGATTACGTTTTGTGTTTAATATTCTTTGAATAACCTGTTTTCATGCCAGAGAACTCTTGCTACAGGTGCCTGTTACCATTGTGGCCAAATTAGCAGCGTCTTTGATCTAGACATCTTGAAGCTCAAGCACATTGGGGTGAATTGGGGAGGTTTACCACATGAGAAGATAGGTTGATTACTCAAGAAATATTGGACCATGAGGGTATTTCGAAAACATGTTTTGAGACGTTCAGGAACCCGGGTGTGGGGATATAATTTTCTTTTGGCATTTATCGAGACTCTACTATTACTAATACGTCTCTATTATGAGTGGACAAAAGGAAACGATGGCTTGGCCCAACTGATGTTGGTTTGGTGGAAATCCCACAATTGAGCGGGTCTTCATTTTCTCCTTTCAATAAACTTCGAGATTCATCGGGGCTTCGAGGGATTATCATACTTGACTTGCAAAGATGGTTCACAAGCACCTCGTAGATACTCCAGGGTAAACAGAGCAGGGATGTGGACGAGAGGTGTAAAGGGCGCGTATTAGGAAGGCCCAGCACGTATAGAGGCCTAACCCTTCCAAAGCCACAAAGCTTCTTTAAAACCCCGCTCGAATCGATCCGACGCACATGGTCACGCACTAGTTTCATCAAGGGGGCGCTTTTCGGGCACGAAGGGGATTTGGTGTCTGTAAAAGTCAGCACCAGCCTCAATATCTCGCCGTAACGCTATTTCACCACCGAACCAAGTTGTACTCCCGTTGGAAAATCCTCCCTTATATGAGCCAGCAGGATGGTCATACCTTTTCGCTTTCCGACTTGTCGTCCATCCTCATTTTTAACGGCTGACCCACCAAATGCTCTGCAGGATGGAAACCATAAATTTCGAATGATTGCTCGTAAAATCGGATGATGAAGAGGCGGTCAACCAGAAAACGAGTGTCTCCCCAAGGAGGGTCGATTTTTATCCCTCTCACGGCCATGCTCGTAGGTATTGGAAGGTTATAGCAAGGGATACCTTGTACAGTAGAAATGAACAATTCTAATAGAAAACCCCGCGTGCTAGTATGCTCAAAAATTATACCTTAGAATTTCGGGACCATAAGAATCTACGTGTTACGGAGACTCGTCTCACAAATTTTAGTACCCACAGTACATCCAGGACCGAATTGAGGGGACACATTGAGTGACCTATTGGTCCCTAAAGCCCCCCCCCCCCCTCGAGCGAACAGAGCCGATACACTCAACAAAGAAGAAAGTGGGGGAGAACAAATAGGTATCCCATATATTAACGTGGTCGTTTCAGGAATGAGATAACTTCAACTCATTGTTACCAATCAAAATTTCAATCTTAAAAAAGGTCCGTTCACAAGAAGGAGAGCTAATCAACTTTAATGCCATGATCTCAACTCAGGAAGATAACCCGATGAATGTGAAACACCAAGCGACCCTAGCTAAATCATTCAATATTCTGTGGGGTCACTACTTCACCCTACACAGCGCTATTTCGGACTGCTTTTATTTGATACTATCTGCTCAAATCAATTTGATTCCATTGTAATTGTTGGCCCAACAAATAGCTCATAGGGATGAAACATCGATGTTCGTATCGATGTCAAGATCGAAAGCAATACATCAATGTTGTAAAAACATCGGTGTGCTGATATTTTTCAATGTCAATGTTTTAAACATTGATGCATCGATATTGAGCCTCACTCCTTTTGTCTCTTGATAATTTCTAATTTATCAATTTATAGTTCGCAGAGGGGATTGGCGCCCAACGGAAGAGGTTGTGGGTATCGGTCTGCCTACTTCAAATGTGTATTTTTGAGTTTTCTTTTACCTAGGCGTGTGGGGTATCATTTTCCACTAAATTTTGGACCCTGAATTCATTGTAATGGGTCAGGGGCACGCCACATCCTCTGCTTTTCCCATTTTTCTGACGTTCTATTGAGAAACGGACAACTTTCGAAGCAGGAGGAGTATTAATAACCAAAAAGCGCCCAGCAGAGTGAAGTAATTTTAAAATAGCCTACGTTCTTATCAATAACATTTTGATGAACAGTAAAGAGGATTTTGATGAGAAGTTATGAAAAATGTGAGAGATGAGCATGACTTTCTTGTACGTAGTTTCCCAAGAGTAAATATATGAATAAAATCGCCGTTTACAAATTTTCAATCATTAATTCTAATGCCTCATGTCTCGTTATGGTTATGAACTTCAAACCAAGAATATCCCAATAATTGGCAGGTTATTCAATAATGTTGGAACAACCAAAGAGTGGAGGAGGTGAGCGGTGAGCCGTCTCGAATCATCCGACAATTCTGTTTGAACTAGGTGTCACACGAAACAAAAAAACACCCACAGAGTGATACCTTGTAGGGAACAACAATGCTAACCACATTACTCAAGCTAAACGAGTTTTTTCAAAGTTCATTGCACCTGAGGTTTCAAGGACGAGGCGATTGTCAAGTGGGAAAAACAATCAAAGCGTTAGATTGGTGCGTCACGAGATGGGATCACGATTGTTGTCCACGTGGATATCGACGGTTAAAACCAATTTAAACTTTTTGAGCGTTTTTGGATGGTTATTCCTTAAATAATCAACTAAATATGTATTTCAAAAAATCTGCAAATTCTTACACACGGGTTGGTTATTCCTCGAATGGGGGTAACAGTGGGTGTGGCGGGTCCCAGACCCATTCCAATCGATTCAGGGTCCAAAATTTAGTGGAATATGATACCCCACGCGCCTAGGTAGCAGAAATCCCGAAAACACATGATCAAATTGGGTACTAATAACACAATTTGACCCATAACTTCTGCCAGTGGGTGCCAATTGTTCTGGGACCCATTTTATTGGATTCAGCGTCCAAAATTTAGAGGAAAATGACACCCTACTCGCCTAGGTAGCAGAAATCCCGAGAACACATAATCAAATTGGGTAATAATTACCCAATTTGACCCATTACTTCTTCAAGTGGGTGCCAATTGTTCTGGGACCCATTTTACTGGATTCAGCGTCCAAAATTTAGTGGAAAATGACACCCCACTCGCCTAAATCACCCAAAATCTCGAAAATCCATTTTTCAATTAACCCCTACCCCCTCCAAATTTGGTCCGATCGGGCTGAAAAGTTTCGAGGACCCATCTCGGCTGGGAGCAGACCCCTGACCCAAATTTCAGATTTTTAGAAAATTTTCTACTACCAAAAACGGTGTGGACAATGGACGGCGGACGGCGGACGGCGTACGGCGTACGGCGGACGGACATTGACCTTTTTTGATCAGGACATCATGAAACGTCCAGAAAAAAATTTTGAGCCGAATCGGAGAGGTTGACCATTATCATGAAAACATAGGTTGATTATTCGAAGAATAACCAACCAAAATGGATTTTTGAGTTCTCATTTTCGACTAAATTTTTCCTCTGAATTTTTGTTTTGGTTGGTTATTCCTCGAATAATCAACCTATGTTTTCATGATAATGGTCAACCTCTCCGATTCGGCTCAAAATTTTTTTCTGGACGTTTCATGATGTCCTGATCAAATAAGGTCGATGTCCGTCCGCCGTACCCCGTACGCCGTACGCCGTCCATCGTCCACGCCGTTTTTGGTAGTAGAAAATTTTCTAAAGATCTTAAATTTGGGTCAGGGGTCTGCTCTCGGCCGAGAAGGGTCCTCGAAACTTTTCAGCCCGATCGGACCAAATTTGGGGGGGGGGGGGGGGGTAGGGGTCAAAATGTTTTTTGAAAAATGAATTTTCGAGATTTTGGGCGATCTAGGCGAGTAGGGTGTCATTTTTCACTAAATTTTGGACGCTGAATCCAATGAAACGGGTCCCAGAACGATTGGCACCCACTGGAAGAAGTAATGGGTCAAATTGGGTATTTATTACCCATTTTGAATATGTGTTTTCGGGATTTCTGTTACCTAGGCGTGTGGGGTATCATTTTCCACTAAATTTTGGACGCTGAATTCAATGATGTGTGTCCCAGAACGATTGGCACCCACCGGAAGAGGTTATGGGTCAAAATGGGTATGTATCCACCCATTTTGTATGTGTCAGGATTTCTGGTGCCTAGGCGTGTGGGGTATCATATTCCACTAAATTTTGGACCCTGAATCGATTGGCATGGGTCTGGGACCCGTCACACCCACTGTTTCTCCCATTCGAGGAATAACCAACCCGTGTGTAAGAATTTGCAGATGTTTTTCCTCTAATTGAGTCTCCATGCTCCTGTTCCAAGGAATAAGCAACCCCTGTGAATTGCAGCGTTTTGATATTGCCCCGTTGCATTTACTCATCACATTCCCACTTTACTACAACTTTTACTAAATCTCAAGCTCCAAATGAGGAACCTAGGAAGGTCACGACAATAGTAGAAAAGCATTATAGCTAATATCAATTCCGGTCTTCAGAGGTTCTTCATTATTTAGCAACTTTTTCCAAATTCGATGGAAGCACGTTTTCGTGACTTGACGGTATTAAAAAGCGATATCCGACGGGAAATTGAACGATTGTTTCGTTTGTTGTTCGAGTCCGTTAATAAAGCTTGGAATCTGAGCTGATAGGTAAGTCCATTACAAATCGCTGGATTGAAAGTAACGATCGATTGTCGATAGTTTCTTCATCAGTCAAAGACACGATTCTTCGTGGTCAATGGTGTCTTGCGTTTTCATTTTTTCCAGCGTTATTGGTAGCGTTGAATTACCGCCTCTGGGGAAGTACATTACCTCATAATAATGGTATCTCTGACCATCTGCTACCGACTACGTGAGAACCATGGTAGACGGCGTGCATAGGAGGGGGTTGCCCATATCCTCTTCTTTTGGTGGGTTATTCCTTGAATAACCTGTTTTCATGCGGAAAGTCAATTTCTCTGAATTGCCCCAAAAGAGATTTTCATCTATATAGGCGTGTGGAGTATTATTTTTCACATAGTTTTGATCGCTGAATCCAATGGGACGGGTCCCAGAACGATTGACACCCATTGGAAGAGGTTATGGTTAGGGTTATTCCAGAAGTGGTTTTTCGAAATCTAGTACCTAGGCGTTTGGGGTATCTTTTTCTACTAAATTTTAGACGCTGAATCAATTGGAATGAGCCCAGGACACTCCACACTCACTTTTTCCCCCCTATTTTCTTCATGCTCCTGGTTCGTGGAATAGCCAACCCCTGTGATTAACATGTCCTTACATCTATTCTCTTGATCACTAGGCGACTTTAAACACACAAACCCACTTGAATAATTTCAAATGTTCTCTGACTTCCCGGAAACCCGAAATATGCCAGCATATGCGATTCAAAGCTACAAGATCGGAAAAATACCCGCACATCGTGTACTCACGTCCTTCTCGTGGCGATGCATTACCTAAACTCATTAAACCCAGTCACGCAGCAATATTATAACCCCGATACGTGAAACGTAATAATACAACTTTGTATTTTTCTCCTCGTAATAATTAAACTTCATTGTTGCGATTAAAAAGGTCAAGAGCTCCGGAAAATCGTTCTCCCATGAGAAATTAACGGGGTAAAAGGGCGACGTATGCGTGAGCAGCCCAGTGACCCTATAGCCTCGTGACACGTGAGTTCCTGTTGGCGTTCTGTCGGGGTTGCATGATGGAATAGGATATTTATTGCGGTTATTACCGAACGACAACAACCCCCGAGCACGAGACTTCCCCCATCCAACGCCCTCAATTTGCCCCTTTTCCTCCTTTCGTGGGAAATGAAAATGAAAAGCGGAATTCCTCGTGCTGACGCCTCGTAGCAGCTATTGCAATTCGTCGAACCTGTGATTTCCCAAACCTTCCAGGCGTGATGTGCTATTTTTCTAGTTTTCCCTTATTTAGATGATTACAGCGTTCGTCGTGTACATTATATGAGGGAAATTTTTTCAGAGCGTCCTCTCTATTTTTCATGGAAAAATGGTAATGGTTCAGTGACCTCTGATGAGTGGATGAGGTCAATAACGGGCCTTTACACAGTCTACCACGAGAAATTACCGACCAGGTGGTGTTTCAATGTACCAGCAACCGCATTGAGCAGAATGGAGTAAAGAATGAACCTGATAATGAAAAGTTCTTTAGCTAAATACACCTCCTGAAGAAAAATCACTCTCGCTTTATTTTATTACTTGAGCCTGTTGAGACCACATGCTCGCCATGCAGAGCTTTTTAGTGAGGAGAACAAGAAGTGTGTGCAGTATTTTATCCGGAGTTTGTTCAGAGAGAGGAAGAACAATGAGAGGAAACAATAGGTTGCATAACTTGAAGGCGCATTAAAAATGACTAAGGTTGGTCATTAGATGAAACGTTACCAAGTGCGCTCTTCGTTTTAAATTCATTTAGTCAATAGTCTACAATGAGATCTCCTGCTCCTTTTCGTATGCTGAATAGGATGCAAAATTGATTATAGACCCCCCCATGCGCACAATGGAACGTATAAGATAGACTTTTGTCTATGATGACTTACAGCAGACTACGAAAATCTTACAACGAGCCGTATATTTATCTTTTATCGGATTTAGGTACGGTAAATCGGACTTTCCCGACATCTTATGAAGATTTTCAATATAGATTTTTTAATCAGCCGTGGATTAACTTGAGTACGATTTAGGGGATCTATGATTGTGTTTATTGTATATCTAGACGAAAATTAAGAAAAGTTTCAGTTGACTTATTCTGCCTTCTCTTTCTCTTGAAGTTCTTCAGTCATATCAATTCGTAACGGAACCCACGTACAGTGAGTGTTCACCTGTCAACATGAGATATAATATTACATATTGGATCAACCCTATCCTTTAACACCTGGAACCAATAAAGTGTTTCCTCTGCAAAATTAAACCGCAATCCCCTTTCCCTGTGATGGCGTGAAAGATCCGCCTTTTCCCACCTTTGGATAAAATCCAATCAAACCGTTACCTCCTGAAACGGTTTCCACCACTCCTCCCTCCCCTCGCTACACTTCCAATAAACTTTTCGAGAGTAGCGTCAGAGGTTAATCACGGAAACAATTTCCAACTGAGAACAGAAACTGGAAACTTGAGTCGTGAAGTTTACTGAGTTACAAGTTGGCCCGTTCAGGGTTTTGCGGACGATCAGTGGGTTTGATTCTTAGCTACTGAGGATCACGCGATCGGTTTTTATGACATTCTCCGCTGAGCTGAGATTTTAAATTGCCAATGGAGGGAAATTAAAATGTGGTCGTTGCTTTAAAGTTTCAAGAAGGGCAGAAGCACGGAATCCTTTCAACTCCTGATTATGAGGTCAAAACAAAATCGTTAATTTGCGCCACTGCCTCTCCCTCTTGCTGGTAGGGACGTAACAATACTTTGCGATGTATCGTGGTATCAATACTTTGTGATGTCAGATACCGTCGTCGTCATTGTCCTTGGCACTCCAATTCGCGGAGGATTAGGGCCCCCAGGAGTGATGTCCGCTAGTCATTTCTGTTAGCTGCTGCTGCTCTCTAGTTCGGAATTCCCAGGATAGAACGAGCATCGTGCCCCTGCTATCCTTCCACTACTTCCACCCAGCGCAATTTTGGCGGACCGAGCCTTCTTCTGTTTCGTCCAGAAGCCTTCGAGGTATCCCTTCTGGACTCGTTCTGGCTACGTGTACAGCTCAACGGAGTCTTCTAACCTTAGTGATCCTATGACAGTAGTTGTACAGGCTCATTACATCGGAGTTTGTTCGTCGTCTCCAGACGAAACTCCTCTGGGTCAAACATTCAACAAACAGAATTCAACGGAGAACACTCCTCACCGGCACACTTTTTTTACGGTTTGTTTTGTCAGCATCCTGGTTTCGTTGCTGCAGCTCATGACTGGTCGGAGATGGGTCTTGTAGAGACGAAATTTTGTAGCCCGTGAGATTACCCTGCATTTTAGCTGTTGTTGAAGCCCAAATTAATCATCTATTAGCTGAGTGTATCCTTCTGTTAACTTTGGCTCACACATCGCTCTCAGTATTCACAAGGGAGCTGAGGTACACAAGTTCTGAGACAGCTTCAAGCAGTTATTCACCTGGACTGTGTTAGGGGTGGGTCTCGATGGGTTTGCGGACATATACTTTGTCTTGTTTCTTCAGTCTCTCCCTGTCTGGACATTAATCCTGGATCTGGGTGCGATGACATTCCGTTCAAACGTAGGGTCACAATAGGAACTGAATGTTCTTCCTGAAGAAAATATTCTGCTCCGACTAATGCGCTGTTTATCGACACACCATAATCTGAAACTTCATAAATTGGGAAATTCCGTGCACGAACGAGATGGATAGGTAAGTGAATTCCGTGTCTCGGCCAAACAGAAATATCCGGACGATTTACACGAGGGAAATGAGACCTCTGCGGCAGGATGGAACAAGTTCCGCCGTCCACAGCGTTGGCTCATCAAGTTGCAGCTTCGTTTCCTTCCAATTCACCACGTGACGTACGTGAAGACATCATTTGAATGTCTGTGATTTGTGGGCTCAAATATATAGGCGAGCTTGAATCCAAAAATCCCTTTTTCATCTGTTCTATTCTAAGCTGTTGGCAACGAAAATCATTGAATTGTTTTATTTTTAAAGGAAATTGGTCTGGGACTACAAAGCAGAGTCACAATCCAATTTCAAAACAAACCCAGCCTTCGTTTGCGATTATCAGACCAAAAATTGAGCTGAAATGAACAGCATTGATTTCCTGAAGCCTTTGCCAGTGCACAGCTGAATGAGATTTCCTCATGATTTGACCTGGCGTTTCAGGCAACATTTGGAGGTCTCTGTCCTGGCTCGATGCGGACTCCTCCTCGGTCCAGAAATCCCAGAATGGTCACCATGCTGTGTTATATGTGATTAGATAATGAATAAGAAGGGTTATCAGAAACTAAGCAACCTCTCACGCAATGGAGTTCTTGCTGGATGAGCTTTGCTATTTTGCTTGGAAGACTGGTATTGATCGACCCAGAGAGGAACACAAGGCAAACCTACCTCCAGATCAACGCGTCCACCCACCAGTAAACCGTCCAAATAATCGATTTTGAGAGCCTTTGATAGAATAGCAAACCCCTTTCCCAGGCTATTATGTAACACCAAAGACCACCAAAGCTGATTGATGCCGCCCTGCGGCCCTTGAGAGAGCAGGCAGCTCACGTTTCCCCCAGACCCAAGAATGCGCATGGCTAGTGAATTCAGGTCTCACAGTCCCAGGGAAGAGATTTAGGGGTTTGAACCCTTTGGTGCATACTTCTACCGGTATGCTACAAGATCTAGAGCACATGTCCATAGGACTTGTAATGATTAAGCAGTAGGACCACTTTTATCTCTTACTGAAAAAATGAATTTTCACCTTTTCTGTGATAACAGTCCGAAAATTAAATAAAATTGAAATTTATCAAGTTCCTTCTTGCTTTATAATAGAATTTACCCCAGTACTAGAACAAAATGTTTTCCAGAAAGCCTGAACACGCCTAAACATTGACGAGTTTCTGGTAGTTGATGAACCAAGAGGGTGCCACTTGAATCAGTTGCTGTTTTAGTGAGCAGCTCATGGCTTTTCTTAACAAAGTAGTGTCGTACCCAGCTGCCATTTGGTTACCATCAGACGAGTATCGATAGACGACATTCGAAACTATTTCAAATTCCATCGTCTTAATACCCGTTGACCGATCAGATCACCCAACATTTTCAGTTACCAGCCACTTTCCTGGAATGTCCCTTTAGCGGTCCACTTAATAAATGGTAGGCTTTCACGCAACCTTTGGCGCAACTGCCGCTCCAATTGTTAGCTAGTCCTCTTCGTCCGTAATATCACCCTCAACGGAGTTGCGAAATTTTCTTGACTTGGCAAGGACGAGCCCATAAAGTCATCTCCTCGAAAAGGACTCGGATTCGCTTGAAGACCGCGCGCCCTTCACTTCCAAATAAATCGGCTTTCCTTGTCTCGGAGTTGGTAAAATTGATGTAATCGTCATTCTCAGTAAGACCTTCCAAGATTTCGATTGTTCTGACTCGACTAATGCACCGTGATGCGTTGTTTTGGGGACATGACCTTCTACCTGTGATTCTGCTCATTCGAGTGCGCCGAACATATCGAGTCATGTCGTTCACACATTCGGAGACCTTCCCGTAGATCATCATCATTGGAATCAACAGTTCTGACCTCTTTTCTTATATACCAACCCCCTGACATTTATCTTCAAGCTCTGTCGTTGATTAGTCCAGAATACCTTGTTATTTATTTATTGAAGAATATTTACAGATTTTTACGAATAATTGTAGTTACATTATAATATTTAAAGCTACGGAAGAGTTTCATAAACAAATATTGCCTACTATTCTCTATCCAAGGCAATCTCGCGTGATGTGAACCAACACGCAGTGGTGAGGTGATAAAGACGAAGCCGAGACAGATCAGTCAACACTGAAGTGACTACGTAGCAATAATACTTAGTGAACTTCAAAATAGCGTGCTCCTCAAATTTGCTCCGATCGGACTGAAAATCCAAAAATGGGTCCCTGACCAAAATTTCAGACTTTTTAAAAACTGTCTACCAAAATCGGCGTGGACGGAGGACAGCGTACGGAGGACGGACATTAGCTTACTTGATCTAGACACTTTGAAACGCCCTGAAAAAATTAGTTTGGGCCGAATCATAAGAGAGATTGACTTTTTGCATGAAAACATAGGTTGATTATTCAAGGGAATAACCAACCAAAAGGCGCGACCAAACTACGAGAGATTCGAGACCCATTTCGACAAGCCCCAACCAGTTCCCCCCTCGATAACTGTTCCTTATTCCGCAATCAGTAATTCTCTCCCTTATCACTGAACCAAAAGATACTCAGTACTGAAATTAATTTGCTAATTATTTTGGTACATTATTTCTAAATATAAAAGGCTTTGTGATTGTATCGCATAAAAAAATGATTGGAATAATGTTGAAAATCTATTTACAAAATCAATAACTTGAAAATTGATCTTTGAAAAATCGATTCCCATCTATAACAGGAGCGGTTACAAACAACCAGGACCTGGAGGTACGAGTTGAGGAACCGGTTACATAAGTTGAGGAGAGGAGCCTTGTCGAGGTGGGTCTTCACCCTCTCATGACTAAACTTGACTATTGTTATTGCATTACCACGAAAGTCCAAGTATCTAAAGTATCTAAAAGAGAACTCGTACACATCATATGTTGGGACTATCAAGACAACACAGACTAAAGCTGTGACCTGACCAACAAATAGGGATGATCAATACCAGGGATGGATCGATATGAGTACTAGTATCGGAATCAAAAGAATGGTATCGATACCAAGTATCGAATAAACAGTATCGATACCAAATCTCTCTCTGAAGCTTCTGTCCCTTCGAGTATAATATACCTTAGTGTATGGTATATACCCGAAGTATATACTCGAAGTTCTGGCCGAAACAAGTGTAGCAACCTTTAGAGGAGGGCCTTCTTGATTCTTAATTGGTAATTTTTAATAAAAATTTGAGGTATTGTTATTGTTCGATACTTTTTTCGATCCCAATTATTTTTATCAATACCAGTATCGGTATCAAAAGCAGAGTATCGATACCAAAATGATCGGTATCGGAAGAAACGTATCGATACCGTCTCGATATCGATCAGTATCGTTCATCCCTACCAACAAAATGTTACTACACTGATCTTGACTAAATATCTGTGCGAAGCAACGCAAAATTTGCTTGTATCTGCATATTTTATTCTTTATTTTATTACATTTAGTCTGACTCCCTTCAATAATGTTCAAGTGCCTCTTCAGAAAGGAATATTTTGTTGCGGAAAAAGATCAATCCAAATAGCCGATCATTTTCATTGGATTTTGTTCGGTTAGGATCATCAACGGTTTTCCGATCTAGAGACATTTATTTATTCTAGTGATAATACATTTAAGCAGGTTTTAGAGAAAGTAAAATCATACTATGTAGGCCGGTTAGCTTTGTAACAATAATTTTGTAATTTATTTATTTATTATTTTTTAATTGTATGTGGATACTATTGTTCCTTTATTTGCTTTAATTTATAACTCATTAGAAAATACATTTACTAATTATATTTTATTATTATTATTTATATTCAATACTTGTTTTAAATTTATTGAATAATTTGGCAAATCTTGATGTTACTTGTATAGTTGTAATCGTAGAAGTTAGGTTCTGGGTGGGAGTTATAGTGGCTGCTCATCCCCTGCAACGGGCATTTGCCCATATAGGGGATTAATTCCATAATAATTGTGACGGGCCATGTAATGGCCTGTGGTGGATTTTTGTTTATATCTTATTCTTTGTCAACATTTTTTTTGGAAATTAAAAAAAAAAAAAAAACCATAAGTAGGTTCTATGTATTTACTGTACTATAGGCAATCGGTTTGTGATTTACTGGTCTGCTAGGAGTGTTGGGAAACAGAAGCTTCCCGTTCAACTTTGAAGTAACTCTGATAAGGTGGAAATATCAATAAATTTGTATCAGAATACCAGACGGGAGGAAAGGAAGGAAGACAGGATAATTTGAGTAGGAAACAACGATATGGCCGTATCGGGGCGTCAACCCCGAGGTCCACGATAACGGGCTAGTCAGCTGTTCAGATTTATGGCCAGAACCGCAGGCAATGCCTCGTCCAGTCGAAAAACTGGTTCACCAGGCTCTCAGGCCAATCATGTTCTTTCGAGTTGTGACGTACCGACTCAACTCCGACTTCAGCCTCCGTTTTGATTTTGGGGAAAGATGAAATTCAAAAACCGCAACCAACTGTGATAACGATCGCAGAGGTATCTTATCTATGGTCGCTATCACAGGGAGTTTTTTTTTTTTGAGAGAGCGAGGCTGACGGGATGTGGCGTGGAAATCTCTCGATGAGTCCTATTTGTTTAGTTTTCCTGTCCGTCTGAAAACAGGACGTTGATTCGTTACAAAGTAGAGCAGATCCAAGGTTATCTATCCACTATATGATCATCTCAGGGATTACGTCAACATATTGTAGGGCCTCATGTTGTGCACATTGCCGGGAAGTCTACGGGTTTTGGTTGGTAATTCCATGAATAATCAACCTATGTTTTCATGCAAAAAGTCAATCTGTTCGGCCCAACATTTTTTTTCAGGACGTTTCAAGGTGTCTAGATCAAAATTAGCAAATGCCCGTCCGCCATCCACGCCAACTTTGGTAGTATAAATTATTCAAAAATCTAAAATTTTGGTCAGGGTTCCATTCATGGCTCTAGTTGGTCCTCAAAACTTTCCAAACCGATAGGACCAAATTTGGGTAGGGTAGGGGTCAAAATGTGAATTTCGAAAAATGGATTTTTGAGATTTTTGCAATCTAGGTGAGCGGGGTATAATTTTCCACTAAACTCTGGACGCTGAATCCAATAAAAAGGGTCCCGAACGAGTGACACCCACTGGAAGAGGTTTTGGGTCAATATGGCTATCTACGGCCCATTTTGAATGTGTTTTCGATATTCCTGGTACCTAGGAGTGTGGCTTCTGCTTTTTCACTAACTTTTGGACGCTGAATCCAATGAGACGGGTCTCGGAACGATTGATGCCCTCTGGATGAGGCTATGGGTCAAAATGGGTGCCTATTTACCCATTTTGAATGTGTTTTCCAGATTTCTGGTACCTAGGCGTGTGGGGTATCATTTTCCACTAAAAATTGGACCCTGAATCGATTGGAACGGGTCCGGGACTTGCCACACCCACTGTTTCCCCCATTTCCCCCATGTTGAAGAAATGAATCTCCATGCGCCTGGTCCGAGGAATAACCTACCCGTGTGTAAGACTTTGCAGCGTTTTCTTTTTGTGCTCTGTTGCAGTCAATAATATTTGCTCTGTTTGACAACTTTCACCAATAAACAATCGGACAAGCCTTCTCCAGAGCGAATCACAACACAAAACGGGTCCATGAGTCAAAGGCAAAAAGAAATGAACGGAGGTTGACGCCCTGACGCCCACATCCACATTTCCTGTCGGCACAGTTTTCGTTCTTTTCCAACGTTTTCTGGTTCAAGTGGATCATTACGCTCCTCCGCCATTACCTACGGACAGAACAGTAATTACTCATCGGGAATGTAAGTCAGCAATCACAGAAAAAGAGAAAAAAAAATAGAGATGCGAACTGTCATTAGGGTGGAAACGGGTAATTTTGGGCCCCTCGTCCTTCAGCGTCGTTCCGCGTATCATTTTGTTCGACGTGGAAAGTGCATTTTCAAGTTAAAACGGAGACTAGTTTTTTTTTTTTTTTTTTTTTTTTTTTACGAACGGGTTTTTTGTTTGATGGTAGTTTCACGCGATGTGCCGTACTATGAAAGCAATTTCACAATATTACATAATCTTTGTTGTTTTACAAAAATATTACTTACGTTAACAAAAAACTAACACTTCCCCTTCCCCTCATACACAACATAGTCTTGCACGGCTGTGTCGCTCACCCTGATCTTCAAACCAACTCAAACGCTTGGCACCTTCTCGATTGTTTTTCATTTAACACCATTTTTAACCATATAGAAAACATCGTATTGCAGGAACAAAATGCCATTTTGAGTTGCCATTGGTAAAGTACGAACTAGTGGCTTAAGAAACCGACGAAAATAATTTTCTGGCAACAGAATATAATATTTATCAAAAGCGCAACTAAACACTCTTTTGTTTCATTAATGGCATCATACCATATTCGTACCAGCAAGATGAAGGGTTTCTCCTCAACCTTCGAGCTTAAACTACTGAATATTCCTCTGATGTCCACCGCCTAGACCTAAAAATCCCGTTAAAATCACACAAATTTAAAATGTTTGAAGGATTCATGTGGGTATTTTTTTTGTGGTCAACTCATTTTCAGTCTAATCGCTCAAAACAGAGACTACGTTAGTCAATAATAAGTATTTTGAAAACGGATTTTCAATATTTTTGGGAACCCAAGCTTGCTGCGTACAATTTTCTATTGAATTTCGTACCAGTTCTGAAACCGGTTGCGCAACCAGTTCTGAAATCGGTTGCCAGAAACGGGTCCCAAACTAAAATATCTGATTTTTTGAATTTTTTTTACCAAAATCGGCGTGGACGGCGGACGGACAGTTGCTCATTTTGATCTAGACACCTTAAAACGCCCAGATAGAAAATTTCCGGCCTAATCGGAAAAGTTGACTCTCCGCATGAAAACAGGTTGATTATTCAAGGAATAACCAACCAAAACCAGCACAGGACCTCCTTGATTTTACTTGAAGAAAATGAATAGGTAAACGAATCGTATTCTCAACTCGAATATTTAGCAATTACCCAAAGAGTTCAACAGGTAAATGGCAAGTACAATTGGTAACCTAAAAGTGAGCTGATTAAATGTTTGGTTCAGCAAATTTATCGACAGCTATCCCAAAAATTTAGAACGCTTAAATTATAGCGATTTTTTCTACAATTGCCGCAAATGGAGGTGACGTATGGAAAAAATTGATTACCTATATAAAAATGTGAGCTTTTTTTCAAATTATTGAAGTTAATTTTTCAGATTTGGGTACATAATCCTCAAATATACGCTTTCAGTAGTAGAAAAATCCAAATAATAAATTAATTGCGAAGTAATATGCAGCAGTTTTTGGTTGGAATTAAAATCCTAACCCGCAGCACTCCCGATATATTGCATCTTATTTAGAGCACACGAACTAGAAAAAATATTTCAGAAAATTCCAACGAGTAGTAACAAGGCATGAATTGGGCGGAAAAATTAATAAATTGAAATCAATCAGGAAAGAAACTGAGAATTATGTGGACTTCTCGGCATTACACGCGGCATGGCCATGTTGAAAAGCCACGTTGAACTAGACTTTAATTTAGCAATAATACCGTAATGCAATACACAAATTGAGTGGATTTAGATGTTCAATTGCTTTTGTGAAGAGTGAGGTGAATAAGAATCGGTATGAGTGTGCCACACCCACTGTTTCCCCCATTTGAGGAATAACCAACCCGTGTGTAAGAATTTGCAGATTTTTTGATCAGGACATCATGAAACGTCCAGAAAAAAAATTTGAGATAAATTGGAGAGGTTGTCCATTATTATGAAAACATAGGTTGATTATTCGAGGAATAACCAACCAAAATTTTGGGCCGAATCGGAGAGATGGGCTTTTTTGCAAGAAATCATAGGTTGATTATTCAAGGAATAACCAACCAAAAGTGGAGTGGCTTGTTTATTATTTAACAATGGTGTTTTCTCGGAATTTAAGGGTGAGAGAGATAAGATTTTTGAGTAGGTACATTCTGAATATTTTGAAATAGGAACTTATACTTGGTTTAGAGAATAGTCAGTTGTGCGATGTGAGGTAGTGGTTGAGTAGTAGGTAGAGGTAGGACTGGCGAAGGGCAATGACAGCTGGTGGGCATGAATAGAAGAAAATTTTCCACTGAGTCGGTTCCCCTTGACAAGGACGAAATAATCCGTAGCTGGTATCCGTAGCTCCTCGTTATTTCCGGACGCGTCAACACGGATTTCTCACTCGAGACGATTCGAGACCCCCCGAGAACGTCCTGCGCCGTTCGAGATAAAAGCGCCCAGCTGAGAAAAGTCTCGAAAGTTCGGCGCCCTTTTATAAACAGCTGCTCCTCCCCAGTTGGTATCAGTTGAACGGTTGAAGTTCCAACGAAACTTGTGCGATTCAAGTCTCAAATCGACACCTCGTGTTCACTTCTCTTTGTGCGATCCCACTAAGCATCTGAATCTTAAACGGTGAGTTTCATTATTCATTTCATTATTAACACACTCATACCGATTCTTATTCACCTCCCTCATCACAAAAGCAATTGAACATCTAAATCCACTCAATTTGTGTATTGCATTACGGTATTATTGCTAAATTAAAGTCTAGTTCAACATGGCCATGCCGCGTGTAATGCCGAGAAATCCACATAATTCTCAGTTTCTTTCCTGATTGCTTTCAATTAATTAATTTTTCCGCCCAATTCATGCCTTGTTACTACTCGTTGGAATTTTCTGAAATATTTTTTCTAGTTCGTGTGCTCTAAATAAGATGCAATATATCGGGAGTGCTGCGGGTTAGGATTTTAATTCCAACCAAAAACTGCTGCATATTACTTCGCAATTAATTTATTATTTGG
This sequence comes from Cyrtorhinus lividipennis, assembly GCA_019603395.1. Taxonomy (NCBI): domain Eukaryota; kingdom Metazoa; phylum Arthropoda; class Insecta; order Hemiptera; family Miridae; genus Cyrtorhinus; species Cyrtorhinus lividipennis. The sequence goes on from CM034008.1 coordinate 11,261,538, forward strand.
ATTTTAAGCGTTCTAAATTTTTGGGATAGCTGTCGATAAATTTGCTGAACCAAACATTTAATCAGCTCACTTTTAGGTTACCAATTGTACTTGCCATTTACCTGTTGAACTCTTTGGGCAATTGCTGAATATTCGAGTTGAGAATACGATTCGTTTATTCATTTTCTTCAAGTAAAATCAAGGAGGTCCTGAGCTGGTTTTGGTTGGTTATTCCTTGAATAATCAACCTGTTTTCATGCGGAGAGTCAACTTTTCCGATTAGGCCGGAAAATTTTTATCTGGGCGTTTCATGATGTCCTGATCAAAAAAGGTCGATGTCCGTCCGCCGTCCATCGTCCGCGCCGTTTTTGGTAGTAGAAAATTTTCTAAAAATCTGAAATTTGGGTCACGGGTCTGTTCCCGGCCGAGACGGGTCCTCGAAACTTTTCAGCCCGATCGGACCAAATTTGGGTGGGGTAGGGGTTAAAATGTGTATTTCGAAAAATGGATTTTTGGCAATCTAGGCATGTGGGGTATCGTTTTCCAATAAATTTTGGACGCTGAATCCAATGAATGAGCAACTGTCCGTCCGCCGTCCACGCCGATTTTGGTAATAGAATAATTCAAAAAGTCAGAGATATTTTAAGTAGTTTGGGGTCCGTTTCTGGCTCTAGTTGGTCCTCAAATCTTTTTATCACAATCGGACCGGGGGGGGGGGGGGGTCATGTGTATTTCGAAAAATGTATTTTTGAGATTTTTCGCGGTGTGTGGGGTATCATTTTCCACTATTACCTCCTGATCCTGTTTCTTTACCCCATAAACTGGACTTGTGTGATTTATTTTGTGTTCACAAACCTTACCTACTCTAGCTGCGCACGTTTTATAATTAGTTTAATTATTTAGGTACCTGAATTTGATACTTTTGTTGATGAGAGAAGTCACGCCATTCCTACCAGTGTTGTTACTGGGTTATAAGTCCGTATTTTATACGAAATTTAAAAATAAAACAAAAATTATTTTTCTTGCAGATGGCTCTTATTCCATTGCTGTTGAACGAATTGCTGGAGGAGCAGAGGCGTCCAGTGACCCTCGGTGACCTCTACGATCAGCACTTCGGGCTCGGGCTGGAGGACGTCGCCCTGCCGCCTGTGCGCGCTGCTCTCAGCGGCCCCGCCCTGCGCGCCGGTTACCTCCGCCCTTGGCGTCACGCCGCCGTCGGCGACTCGGGTGTGTCCTCAGTTAGATCCGACGACAAACAGTTCAGGTTAGTAAATGATGAATGACATTGTTCAACTGTCCTTGAGGAGCATGATCAGTAATTCATCTCCTTAACAATTTACTCGAAATTTACTAATTCGGTGAAAACCTACTTTAATAGAAAATGTTAGGTGAAAAACAAAACGGCACTTTCGTGTTAACGCCTACCAGTTGTTGAAACAGCATTGAAAGCCTATTCGATATGTTTGACTCCTATTGACTTTATTGATTCATATTTTGCTGAATTCATGATGAGATTTGTTTTTTAAGAAATTTTTTTTGTAACTTTTACTAAGGAGCAAATATATACATTACATAATAATTGTTGTTTTCTTGTTGTTTCCTTACTTGGTTGGTTGGTTGGTTTGAATTGGTGTTTTCCTTACTTACGGAGATATAACCTGTACTCCTGTAAATAAAAAACCTCTTTGCACATTGCAGTCAAACATACCTGATTCGATGTATCGAATAGGCTTTCAATGCTGTTTTAACAACTGGTAGGCGTTAACACGAAAGTACCAACAAAACTAAGCATGAAACTAGATTTTTAGTTCAGAAATCAAATTTGTCGTTAATACAGGTAGTCATAAGAATAAAAATGCATCATCCCAGCTTCTATTGATTCAAAGCTGCTGCTTCTTCAGCCAGCTTGAACACAATCTCTCATCAAGAGAACATACAACTCCTAGAATTTTATTGGAGCCTCTATGAAAAATAGAATATTTTTTTTTGCGATTTGGCTGTACGTTTCAACTATCAATTTATTTGCTCATAGAAGCTCATTTCCCGTCAGAAATTTTGGTAGATTAAGAACAGACCAATTTCGAATGAAACTTTTTTTTTTTTTTTAAGTATTACCTTGGGAAGATCAAACAGATACTATCCTTGCACATAATGTTAAAGTGGTCGCCACAGATTCATTATTATTAGATTACGGTTTTTTTAATCAGGCTGCTTTTTGGTTGGTCACTCCATGAATAATTATTCATTATAATGATTATAATCAACCTATGTTGTCATGGCCAAGGTCATGGAAGACAAGGGGGGGGGGGGGGGGTATTAGATTGTCCTATAACATTATAAAGTAGGTTTCATTATCAAATTTTAGATGCACAGGAATGAATTGTGGGTCCCATTTTGAAATTCACCACGTCCAGTCCATCTCATATGGATTATCGTCCAAAATTAGGACCAGAAACAGGAAGTTACCCCACTAAACATAATTTCCCCCTAAATTTTGGGATCGATTGGGGCCCACCGGAGATGGGTATGGGTCAAATTGGCACCAACCTACCTACTTCGAATGTGGGTTTTCAAGGTTTTTTGGGTACATAGGTTTGTGGGTATTTTCTTCCACTAAATGTTGGACGCTGAATCGATTGGAATGAGTCCGGGACACCAGGTGTCATCTTCATGCTCTTGCTCCCATGAAAGAAAACGTCATCCATTTTTTTCCAAGTCCTGCTTCATAGAATCTAAATTTTGCACCCGTTTGTTGACAGTGTTCGCCTGGATGTGACTCACTTCAAACCCGAAGAGCTCAAAGTCCGATTGGACAACGACGGCTTTTTGATTGTCGAGGGAAAACATGAAGATCGCAGCGACGCTCACGGCTTCGTCTCCCGTCAATTCGTCCGTCGTTACAAACTTCCTGATGACGTCATTGCTGACTCTGTCAAATCCGATTTGTCGTCCGACGGCGTTCTCACTCTTCAGGCTGACAAGAAGCCCAACCCGAAATCGGCTGGTCGGGAGATAAAAATCATCAAAACCAACCAACCCGCTCTCCAGAAACAAGAAGAGCAGAAGATCAATGGCAAGAAAGAACCCCAAAAGTGAAAATTGTCTCAAAAATCTCTCGATAATGCACGAATTCGATTTTGGCTTATGTTATTGTAATTGTTTCTCAGTTCTTCTATCTCATTGCATTTTATCGATCTTCTAAAAGTAGGTACTAAGATAAATGTGTTCACTTTTCAAAATATTTAGCGTACAAATGAAATACCTCGCTCAGTGCGTAACTGCTGACTTATCAACATGAGACTGAATTTCATTAATAAGTAGTTTCTTTGTTTAGACTCTCGTAAATAATCGTTGGTCGTTACTTCTAACTTCCAAAATGTCTTCAATGTGTGTTGTAGTTTTTGAGTTTTGAATTAATAAAAGCATTTACTCTGAATTCAGCTGCTTGGCATAATTCCCCATCTCTCTATGAACAAAGCAGGTTGTACAGGAGTGAAAGCACAAATTATCTAGAAATCACGAGGTTTTAAGATCCTAACCGCATTTCTAATTCCACCAGATTCGACTCACTACATCATTCGACTGTCACTAATCTTAGAATGCTATCAGTATTTTTCTTCGTCCTCTCGACCCCCCTCTGGCCACAATTGGGCTGAATTCAAATGAAAATATCCTCCTTCACAGGCTCCACCCAGTCATTTTTTAAAAAAATCTAGCAAAAAGCTGAAAAAGCTAAACTGAGGTTCATATTTTGAAATCCACATATCAGTTCTGAAGATTAATAGTTTAATTTAAGCCTAATAGCATTTTCTTGCCCTGTTAATCAATTGTTGCAGATACAATTGCTCCATCAGTCCTCAACTTTCATTTTAATGTTATTAGAAGATTCAAATGTATTTTAATTTTATAGAGCGAACTCTTGTGAAAAACTATTGTTTAACACAATAAAACATCTATCACATATCAGTTCTGAGAGCAGCCATTTTACAGCGCCTTGGCGGTCATAATGACTATCATTCATCACAAAGATTCAAAGCGCTCATCACAGGAACTTGTCAACTCTTTGATAGCTGGTAGATGGTAAAAACACCTAGAGGAGGGGTTATGGGGGGCCCCAAGCGGAAGCCTGGTGCCTTGTTGTGCTTCTCTTGGGTGTCCGATTCTTTTAGTCCTCAAACAGCCCTAGTCCCCTGATGAGGGTTGTTAGGTTGTGGACTAATTTATTGCAGGTTACGGTTCTCATTGGGGTTTGTGACCCAAAGAGAGTGTATCTGCGGGATGTGAGTGCTGGGCGCTCAAAGATTATGTGAGTTGCCAGGCTTGGAAACTCCGAGAAGCTTCGAATTTTCTACCGGGGGGAGGTCTGGATTGTCGATCATAGTGGGTTGTGCTTTCTGTGTGGCAGGGGGAGAGAGAGAATCTATACTCCACATTTTTTGTAACTGCCCACAGCTGAATAATAATAGGGTTCGGTATTTTGGCTCAACTAGGCTAAGCCCGGAGTATGTACAGCATTGCCTTTTCGCTGTGCCGAACAAGGACTTGCTGTATCGGCTCTTCAATTATACGCTGGCTTACTTGAAAAGGAGAAAGTTTTTGGAGGAATTATTAATTGATGTAGGACTGAGATGAGGGACCTGGTGAAGAAGGATTAAGATGTGTTTTTTTTTTTTTTTCTCTAATGGGTGTTGTTATTCATTTTTTAATTTTTTTCCCCTGCGGTTTGGATCGTTCCTATTTTGAGATGTATTATTGTATGTATGTTCATAGTTTTAAGGAAGCGAACCCTTTGTGGTATAGGTCTGTGTAACCTGATAACTACAAATAAAATGCTTTTGATTGATTGATTATGTGAGTTGCAGTTTCGTCTGTTTCCTCACAGAATCTGCATAGTGTTGTTGGTTGTGTTACCCCTATGCCGTTCAGATGAAAACGCAGAGGAGCGAAGGCCAACTGTCGCTCTTAGGTCGCTGCGTTTAAGTCTGAGTAGGTCCTTGGTGAGTGATGGATGGGGTTTTTGCCACCATACGCTTACTGTGGACATGTCCCTCAATATTCCGCCATCTGTCGGTGTGTTTCTTGTACGTCCACTCCTTGATGGTAGCTCTGAAGGAGCTTTTGGGCAAACCTACAGCCGGCTTTGAGCCCACAAAGGGGGTTTTGGAGCCCCTCCTGGCCAGCTCATTGGCTTTTTCGTTGCCCTCAATTCCCCTGTGCCCCTCCACCCACTCAAGGGACACTGTATTGCGGGCTGCTAGAGCACAGAGAGTCTTTTCACAGTCCTTCACCACCTTTGATGAGTTGGGTGCTTTAATCGACGCCTGGCTGTCGGAGAGAATGCAGAGGTGTGCATTAGTATGTCCTCTCCTCAGACTCTCCAGGGCACATGCATTGATTGCCAGAATTTCGGCCTGGAAAACGGAGGTGTATTTCCCTAGTGGTGTTGAGTATTGCCTCCTAGGTTGGGCCTTTGATAACTGACATTGAAGGTTCTTTCGAAGGGTAGCAGCACTTATCTAGAAATCACGAGATTTTAAAATCCTAACCGCAACTCTAATCCTACCAGATTCTACTCAACGCAATTGGCCTTTAGGCGGTGCAACTTGTCGCTATTCTTGGAACGCTGTAAGTATTTTCCTTCATCCTCTCGAGCCCCTCTGGTCACCATTGAGAGCTGAATTAAAATGACAAAATCCTCCTTTGCAGGCTCCACCCAATCATTTTTCAAAAAATCTAGCAAATAGCTAAAAATAAATAAATAAATAAAGTTAAATTTCTTTTACTCACATTAATGAAGTTGTAGTGGATGTAAAAGCTAAACTGAGGTTCATATTTTGGAATTCACATATCAGTTCTGAGAGCAGCCATTCTACGTTGCCTTGGCGGTCATAATGACTATCATTCATTACAAAGGTTCAAAGCGCTCATCACAGGAACATGGCAACTCATTGATAGCTGACATTGAATGCTCTTTCAAAGGGTTGCAACACCTCAAATGTCTTCGACAACACTATATCTGTAAAACCTATCAGGTATGACAGTCACATCTTCCCCTCAAAAGGATGCAGTCAAAGCATGCAGTTCCAAGCCTAGTTTTTCCGAACAGAATCAACTCCTGATTTTGAACCCCTTCGACTATCTAGGTCGATTGGGATTGCCGATGGGATTACAACTAGGCAGTATGTCATAGACGTCATAGAACCCCTTCAATAGCCTTGTCAAGGGGTTCACATGTATAACAGTACTTGTAACCCCTCATTGCCTCACTTGTGACTCGTTTCATTCCTTCATTAAAGTAAGCCTGGTTCAGTAGGCACTTGCTTTTCAAAATCACAACAACATGTGAGTCATTCTAGTACTTGGGTACCTCAAATCAATTGTTTTCATCAGTTAGGTACCGTTTATGGTTAGAAATAAACTGCTGGCTGAAATCTGTCAGTTTTTCACCCACGCGTACTCAATAATGAGGTGGATACCACAAAAACGCAACATCTTGCATTGAGGACCGCATTTGAGTGTATTTAGTAACTAATTCAAGTCAACCCCCAAACTTCAGTACGAAGATTAGGTGCCAACTTCTGTTCCTTCGTGAAAATCTCAGGCGGTCCTTGGACTAGAGTCGTTGAAGATCGTGAAGTGTGTGACGGGCCAAATCCTGCAGATGACACGCCCTCTTATGAGAGCCTGTGGAACTGGGCCGTACATTCGAGAGTCGGACGAATTTGCCTGATTGTCCCCTTCGAGCCAAACGTGTCCCGTTGGAACTCTGGCGAAACTGTAGTTGTTAGTGCGAACGAAATCTCCAGGAAGACCTTTGACGCGCTTGCAAACGTTTCCGTCCGGTTTGGTGACTGACCTGTAAAAGACAAGAGAATATGAGTGATGGAAATTACAATATATTGAAACATGCTCTAATGCGAAGCTGGCGGGAAAATACTTTGGCCTTCCCTACTTTTGCAATTTTTCTCCTAACCAGAGAAAAACCATATGCTTCCAACCTTGGATGTAACACATGTGTAGCTTGTCAGTAATGAAAGGAATACGTAGGAGTTGCTGCCTCCTGCCTGGCTGAAAAGAGGCACATTAAAGCCAGCTCGTGGAAAAAAGACGAAACTGTTGTTATTGCGTTGGCAACACTGGTTCGTCATTGTGTGCGCTGGGCGGTGCTTATCAATTTATGTGAGTTGATTCACTGTTGACGTTTGTAAGGGAGAAAAATCGTACAAACGGGAAAATTTCCCTGCTTTTTGTTTTGCTTCTTCTCTGCCAGGCTGCGACTCCTACGTATTCTTTTAATTGCAGACAGACTGTAGTAATAGTTGTGGTGATATCATCTTCTTCTTCTTGATGTTAGCATTGTTATTTCATATCACTCATTTTCTACCTAACCTGTCTTTCTCCCTGTTTATTTGTTATTGAAAATGTGATTTTGTGATAAGAATTAACAGAATAAACAAAGAATATAGACATTTATTAACAAAATTGAGATGGGGAACTACGAGTTAGGTAGAAAATGAGGGATACGAGATGATGGGGGGGGGGGTCCCCAAATGTGTTTTCAAAAATAGGATTTTTGATATTTTTTGCAATCTAGGCATGTGGGGAATCGTTTGGACAACGTTTTGAATGTTAAATCCAATGAGGCGCGTCTCAGAATGATTGGCGCCCTCTGGAAGAGGTTATGGGTCAAAATGGGTACTTATCTACATATTACAAAAGTGGGTTTTCATGATTTCTGTTACCTAGGTGTGTGGGGTATCATTTTCCACAAAATTTTGGACGTTGAATCGATTGGAATGGGACCAGGACACTACACACTCACTGTTTTCCCCCGTGCTCCTGGTCCAAAGAATAATCAACCCCAGTGAAAGAATTCGCAGCGTTTTTACTATCGAATTGAATCCTTCAGGTATACTGGAGGTTAGGTATCCCTGCGGAGACAAACTAAGATTGAATTCACTTCGGTTAATCTTACATCAGTGCATGCACGCCTGAAAATCGATTAGGACAATTCGATATTGTTTTCTACAACGGCTGCTAGGGGCTTGTTGTGCTTACTTCCCTCAATTAGTTTCCTCTCCATTCCTTTTTCCTGCTATTTTATATTATTTATTTTTTTATCTAGAAAATCTGAAGTTTATGGAATCTCTTATCAAGGGGGCATGGCCATGAAGCGATATATCGATTGTAACGCTATATCGGTTTTTGGGGGTGCATGCACTGATGTCCAGATTTACCTCCACTTCTTCCAATCTTCTGTTGGCTTGCTTATGCAGTTGGGTTATTAATGGTGATGGGCTCCTCATATGACTCCAATGGGATACATCGGTAGTAGCAGTAGTTAAAAAGCTGCCAACTTCTATTATGTCAGCCCACCTCTGCTTCCCATAATTTCCTCTTAATATTCAAAACGCCCGATTTCTACACAGGTAGGTAGAAGTCACAGATAACTGGATGACAAATTATTGGGATTTTTCAGTGAAAAAATCATAGAAACCAATCCAGGGCCCATATAAGTCAAAAAAGGCAATATCCTCAATCACAGAGGCCTCTCTAGCACCCTTGTAGGCACTGTCAGGTTGACTGGTTGATCGTGTACTGTACAGTACAGTTGTACTTCACATACTTTCCTGCTCAATCCATGCCTTATTGCTCATATTGTTAGAGAAGCCATCGGCGCAGTTCAAACTAGAATAACAAGGACATTATCCAATTGGACTCGAGTCCAACAGCACTTGGGGTCCTCTGCCTACTCACCTGGAAATGACAATGTCACCGTTGCGAATGCCTCTGTAACGAGGGGTGATGTGATCGCACAAAACGACGTTGTTTGACCATATCGTCGGCTCCATGGACGGCCCTTTACACCAAACGACGTCGACGACGTGTTCGAAAATGACGTGAACGAGACAGCCGACGTTGATGGTAGTTTTGACGACTTTCCACACCATTTTAACGACAGTTCATCAACGATTAGGACGAGAATCGCGTATCAACTAATCATTTCAGAACGGTTTGGCACGAGAACCGGAAAATTTGTCATTTTCAAGGAAAACCTACTGTGAACAGCCTACGAAAAGACAGCTGAGGGAGATCAAACATATTTCACAAGCCTGGAGGACGTAAACCGGCGTCTGTAGATTTCTCAACTCATTGCAAAACTTGATTTATATAATCATATCACTACGAAAACTTTGGACAAGTAATTTTTTAGGAACAATTTTAGTGTTAAGTACATAAAAAATGCAAGCCTTCGACAGACTTTATCGACAGCTGTCCTAATCAGGTGATATCAGGTGACATTGCGCGATGAAGTTGATAAGAAAAACTTCTTGTACGTTTTGCGTTCATGGGGACATGTTTATTCACAAGTTTATTAATTTACTGAGCAACCTACAAGAAAATTTTACTCATTCAAATAAAAAAAAATTTTTTTTTTTTAAATTTCATACGGTATATTGTGGATCTGAGCAATTACAAAATTAGCTTCCCGTCATTTTACGCTATTGCATAACGACGCCGTGGATAGTTTTCTTGCTTCTACTTCGACTCTCGGCCAGTCGCCTTCTTCTCGCTTGTTTTCGGGGCCACATGCGTTCGTGTTCCGTTAGTTTGAGTTTTTCACTTCAAATTTGTCGTTTTACTACCGCTTCGAAAATTAATAAAACGAAACCGTACAAATTAACCCGACGGGTAATATCTGAACAACGAGGTGAGTGAGAAAACCTTCATTTTACATTGAACAGGTTATGACTATGGAACTTGTCAAACGCCTGTCACAAGATGTTCGTACCTAGAAGAAAATATTATTTTTTTACGAGAAACCAGGTTTTTTGTACGATATTGCCTGGTAAATTCGCAACGGTTTCTTCAAGGAAAGCCTTGCGTAGTAGTATTAGAATTCCTGGAGTCATCACTAGCTGCTATAAAGCTCCATATGCTGCGAGTGTGGATGGACTATGTTGTCCCAAATTCGATTAATGTCTTGATAAGTCTGAAATAGTTGCTTAAAATCGCCTGTAAACGTTTGAACCCCTTGAGAAGATAAAAATAATATTGAGACAAACCTGAAAATCTCCTCCCCGATAAATTGATGAGCTTCGTGGCATTTCTGTAGGGGCTTTTTTTTGTCTTAATCTATGAGACCGTTCTAGATCCATCTAGCTCTTCGTCTTATCGTCTCTTTACTATATTTAAGACTGTCCAAAGCCCTTTTGCGAAGCTGCAGTGTCACTGCGATCCGCAAAACCTTCAAAGCTTTTTGGGAGGAAAGGGTTTTTGAGCTAGGTACGCTGGTAAAAATGAGCCCTTTCTCTAGTCCTTGAGTCAAACTCACCATCAATAAAGTAAAATGTGTTGCCCTATTTAACCAGTTTGGCGCTGAACCATGTTGTCCCGAAACTTTTTACTGTTTCACTGTCAGATGAAGGCGAACGGGCTATCAATTTTTGAAATTTCTGTTAAATTAACTCAAAATCTGCGTATGTTAAGGGATTGGCATGGTGGCAATATATATAATAATACTGATTTTCCCATGGTAAAACCAAATCATGGAGGTTATCGTACAAAATCCGCCGCCTCTGTTCGTCTTGACGCTTTATTCTATTTTATTTTTATATTTTTTTGCAGCAGGATGCCCGCGAAACACCGATGATTCAGGAAAGCTGACTCGTATTGCCATCGTCAACACGACAAGTGTAAACCGAAAAGATGTCGTCAGGAATGCAAAAAAAGTTGTCCCGTCGTTCGTATGGGAAAACTCTGCATAGAGGTGACTCCAAACGACAAAATCGCGGCATTTCTGAAAATTATGCATAGGGTGTGGTATTTGTGTCAGGTTAGCCCAATGTGTCTTCTGAATATGTAAATAATCAATTATTGTTGAGACCATGTTGAAAAATAATATAGAAAATTCAATTGTGGACGTTAACATTATAAGTACGGGTGGAGCG
>CM034008.1:11272568-11358829 GCA_019603395.1 Cyrtorhinus lividipennis
AATGTCTTCCTCATGTTGAGTGAGTTGCATGGAGTAGGTATTCGAATCTACGCGGGCTGGAGTTGCGGCGTTTAAAACTAATGTGAAACGAATCATTTCTGTCAACTTCCAATTTGATATGTAAAACCTCCAATACGAAATGGAGCTTGTGAGAGAACCTACTAATTTCTGTAATTGATGAAACTGTAGTGGACCTTTGAAGGTCAACTGCGGTAAGTTGGCCAGCCTGATGCTTATCCCACCAAGTATTCCAATATACTCTCCAAACGTCTGTGAGGTGAATTTTGGGATAAAGTGTCTTTTAGATTCTACCTATGACTGTGAAACTTCCTGAAGTTTGATAATATTCCAACTATTCACTGCTGTTTTCAGACATTGTTCATGTCCCTTACAGAGAACTGTTCTTGTAACTCTTTGTTTCACTTGATCAAACTCGTATTTCTGCTTCAGGACAATGGTAGGATATGATGTGGCAGCTAGTCGACACCTGAGTCAGTCAGAAATACTATTTGCTGGAGCTGCATCTGGAGTAGTCAGTCGGTTTGTCTCGCAGCCCTTGGATGTCCTCAAAGTCAAATTCCAGGTACCATTTATTCCATTGATTCAATGTTTTTAATTTTATTTGTACTTATTTTTGTATTTGCCAGGAACATGCTTAATGTTTAACCATGCATTTATGTTATAACATACATATGTCAATAATTTAAGCAACTAACCACTCATTGCTAACTTTCTACACGAGTTGTATTCAAATGCTCAATTCCAGCTTCAAGTTGAACCAATCACTCCAAAATCTACAGATTCCAAGTACAGAGCAATCTGGCAAGCCTTTAGATTAATACTGAAAGAAGAAGGGCCTCGAGCTCTTTGGGGAGGACACAACTCAGGCCAGCTGCTTTCTATCACATATGGAGCTGCCAATGTAAGATTTTCCACTATAAATAATTTTCTTTTTAAATAAATAGTAAATAGGTCTTAATCATAAAATATGATTAAACTTGATCATCAATTACAGTTTGGTAGTTATGAATTGGCTTCAAAATTGGCTCAAGAACAACTGAATATGACGAGAGGATTCCAAATGGACTTTTATTGTGGTTTATTATCTGGGACTGTTGCTGCTTTTGTCTCTTACCCTTTTGATATATTGAGGACGAGGTTTATTGCTCAAGGAACCAAACATAAAACAAATTATGTAAGTCTCTGCAGAGTTTGTAGATTGTCATATTTATGTAACAACTAACCCAACTTTACATTGGCCATATTCATTCCCAGTGTACATTTGTTGTGAATACTCATGAATGTTGGTTTGGGCAATAATTATCCAATTAGCATTAGCCCATATTCTCTATGCTCATTCATTTTCATTTAATCTAGGTCTAGTTATGATAAAGTTTTTACAGTTTTTTGTTTGTTTTCAGTCATATGTCACCATGTTCAGTGGTCTCAAAAAAATGATCCAAAATGAAGGGCCAAGGGCTCTTTTCAAAGGATTATTGCCAGCCCTGTTACAAGGAGCTCCCCTCATTGGAGTCAGTTTTGCGACGCATGGAATTGTTAAGTCAATTCTAGATAAAATTGGTAAAGACAATTTATTTTATAGTTTTTAGTTTTGTTTTATCAATGTGCTGTGGCCTTAAAATGTCAGAATTTTGGCCCAGTTATTGCCAGAAATATGTTTGAAAAAACCCCATTTTCGGCTGACAAAATGATGAGAGTAGCTACAATGTTTTGTTCACAGTTTGTTTTATGTTTAACTTTGTTTTAGACATCTTCTCAAATAGCGCAAATCGTTTGAATTTGTCTGGTAACATGATTGCCGGTGGAGTAGCTGGTTTTGTCTCCAAAACAGTCATCTACCCTTTGGATGTGACGAGAAGGCGCATGCAATTCCAAGGTTTCCAAAATGCTCGCATCGGTTATGGAAAAGTACGTCTCAATTGCATTAATCAACAGCATATCTACATATTCTTGAGTTTCTTCCTTTTGCCAAGACTGCTTTTTTTCTGTTGATAGAATTTTACTTGCTACGGGTTCTTGGACTGCCTCAGAAGTACGCTATTGATGGAAGGAGCGCCGGGATTGTTCAAAGGTTATATGCCGTCAGTTGCCAAAACCACTTTGTCAACAGCAGTTTATTTCACAGCTTATGAACAAATATGCGATATTTTACGAGTTTTGCCCAACGCCTAGTCAAGGTTTGTTTTTCTGAAATATAGATTTCATTTTACCTTAAGACTTCCTGTAGATGGTCGCAATATTGTGTTCCTATGAAATATACCTCATCAAAAACTGCTAATTTGAAGCTAACTATAATGAAATTAAGGCACTGATTAGCATACTTTGCATTGTTACCTTGCTGTTTTTGTCTTTGTTTGTGACTTCTCTAGTTGATTCTCTCTTGCTTTACAGGAGAATTACTGTACAAAAGTGATAGTCCCATGTTATTTTAGTTTTAAACTTAGCGGTGGCTCTAAGGCACCATTTAGGGCTCGTGATTCTATTTGCTGAGATACATTATTTATACTTGTCTTAACAAGTTCGCCAATAAAATTTTGTATGTCCGTTGGTTTTTCCACCACTTTTTCAAAACAGAACATCAACAGTGAAAAGCTGAAAACTATAATTTTATACAGAAATTCCAAATGCCACTTTTTGTTGAATGCGGATTAAGGCTCTCAGTCCAAAGAGGAAAGCGACGCAAGCGCATTCTTCACGGTCTTTCAGGTGCCATCCATAAGGCTTTGTACGGGACCTGTTGATATTGGATTTGGCGGAATTGAAGAGTGCTTCTAATACGTCTTCCTGTGTAATAATATGTGTATATTTAGTTTCACCTGGTATATTTGAACAAGAATAGCTTTCAGCCTAAATCATAGGTGTCAGGTAGTGTAGGATTAAAATTTGCTTCCAAGCAATCTTTACAACTGCAACTGATAATCAAAAGCCACTTTTAACACACCGTTGGCATCTTTGAATCCACTTCAATCAAATAAATGCCCGCTGGTCTGCACACATCACCAATATAAGCTGTCCAATTCTGGTTTTATTTTTGCGTAAATTTGTACAGTTTCTGACGCAGGAATCAGTCCCGCGCCCAACATCTTGTACTCAATTTCCATTCCTTCTGGAAAACTTCAAAAATTCCTGTAGAAAGAGGCATATTAATCACTAGGAGATAATGCCATCATTATATAGTTGTAAGTTAACAGTAATGTTTAGAATTGTACTACATTTGCAATTGATCCAAAGAAGAGAGCCAAAAATGAAGCGACTATTCCATTAGCAGATGATTCTAAAATCATAGCCACTTGATGGAAGAAGTTATAAGGTCTGGAATAATCCAGTTTTTGGCGCTTATTTGCAGCTGCAAGTGCTTTGAAACCTTTGGAAATGCTGGTGCCTGAAGAGACCGAAGTAACAAATGACACATTTTCAGAGATTGCTGCGAATTTTGCAGAGAATTTTGTTCAGAGACAAAGTACCAAATGATTTTGATGGATCAAGCTCGTTGAGTATGGCTTCGGTGACAGACAAGTCTTCAGCAAGTGATGTGATGACAAATGGCAAGATAATCTGTTGCATGTTGTTGAACTTGGGTCCAATTGCTTGTTTCTTATCAAAAACTGGCATATTGTGAATACTCTTAGTAACCACTGGGAGAGTACTTGCTGAAATGATTAAATGTTCATTATGTATTTGCCTTGTCATCCATCAATTAGGTCAAAAAAGTATTTTCTTTTCACTTACGCACACTAGAAGTAGGCCAAACAGGGACAGCAGTGGCAGAATCTAACCAATTGTAGACTGTTTCATCCACAACTTTCAGAAGTGTAATGGAGAATCCTCTTCTGCTTGATACAAATGTACCTGCAATGTTATGTCAAGCATAGCTTATTATGCCAGACTCCTATTCCCCATTCACATTTTTAAATCCCGTCAATTTTACCAACCTGCGTAAAGTCTAGTGACAGCCACTTCTTGGCAGTACAATTGACGAAGGACTTCAGAAACAACTGAGTGCAAGAACATTTTGTCTTCAGTGTAGGAATTTATCATCACCACAACTTCTGAGAATGGTTTTAGAGGCAGTGAAAAATATCTAAAATTATTTCAGTATCAATAAATATTGTTCCTATAGAATTCTTAAATTTTCAGGCTGTAGAGAAAATGGAGCAAGGAGTGTGAACCAACCGTTTGTGCTCTGTTGCGTATTCAAGCATGATTTCTACAATGTTCCTTAGTTTGTTATGAGTTTTAGTAGCACATCCCAAAGTGGGCTGTTTTTCACAATATTGTTCATTTTCATTGCAGTTGCATCTCATGACAAACCCACCGTCGTTGATCCCTAGAAAAAATTATCATTATTCAGTGTCACAAATCCTGATTATCTATGTTGTTCACTAACAAAGCCTGCTTATCTATGTTCTGGAGGGGCTAGAAGTTGGCCAACCTAAACACATTGGCCCAAACATTGAGCATGTCAGACGTTCTGTTGATACAGGCTAATCATGAGCAAATTGAGTGATTTAGGTTAAAGGGGGTTGTAGAACGTTTGATATGACGATTTTCCTTGGGGCTAACATTCAAACCTAGCTGCCACTGTGCTGGTGCTTGCCACAATCCACTAATCTTATGATTACGCAGTAAGCTTTCTAGTTGCTTATGCCTTTAACCAACCTGTACCCATTGTGATGGAGGTGTCATTGACATGAGCAGATATACTGACCACAAGGAGAGTTTGAACCATGAGGAAAATCTCCTTCATGGTCCTACCATCTTCTGTCATTGCTCCTGCCACTTTCAAATGAAACACAATCCCTGAAAACGAGCTATGATTTTAATTTGTTAACAATACATGAAAAATAACACAGAGAACGCACTTCAAAACTTACCCGCTAGGCATTGGCGGCCAGATTTACTATTGACATGGTCACAACAGTCATCACACACTACAATGGTATCAACTAAAACTCCTTTACTACGGGCTCTTTCCATTGCTAAACCAAATACAATCCTGAAGTTCAAGAAAGCAGGTGGGCATAAGTATGCAGGCTGCCCTACTAAATTTGTGAATCATCATTCATCATCGCTATCACATATATTTTGTTTACCTATAATCGCTCACGTTTGGTATTATCATGATTATGCCAGCGTCATGATGAAGGGCCAGTTCTTTTATGGCTTTGTAAATTGCCAGAGATTTAGGGGTGTTTTTGCGGTCCCCAATTACTGCTGCAGTTGCCATCCCTTGTCCAACATAGCCTGCGTATAGAGGTTCGTTCCCTGCAACAAGTTAAAACTGGTATGTCTAGTTTTGTTTTGTTTCACCAAATGACTCGTGAAAGTCACTTAAGAAAACCCCTTGACTACAGACCTGCGTACCCTCCTGTTATAATCTTCACTTTGTCTGCCATTGTTTCATTATGGTCTCTCCTAATAATAACTCGCTCTCCATGCATCACGCACAATTTTGGATCAATGATTGTCATTGCTAAAAGGGTCTCGTATACTTGATCTGGTTCGTCCAAAGCGAATTGTGGCCAAGCAAAATCATTTATAGTCAGCTCAGATTCTAAGCCTGCTGCGTACAACTCCATAACTGACGGCATTTTAGAGGCATATTCACTTTCTTTGTGTTCATAGAGAGTTTTCAATTGTTGGTACGACCTAAAAACAAATTGTTGATGAAATAAGTCCATTTCTCCAAGTCCCTTGTATCCTCATTGCATCGCAGCATCTCTGGTTACAAGTTCTCCATTCAAAGCTTACTCTGCTTTTTTGAGCAAAGGCTTCTTTGGTCTCAACCCCAACTCGCTGTAAGTAAAAAGTGACTGGGATGGATGCAAAGCTAACATCTCTGCTTCTCCCATAATGGCATCCAGCATGGATTCTGCATGAACAGAAGCCAATCTCAGATGATACTCCATCTTTGCAGCTTTATTGGAAACCTGCAGTCTACATTGTGCACTCACGTAATTGAACTTTGTCCGCATTGCATAGTTGCAATTCAGCTGTGGAACTTGTGTTGGAGGCGTTCACTGATAATGCATCATTTTTCTGCTCAGCATCCTCACCCTAAAAAGTGAGTGCATCACAGAAGGTACTACACTTGGCCATTTGTGGTGAGAAGATGAAGAAATACTCAAAAATTGAGGCTCACATCAAGAAATTGGTCTTCAGCATTGCTCACAGCACCTCTGGATGGTTCAGCCGTCACTTTCTTGCTAGATGTCCTGCTGAGTGTCAACGAAGCAATGCTCTTGATGCTGCTACTTGCTGCAAGAACACGAAAATTCTGCAATTATAAATATATTGCCTTGGCACTACCTTTGGCAAATACATTTCACAATCCATCATATCTAGCTATACTTAAATCGAAAGGCTACAAAAAAGCGACAGCATTTTTTGTTCTTCATCAGTCGTGAGTGATTCAGTTAGCAGCAACTTTTATCCTTAAGCTTTTGTGTCCAGACCTATGCTTTGATCGTCATGTTGAGGCACTTCAGCTGCAACTGGTTCCTGAACAGCTTGATTCACAGATTTCACCGAATGTTTTGAGTCTTGAATTTTGAGTATGTCTTCCTCCCTTACACCTTTATCCTCATTTGGATTCCTTTGTTGCATAAAACATTTTTATAATTCCAGTCCAATTCTCACCAATATCACAAGTCTTCATATTGAAATAGGAGGAAGTAGTAATTGAACAAACATACAAAACTTACATTTCATCTATTGATGTGCGCACCTTTATTTTGAAACAGA
The DNA here is from genome assembly GCA_019603395.1 of Cyrtorhinus lividipennis. NCBI lineage: Eukaryota > Metazoa > Arthropoda > Insecta > Hemiptera > Miridae > Cyrtorhinus > Cyrtorhinus lividipennis. The sequence continues at coordinate 11,279,334 of CM034008.1, forward strand.
ATTTGAGAAATGAACCGACTTTTACTAAATATCAAGTCCCTATTTGTTTTTTAACCGAAAAACGTGGAAATTTAATCAATTTTAAACCAGTGATGTACAGTAACCATCGATTTCCGATGTTTACCTGGAGATTTGGTGCATAGAAGCAACGTTAAGGCCTGTAATTATTAATATTAATTGTACAGTGTTAAATGTCTCTGATCTGAAATGAAATTGAGCGGGAATGTCGGCCATGGGAACTACAGTGTCATACTTCTCGATATGAGTACTGTAATCGAGTGTTTTCTTTCGATGCATCGAATATCGAGTGTCTCCTGAATTGCATTAGCGATTATACTATGCTCATTATGTTATAAACAATATTTTTAAGTTTTTCACCGTAAAGACGTGCTTTATTGCACACAAATTTGGTGCTGCTAACCGGTGAAATTACGCATAACAAAATAACTGGCCATCTAAAGTAGATTATGTACCTAACTTTTTTCATTCCTATAATTATACTACCTTATAATTTTGTTCTTTTTGTTAAATTGTTTCGTGCTTGCATGTTAAAATACTTTTTATTCCATATAGAGAGAAAGAAGTGAGTATGTATAGAGAACTAAGAATAATACACACATTTATATGAAATTTGAAGGAAACATCCTTTACAATAGGTGAAACAAATGATAAATCGGTCAATATATAAACCTATTCATTTCTGCCCAACTGGATAATTACACTGAATGCAACATGCTAATTAATTCAATTAATAAGGTGGGAAGTGCTTTCAACGTATATATAATCGAGGCACTTTACATACTTAGCCTTAAAATAGATTATGTAGATAAATTAAGCCTCATACAAATGTTGTGGGTATCAAGAAACGAAAACTTGATCAAAATTCAATTTAAACGTGAAAATCGAGTATTCCTTTGATGTACCTACGTACTCAATCAAGTATCGATCTATGTAACAATCGATTGTGAGTAGCTGCGGCCAGTTGACGCGCACTCTGTCGGTGGACTTGCAAAACTACAGACCGGCTAGCGGCTACTGCTCCCTCCCCTCTTGACAACTGCTTTCTGCTCAATTAATCGTTATTGTGTTTGAATTAGTATAAATAAGAGTATTATTTGTAAGTATCAAAGCATATATTATATTCGTATCCAGCGCAGCCCCCTTTTGGTAGCAGTTATCAGGTTCGTTTTGGTTTTCGTATCATATCATGATCTATCGTAGACAAATTTTATCACATTTACTAGAGACGTATTCCTTATCTGTACGGCGCTCGTAAGTTACATGGAACACTTGTTGATTAAAACGAATTACATAATTATTTTTAATTATTCCATTGATTAAAATGAATGTTATCTCATTGTCCGTTCCTTTTTTAGCAGATAATAAGTGGCCCCGCACCACTTTAGTGAAGACCAACGTTGGAACAATGCCTCCTACAATCCCCAACGTCAAACTAAATAGCGGGTATGAAATCCCAATTTTCGGTCTCGGTACGTGGAAGGTGAGTTTTGTAATTTAGTAAATATGTACATTACATAAGTTACCACAGATATCCACAGTTAGTAGCCGTTTGGTATAAAATATTAGCAGTTTGAGGTGAAACTCAGGGACGAGCTATTGTTAATTATAAAGAGGATGAACTTATGAAAGCAGTGAAAGGAACAAATCTCTCGTGTTTCAGTCGAAACCTGGTGAGGTCGGAAAAGCTGTGAAAGATGCCATTGACGCCGGATATCGTCATTTTGACTGCGCTCATATCTACGGGTTTGTAATAGAGAAGAGAAAAACTTAGTTTTGGTTGATGGTTTGATTCCATTGATCGCGTATTTATTTGCAAACACACGAAGTGGAAGATTCAATGTAGAAAATGTTGAAAAATTGTTCAAAAATCTGCATCTTGCTAACATAGTTGGCATTATATCGGGTTTAGACGAAGTCATGTCAGTTAATCAGTGTGTTTTTATGCCTCAATCATTTGACGAACTCTGATGGTCGAACGAAAGCTTGTTGAAACCTCTAAAACGTGTTTATTTTCGGTTTGGACCGAGAAGTCAACGGTCAGTTGTTCTTTACGTATGTTGGTTGCTCATATAAGCTCAGTTTGACTGATCAAGGCGTGTGGGGTATCATTTTCGACTAAATTTTGGACGCTGAATCGATTTAAATTTATGAGTGAGTTGCAGGTCAGTTGTGAAATAGTGAAGTTGTCGATAATAAATGTCAGTAATTCATGAGGTAATGGACAGGAAAAGAAAAACAGTAACGTGCTGCTAGCATTATGCTAGTAGAAGAGGACCAGCAACGAAAAAGAAGACGCTGGTGCAAGAACTGGACTTTCAAGTTTGTTGTTCTTCTTCAGCTTTCAAAATGTGGGTGGAATGTTGTTGGTTTTCTTCACCACACTGTGGCAAATTGGGTTAGGCTTCATCATTTTTCGTTTTTCAATTAAAACGTCGTACGCCGCCGCTTTTTTCAACCCAGTTTGAGTAAGCAGGACTTGGCTCATCCCACAATTCCGGCAAATCGCGGTAACCCTCCGGTAACCCAGAACAACTTATTTTCTTGCTCACTTTTGGTGTAAGCAGGGGAAGTGATGAGAGTCAGTAGAGTACAAGAACTAACCAAAATGTGCGATTAACTTAGCAAAACTGCGCAATTTATCGGTGAAAAGTAGACAAGATTTTAATTGTTTCGGGTTGACCTTCCATCTCTTGTTTGTTGGTTAGAGTTTTTCAAAAATGTCGTATTCTTGTTTCATCATCCATCTTTATTCCGACGTTTTGCCAGGTTCTGGCATGGCATCATCAGGGATCGTTCTGGCATTCCCTAAAGGATGATATACACGTCATCTGTTACATATTTTAGATAATTTATAGTTTGTGGCAGGTATATTTGTCAGAGGTAAGTGTCTATGCCTTATTCCTAAGTAATAGTCGTCGTTTATATTAAATTCCTTAAGCCTTAAATTTATGTAACAGATGACGTATATTGGGTATTGGAGACTTGGTTGTTGTTTCCGAAACGATTCCTAAAGATGGGTGATGAAACAAGAATACGACCTTTTTGAGAAACCATAACCAACAAACAAGAAAAATGGACAATTTTGCGCCGGATAAAAAACTTGTATTGTGCATTTTCAGTGACGTCACACGTGATAAACTGCGATGGTAAACTGAGCGAGTGTGGGTCCCTTTACATCTGTAAGAAGAGATTTCCACATATCTGTCATATCTTATAGACTTCCAATTAGTTCATTCAACGGATATGAGCAATATTTTTGTTTAAATTATCCCGTCCGAGGTACATACATACTTTTGTTGGCTTAAGCTACAGGAAACGAGGCGAAATGCTGATGCTTAACCCTTTCACAACAGGCAAAGAGGACGTTCTTGAAGCTGACAACGATGACATGCCTATGTATTGTGCGATGAGCGTTTCCATCTTAAACACAATTGAACAACGTATACATAGAACTAAAAAAAACTTCACATTGAAGAAAAACACCATGTCTCCGTGCACTTTTCCTTGGGACACAATTACTGTCATTTCGCAGCATTTCCCGTTAAAATTTTGACGATTTTTGGCATCGTGTTACTGATCATTGTCATTTTCCTAATTTATAACGAATAAAAGTTGTTTTTTAAAAACATTTTTTAGAAACGAAAAAGAAATTGGAGATGCCCTGCAGGAGAAAATCAAAGAAGGTGCGGTGACTCGTAAAGAGTTGTTCATCACGAGCAAGGTAAAAATATAGCGTTTATTTCAGTTTTTGAAGAAACCCGCATTATTGTGGTTTTGGTTAGTTACTCCTGGAATAATCTACCTATGTAATCATGCTCAAGGTCATGAAGGGTTCCAATTGGACCTAATTTTGGGAGGGTATAAGTGAAATTGTGTATGAAAATTTGATTTTCGAGATTTTTGGCGATCTAGCCGTTTAGGGTATTATTTTTGACTAAATTCTGCACTTTGAATCCAATGAGATGGGTCCCAGAACGATTGGTGCTCACCGGAAGAGGTCATGGGTCAAAATGGGTATCTATCTGCCTATTTTGGAGGTGAGTTTTCGAGATTTCTGGTACCTATGCGTGTGGGGGGGAAATTTTGGACGCTGAATCGATAGGAATGGAAAAATCTTGAAAAATATTTTTTTCGAAATACACATTTTAACACAACGACAGATTTTGACCCATGGATTCTCACCATAACGTAAAATACCCAACTTCTTCGTGCTAATTCTCCTGTTTTTGTAACTTTGCAAGCTGTTAATACCCTTTTACATGTTCATGATGACAAACTTCACTTTTCAGCTATGGAACACGTATCACAGGAAAGACCTTGTCGGTGGAGCCATCAAGAAAACCTTGGCGGACCTTCAATTGGATTATCTCGACCTTTACCTCATCCATTGGCCCATGGGGTACAAAGTAAGAGCGTTTTGGTCAGAAATTATTTCAAATTAATTTTGTTATGTTCATATCCGTTAAATATTTGACTCGGGACAGCTCAAATTGCTCCCTACCTGCTCAACTACCTACCTAGCAGGAGGAGAATCAACTACTTAACCAGTCATATCCTTACTTCGTTGGGATATGATCTACCTGTCTTGATAGGAGAGAAACCTCAAGAAAATATAGAAGAAATATTACTCTCACATAAACAACAAGCAATACTATTTTATAATGAAGTTCACCTCACAGTTGTAAACACTGCTAGGCCTCCTTGTTTACTCTCTACTGACGCTTGGCGTTGTCTTTCTGGTTTTGGTGAGCTTGTTGAGATCCAAGAATATAATTCTTTCAAGTTACTAAGTTTTGTTCAATTATCAAATCCAGTATTATCCATATTCATAGATCAATAGGTAAATAAGAAGTGGTTCATTCATGTGTATGAAATTCAGTGAAGAAACACCGATAATTTGGCAATATCTGATGTACATTGATGAGGGCTGAACAACAATATATTTTTTTAAATAATAAATTGTTGGTAATTTGTGAAATTAAGCGCCATGACGACTTTCCAGGAAGATGGCGAACCTTTCCCGCGTGATGCCGACGGAAAAATTCAATACAGCGATGCCGACTACCTTGACACGTGGAAAGAGATGGAAAATGCCGTTGAAGGAGGTCTCATTCGATCCATCGGATTGTCCAACTTCAACAAAAGTCAAATCCTAAGGGTGATCGCCTCTGCTAAAGTGAAACCCGCCGTTCTCCAGGTGGGCAAAAGGCAAATTTTGGGCGCATTTTGGTTGGTTATTCCTTGAATAACGATCAACTTGAGTTCAACTCAAGATCAAAATAAGCAAATTTCCGTACGCCGTTCACGCCGATTTTATTGATAGAACATCTAAAAATCTGAAATTTTGGTCAGGAACCCGTTTCTGGGTCTAGCTGGTCCTCCAAACTTTTCAGCCCGATCGGACCAAATTTAGGGGTCAAAATGTGTATTTTGAAAAATGGATTTTCGATATTTTCGGTCATCTAGGTGTGTGGGGTGTCATTTTCGACTAAATTTTGCACGCCGAATCCAATGGGGCGGGACCCAGAACGTTTGACGCCCACAGGAAGAAGTTATGGGTCAAAATGGGTATCTATCTACCCATTTTGAGTGTGTGGTTTTGAGATTTCTGGTACATAGGCATTTAGGGTGTCATTTTCAACTGAATTTTGGACAGTGTTACTACGAGACGGGTCCCGGACCAATTGGCGCCCACAGGAGATGGATATGGTTTAAAATGGGTACCTATCTACCTATTGGAATGAGTCCTAGACACTCCATACTAATCAATCCTCCCCCCTCCCCCATTTTCTTGCTCTAGATTAGATTAGATTAATTACACAGGGGTAGAGGGGACGTCCATCATCGTGCCCGCCCCCCGCACCTAGACCTAGTGGCCCATTGTGCTAACCCCTGGAGCTCATCTTGGCCGAAGCTCCGTGTTCCCGACTAGGTCCAGCAGAGCTCCGACCAGGTTCTCCTGGTTGAGGAAGTCCCCTCGGTCCAAAGTCCCGAAGGTTCTGAAACGCCTGTGTTCCAGGGCAGGACAATTTGAAGACGATGTGAGACGCTGTCTCCTCGTCCTCGCCACGGAGTCTGCAGTCAGGGGTACCATTGCGCACCCCGATCCTGCAGAGATGCCTCCTGAAGTCCCCGTGTCCTGTAAATAAGCCAACGGTGAGTCTCAGGGAAGCTCTATTAAGGTTTAGGCATCTCGTGGCCCTACCTCTGTTAGGACCAGTCATCATAATATGACCGTGCTCTTGCCGCGGCGTCCGCTCCCAGCGCTTCTGGTGCTGAAAGCGAACCCAGTTTGCCACCCATCCCGATAGTAGGGTGCGGGAGATTCCTAGGCATGGTTCAGGTCCCGTAAAGGCAGTCCCCGAACCACGCCTAGCCAGAACGTCAGCTCGGTCGTTACCCTCAACCCCTGAGTGGCCCGGGACCCATGCGAGGACAACCTTGTTCGTTCCACTCAGCAGTTGGAGGGCTTCCCAGAACTCAAGCACCAGCCTCGAGTCAGAGCTCGATCCCATTAAGGCCTTGAGTGCTGCTTGGCTGTCAGAGAAGATGTGGATCCGCCTACCTTGATAGGCCCTCCTCATGTTCTCCTCAGCACTTTCTTGCTCTAAGAATAGTAGGACATTGTAGAAGAATTTGCTGCGTGTTGTAATTAACACACAAAGTTGAAAATTGTATTCGCTATATCATTTTTGGTTGGTTATTCCTTTGAGTAGATGTTCAATTTGTTCAAGTGTAGGCGTTCTAGTAATGATTGATGCAATTCTCAGGTGGAATGTCACCCGTACCTACCTCAAACTAGGCTCATTGAGTTCTGCAAGAAGGAAGGGATCGCAGTGACGGCTTACAGCCCTTTGGGCTCTCCTGATCGTCCGATGGCCAAACCTGGAGACCCTGTCCTTCTCGAAGAGCCCTCCTTGGCTCCTATCGCCCAACGCGTCGGAAAAGGCGTTGGCCACGTTCTCATAAGATACCAAGTATGCTCCAACGTCTGAACTGGGTCAGCAACTCTTGGCATCTAACAGTTGAGCAACTACCTGAACAATACTTAAATTTCCAGATCGATCGGGGCGTCATTGTCATTCCGAAATCCTCGAACAAAGCGAGAATCCAAAGCAACGTAGACATTTTCGACTTTTCCTTGTCGGAAGACGACATCAAGTGCCTGGGACAACTCGATAAAGGCCGCGACGGCCGCTTGGTTGCTCTTAAAGAGTAAGTTTTTCCTTTATATTTCACAATACTCATATAAGTCAGCTACTCGATCAACAATCTAAAAGAACCCATCTACCATCAGTATTTCAGATCACCAACATTACCCGTTCAACGCAGACTTCTAAGTCTTGAACAGTTCACACCACCCTCGTCCAGAGCTGGGGATTGACTGGAGTTGGCCAGCAGACATTTTGAAGAGATTGAACACATCCCAGTGCAATAATCAGAACTAATGAGATTGTAAGGCTTCTTTAAATAAATGAAAAAAAACTGAGGTTTTGACCTGAGATTCTCGATATTTTGATAGCGACAAAAAGAAGTTCGATGGGGTCGTTCCCCCTATAGAGCGTGTGCAGCACGAGTTATGTATTGATGAAACTAATTTTCACCTTTTGGTTGGCTATTCCTTGAATAATCAACTCAAAGTCTAGATCAAAATTAGCAGATATCTGTCCGCCGTACGCCGTTTTTGATAGTAGACAATTTTCTAGAAATCTGAAATTTGGTTCAGGTTTCTGGCTTTAGTTGGTTTTTGAAACTTTTCAGCCCGATCGGACCCAATTGGTGGTGGGGGGCGCACGCCTAGGCACCAGAAATCATGAAAACCCAATTTTGAAATAGGAAGATAGGTACCCATTTGACCCAACGCCTCTTTCAGTGGACGCCCATCGTTTTGACATCCGTCCTATTGGATTCAGCGTCCAAAATTTAGTGGAAAATGATACCCCACACCCCTAGATCGCCGAAAAAATATTTTCAATCAAAAATATTTTATTGTATTAACCGTCAGGTATTACAATGTTTGTGGAGTTGGCATAAGAATAAGAAGTATAGATAATTGACACGGATAATCAATGAAGAAAAAATCTGCAAATTCTTACACACGGGTTGGTTATTCCTCGAATGGGGAAAACAGTGGGTTGCAATCGTTTTGCAATCGTGTTGCTGACTCAAGTGGTCCAAGAAGTCAGTAACACGATAACAACCACTGCAAATTCTTACACACAGTGGGTGTGGCGGGTCGCCGACCCATTCCAATCGATTCAGGGTCCAAAATTTAGTGGAATATGATACCCCACACGCCTAGGTAGCAGAAATCCCGAAAACACATATTCAAAATGGGTAATAAATACCCAATTTGACCCATTACTTCTTCAAGTGGGTGCCAATTGTTCTGGGACCCATTTTATTGGATTCAGCGTCCAAAATTCAGTGGAAAATGACACCCTACTCGCCTAGGTAGCAGAAATCCCGAAAACACATATTCAAAATGGGTAATAAATACCCAATTTGACCCATTACTTCTTCAAGTGGGTGCCAATTGTTCTGGGACCCATTTTATTGGATTCAGCGTCCAAAATTTAGTGGAAAATGACACCCCACTCGCCTAAATCACCCAAAATCTCGAAAATCCATTTTTCAAAAAAACCCTACCCCCTCCAAATTTGGTCCGATCGGGCTGAAAAGTTTCGAGGACCCATCTCGGCTGGGAACAGACCCCTGACCCAAATTTCAGATTTTTAGAAAATTTTCTACTACCAAAAACGGCGTGGACAATGGACGGCGGACGGACATTGACCTTTTGGTTGGTTATTCCTTGAATAATCAACCTATGTTTTCATGATAATGGTCAACCTCTCCGATTCGGCTCAAAATTTTTTTCTGGACGTTTCATGATGTCCTGATCAAAAAAGGTCAATGTCCGTCCGCCGTCCGCCGTACGCCGTACGCCGTCCGCCGTCCATTGTCCACGCCGTTTTTGGTAGTAGAAAATGTTCTAAAAATTTGAAATTTGGGTCAGGGGTCTGTTCCCAGCCGAGATGGGTCCTCGAAACTTTTCAGCCCGATCGGACCAAATTTGGAGGGGGTAGGGGTCAAAATGTGTTTTTTGAAAAATGGATTTTCGAGATTTTGGGTGATTTAGGCGAGTGGGGTGTCATTTTCCACTAAATTTTGGACGCTGAATCCAATAAAATGGGTCCCAGAACAATTGGCACCCACTGGAAGAAGTAATGGGTCAAATTGGGTATTTATTACCCATGTGGGTGACTTCAGCCGAATAGACAAACAAAACACATCATCATATCCTGTTGTTTATAACCAGCTGTTAAACTTAGCAACCAATTTTGAGCAGTTGCCTACAATTCTTTTTACTGTCCGTGCTTTTTATTCGTACCATTCAATTCAATTTAATACAATTATTATAGCCTTCTAAATTACCTACGTTTTCTCAATATTATATTAGTAAATTAGTGTCGTAGTGCCCCATAGATACACCCATCTTGAATATGTGTTTTCGGGATTTCTGCTACCTAGGCGTGTGGGGTATCATTTTCCACTAAACTTTGGACCCTGAATCGATTGGAATGGGTCTGAGACCCGCCACACCCACTGTTTCCCCCATTCGAGGAATAACCAACCCGTGTGTAAGAATTTGCAGATTTTTTGATCAGGACATCATGAAACGTCCAGAAAAAAATTTTGAGCCGAATCGGAGAGGTTGACCATTATCATGAAAACATAGGTTGATTATTCAAGGAATAACCAACCAAAAACTCATTCAGGAACAGCACCCTTAGCTTAATGCACCGAAATGCATAATTAAAAAACTTCTTTACTTCAGTTAGGGTTGATAGATCACCAATAATGCCGTAAAAACGGCCCAAAGACAATTCATCCACCTCGTAAAAACTAATTCTTTCTCCCCGCATGATTGGACATTCACAGAAGAAGTGCTCCATTGTGTCTGGGTGGTGCAGGTTGCATAAGGGGCAGTCATTTTCCTTACAAAATCGAACGGACAGTCCAGGCGACAGAATTTCCCTCCGCCCAACCTCTGCTGCGCCATAAGACGTTTGACCTGCAGCCCCACGTCCATATGCAAGTAGGGTGCACTCCGGTCACCAGTAGGCTGGACGAATCTGATGTGTCGGTTGTCCGCACACTCTCCTCGTCCGACATTTTCACGGAGCATTTCATCGCTTTGAGTATTGCTGGCCTCTGATTTCTGAAGTTCACGGCGTCCTGATTTTCCCATATGTCAGAGAGCCCATTGTCATTGAACCACTTGGACAATTGAGAAGCCCAGTTATATCTTATGTCAGGCTTATCTGAGTGGAGCGAAAGTAAGCGCCGAAAGCAAATCTTGGGTAGCCTGTCAGGGTTCATTTCAACCACCAACCGGTTGCTGCCTTGAAAATTTGACTCTTGGAGTGGCTCAGGTTACATTCCGATCTGATGGCGTAATTTGGAGTGTTCTTAGAGAGGAACAAAAAACTCTTGAACGTTCTTACTTGAACTCGTACCAGCTCCTCGCAATGATTGAGCCCCCACGCCTCAACTGCATAGAGTACCGTGGACAAAATCAGGGCTTGAGCAATGTCCAAGACTCGAGTGATCCACCTTTTCCTTTGTGAAGCAGCTGTAGCACAGATCTAATTGCAGCTTCTCCCTTTTTAACGGCCTGGCTGGCGTTCATCCCAAAGAGCCCTGATGAGGAGAATGTAACCCCTAGGTACTTAACGGAGTTAACAATCTTCAGCTCATTCTCTCCGCAGAAAAACCTATACCTTTCCGACAGCCTGCCTCCCCGGCGGAATATCACGACATTGGATTTTGCATGATTTACATTGAGGCTATTGCACTTGCAGTACTCGTTGAGGGCATCCAAGATCTTTGTAAGTTCCCCGTAACTGAAAGTCAGAAGGCACAGGTCATCCGCGTAAGATTCATTCGCCGAAAAAATATATTTCGAAATACACATTTTGACCCCAACCTCTGTGGCCAGTGGTCATGTGCTGGCGGCTGAGGTCAAATTGGTCAACGAGGATTAGATCCTTGAATATTCATAGAATCCCTGCCATGTGTTCAAAGGATTTTCCTATAAAACCCACTTAGGTATTAAATTTCTGTGCTCTTACAAGGTGTTGTTCCAATTTTTGGACTTGTGCCAGCAACATATCAGCTGTCGCAGACAATTCCACGGTTATTCGACTCAACAAAATCAATAAGCGCCGTTGATCGGTGACCTAGGCAACGCACAGTTCTCTGAAACTCGTATTCCTCTTTGTAATCATGGCGAGAAGTAAGTGTTCCACCAAATCTAATCTAAAGTCACATCATTGATTAAATTCACTAACTAATTGATTGTAGTTACTGAAGAACTTCTTAGAAAAAAGAGCGAACACAATGAAATGCAAATTGGAAGCCTTGAAGAGGTCTCGCTCCACCAAGAAGATATCGTCAAACTGGAAAATTTACAGAACTGGTGCAAAGAATTGAAAATTCTTCTTCTCCATGGAAATTTGATTTCCAAAATTGGTACGTTTTTATTATACAAATGTAATTAGCTATGTACAGAGTATGGACGGAATCGAGTAATCAGATAGAATGCAACAAACAAATGCATAATAGGAGATGAGCCTAAAATGACGACTAAACGTTCATTGTCAAGATGTAGAGACCTTAAATTTGTTGTTTTTGCAGTAGAAAGACCAGAGTATTTTAGCAGAAAATAATACATCATTTTGTCGTCATTTCAAATCCATCGTCCACAGCAATAGAATTCATTGCCAATGATTGTATTAGCTTGATAAAGCAAAACTATCACGTCGAAACTGGTTAGTCGTCATCGACAGGGCCCTTCGTCTGGCCCCATTCCGATCGCAATTCAGAGCTGACTTCAGTAAAAAGATGATCCCACGTCCATTTGTTATCGGCTTCCTTCAAATCTGACTCTTTGAAAAGATTTTTCGACAAAAGTCCAAGGTTGATGTTGTCGACGACGGAAAAAGCCGCGTATTTCTTCAAGTCTGAATTCAACTGAATGAATGAGCTCAAATTGTTCAAAGGGAGATCCGGCGCTGAGGCGACGTCACCGTAGAATTCGTCATCCTGCAACGATAAGATGGTTGAGAGGTGGAAGATATTTGGAGTATATCATTTTTTTAATGAATTTATTTGCAGCTAGATGTATAGTAGTGGGTTTGCAGGGTGTCTCACTAGCTAACCCCTCCCTCTATACAGTGAAATCTTCCAAATGTGAGTAAATAAACATCAGTTATTCAAGGAATGACCAACCAAAAACAAAAGGGCATGCTTACGCAATTCAGGAGGCTTTGTCCTTTAGCCCCCAACTGAAGGACGTGGCAGTTGCTGCCTCTATGGTACTGCACCTCTAGGGTCTATTATGCCCGCGCTTACAGAAGGGAAGTCGGAGCACAGGAGCTGTTCAGCGTCCATCTGATATCCTCTCGACCAAAGGTGAGAGTTGGTCAATTTTGAAGCCCTAACTAAGGCAGTCACACGTGTGTTTTAAAGCCCCTGGACGACCATGTTCGGATACTTACTGTCGGTACTGAGTAGACCTCACGACGTCGAGTAAACGCCAGGCGTTGCTGGATTCAAGAACCAGCAGCCTCCAAAAACCTCGACCAAAGTCCCGAGCCTCAGGGACCGACGCCTTAACAACCTCGACCATCCGTCAAGGGTCAACGACCTGTGGAGGGCTAAGGGTAGCTCTCGAACATTCGTGCATCGTATTGAATTGGCTGGAACCTTCCCCTTGGCTCGAGACAACACAACAAGTTCCCAGAACCAGGGAAGGTTCGAGAAGGTTCTTGGCCAAGGCAGCCAGTATAAAAGGGACCCAGGGGGTGGGGTCGCCTGATTAGGTATTGTCTGATAACATGTCCACAGTAAGTGTGCAACAACAGCAAAACCCCACTTTACATTCTCCAAGGACCAAGCAATAGTTGGCCTATTAACAGGCTCCTCCTGCGTTTTCATCTGAACTGCATAGGGGTGACTCAGAGGATAACTATTGTTGCGAGATTGCACCTGCGCCCGTCAAATGGGCTGCCAGCGTCGCAGGGTCAACAACCTGTGGAGGGCTAAGGGTAGCTCTCGAACATTTGTGCGGCGTTTTGAATTGGCTGGAACCTTCCCGTTGGCTCGAGACAACACGTCAAGTTCCCAGAACCAGGGAAGGTTCGAGAAGGTTCTTGGCCAAGGCAGCCAGTATAAAAGGGACCCAGGAACGCCGCGCAGAGTTCAGTTCAGTTTGGAGTCCGAATATAGATGCGTGTTATAAATTGTGCCGTGTTATAAATTAGTGCAACCGTGAATTGTGCTTTGTGATTGCGTATGTGTGTGAATGAGAACAGTGTATTCAAGTGAACAATTGTAATAAATTATTTACTAAGAACATAAATCGTTACACTATATTATTTCTCATTTCATAACTTCATTTTTCCATTAAAAATACTGTATATAGGCATTGATCAATATACTCATATCGATCATTGCCTTTGTGCGAAATATCTCTTCTTATCAGGCAATATGGCGGAATAACCAACCAAAAGGAACCGATATCCCCACTCAGCACTGCAGAATTTAAAGTTCTGAAATTTAAAGATGTTAAAGGGCAACAGTCCTAGGGCGAGCCTCAGCTACTGGGCGGGTCACAGGTGGCGGATAGTGAATGCTCCACCAGATATGGTGGACAGCAAGGCGGCAGCCATCATCAGTGCGTGGGAGGCCTGTCTCCATGGCATAGGGGCAGGGCTCATCAAATACCACAGGTGCATTACGACGAGGCTGTGACATGGCGAGAAAATGCCGCCATTCAAAAGCATTTCATGCCCAGGTCAGGACAGGGTCTGTGAGCCATGGTGAAGGCAGCTGTCCTAGAGGAGAGGGAACCTCGATATAAGTCTCCTGGCCCTCCAGGTTGGGGGTTGGGCATGGGGTTGGGCCAGAAAAACTAACAAACGTTTCGGAAACAACAATGGCTGGACGACGTCGAGGACGACCTCCGGGGACCAGAAGCGGGAAGATGGAGGACCAGAGCACAAGATCGAGCTGATAGGCGGACTGTTGTTGAGGCGGCCAGGGCCCTACATGGGCTGTAGCGCCAGGGAGTAAAGTAAAGTAAAGTAAAGGGCAACAGTGTAATCATTAGGGCCTGCAGAGTGCCAATCTACAATTCCCAGATGACAAAATTACCAGAGCGAATGGGGAAACCATGGTGGAAATCCGTTTCCAGACAAGGAGCCATGGACAGGCATGCGACTACAAAAGCCAAAGCTGTTCAACTCTATAATCTACGATTCTTCAAGATTGAAACGTCTATAAAAGACTTGATGAAACTTATATCGAATTGCTGGAACTTGACAGAGAGCTAAGCTATAAAAATACCTTATCAAATTTGTTTATTCATGTTGAAAGTTGAAATGTCGTTGGGACGTACTTTGTTAAACCTGTTAAATGGAAGTTTATTAAATGAAATAATTATAGATCGTGGCTGCAGAAGGATGTAACTGGGGCCCTTGCCTGCTGTCGGTTCTGGTTTGCTCAAGAGCATCAGATCAATCTGCTTCTTCCTTCCTAACTGTAAGCATGATTTTGGCCTCAATTACTGGTTTTTCAACCTTGTAGCTCTTGATGGCGCAGTGCTACGGCAAATGTTTCTTCGTGCAAGAGGATACGCTGCTTCATTACTGCAGTATAGGCTCAACTGATGAAAACCAGTGACTGCTGTAGGTGGGAACCTGTCCTCAACGCTTCCCTCAACAATATTCGTCCTTACACAATCATTTCCATTGCTCCGAACGATGTAATATCAATTGTGAATCTGTATCTGGCCTCTAGGAGCAAGATCCAAGATGCACCTGCCAACGAGCGACCAAAAACACCCGTTTCGAGCTTGCCCATTAGATTAAGATTAGATTAATTACACAGGGGTAGAGGGGACGTCCATCATCGTGCCCGCCCCCCGCACCTAGACCTAGTGGCCCATTGTGCTAACCCCTGGAGCTCATCTTGGCCGAAGCTCCGTGTTCCCGACTAGGTCCAGCAGAGCTCCGACCAGGTTCTCCTGGTTGAGGAAGTCCCCTCGGTCCAAAGTCCCGAAGGTTCTGAAACGCCTGTGTTCCAGGGCAGGACAATTGAAGACGATGTGAGACGCTGTCTCCTCGTCCTCGCCACAGAATCTGCAGTCAGGGGTACCATTGCGCACCCCAATCCTGCAGAGATGCCTCCTAAAGTCCCCGTGTCCTATAAATAAGCCAACGGTGAGTCTCAGGGAAGCTCTACCTTTGTTAGGACCAGTCATCATAATATGACCGTGCTCTTGCCGCGGCGTCCGCTCCCAGCGCTTCTGGTGCTGGGAGCGAACCCAGTTTGCCACCCATCCCGATAGTAGGGTGCGGGAGATTCCTAGGTATGGTTCAGGTCCCGTCCCACGCCTAGAGCGTCAGCTCGGTCATTACCCTCAACCCCTGAGTGGCCCGGGACCCATGTGAGGACAACCTTGTTCGTTCCACTCAGCAGTTGGAGGGCTTCCCAGCACTCAAGCACCAGCCTCGAGTCAGAGTTCGATCCCATTAAGGCCTTGAGTGCTGCTGAGCTTGCCCATGGAGCTTCCTTCTTTCATGGAGCTTGCCCCAAACCACATCCGGGGTGTCCGTTTTCCAAATAACCGTCGAATATCGATTATTGAAACTGCCTCGTTACTTGCCTGGACTTCGTCGATATCCGGTATGAGAGGGATGTCATCTTCAGAGTCATCTCTTTCTCTCTTGGGGCTCTCCTGAGGGCTGCTCGGTGACCTGAAGCTGCTGTCAGTCCAAAACGCGTTTCGACTTCCTGTATACCAAGAGGGATATGCAGCAAAACGATTCAGTTTAGAGTTCGGGACGGAATAAACGGCTTTTATACTCACTTCTAGGTGTGTCTTCCAAACTCCTCAACGGCGACAGAGAAAGGTTATTTCGATCCATCGTGAACGCGTACGCTAATTATCAAACAAATTGCTGATGTAGGAGAGTAATAAGTTTATTACAAGGGATACAATTTACTGCTACTATCACATCAAATACAAATAGTGTATTTGGTTGCTAGGCAACGCTAACACAATGATAAGATTGATATGATACTGATAGCGCTGTGGCTGTTGCCGCTCTTTTTCAACGCACTGTACAATTGAAAACTGCTGCCTTCTGCCTGCACGTTTCTTGTACATTTAGAAAGTGTTTTATGTCGTCGGTGTTGAATCTTTAGAATAATAAATTAATCACCAAGCGTCGCAATGATACGTTGGGTGTAGTAAATCCCTGTGTAGGTATAATACACGTAGTAGGTATTGAAGGGCTGCATAACATTACCGGAAAATAAATGAATAATCGATTGTTAATCTTCAGGGCTAAAGTTGTTCAAGAAATAACGATAATTTCTAACGATATTCTCTCTCAACAATATACTGATGTATCATTTTTTCCATACTCCATACTCCATCCAATACCTACTGGCTTGAGCCAAAATCTAACACTGAAATGCAAAAACTTGGATTGACTTTTGGACTCTCTTTTCACAGAAAATTTGGGAAAATTGAAGAAGCTGGAGTACATTAACTTCTCTCAAAATAATATCGAGAAAATTGAGAACCTCGAAGGATGCGAATCTCTCAACAAATTGGACTTCACGTTGAATTTTATCGGCGAATTGACTTCGATAGAAAGCCTAAAAAATAACATACACCTCAAAGAAATGTGAGTGATCTGGCTGCTTATCACCTAATTGACGTGTGTGAAGGGTATTGTTTATGATTTGTTACCAATTTTATCTCATTTAGGTATCTAACTGGGAACCCTTGTTCGGACTTTGACGGATATCGTCCCTACGTGGTGGCTACACTGCCTCAACTTACGTCCCTTGATGGTGAAGAGGTGCTGCCATCTGAACGAATTTTGGCGATTCAAAAATATGGCGAAATCCGGGCGGATATTGTCAGACAACAAATTTATTACAAGAGTAAGATTTTTGTATGCTGGTTCTAAGTCGGTCATTAATTGATAAGTTATTGGTCTACTTATCCAACACAGAGTAATCTGGCTGCACTACAAATTTGAGGTTCTAAAGTCCAAGTTTCTTTTGGCCTCAGGGAAGGCCACAGAGAAGGAATCCAATTTAAATTCTGACTGAGAATCCAAGCTCTCAACTATTGCATGAATGTGGGACTGAATTGCAGCTGCTCCTTAATAAAACATCAATTCTCGCGCCTTTTGAGAATAATTACCTAAAATGGCTGAAGCACAATGATTACATCTTGAGTAATCATGTGTCATGTAGGTATTTGAGGGACATGCATTGCTTCTCCATGTTGGGTTTATACGTTTATCGATTGGCTTTATTCAGTTTACATTGGCTTATTAAATGTTATTATGACCAATTATTAACTGTAGTTTATTTTAAAAGTTTTCAGGAACAAACAAAGAGCAAAAAATCAGTGGAAAGTGGATAAATGGAATGAAACTGGAATGATTTGCCCAGTTATCCCAACTGATCCCGAACAGTCATCAGAGTAATATAATGAGTTTTTATTCTTCTCATACTAATTTAATGGACCTACGTTTATTATGGAAACGTTTCTAGGTACTGGAATGAAGTGAGTGAATATTGCCCTGAAACCAGGGTCGACCTGGCGCTAAGACACAGGTTAAGTTCGGAAGCTGTTCCTGGACGTGACACTTGGGGCATTGACCGGCCTGTTCTCAAACGCCCTGTCAAGCTCTTCATGCCCGACGGTACCCCGTATAACGTCAATCAAGCCAAAATTCCGTACACCTTGACCGAGTGTTTGGAGGAAAGTTGCTACAAGTTGGACGTTCCTGTGTACAAGTGGGTTGCACAATTCCAAAATCATCATAGAAAATGTAATAATATTGTTCTTGACAATGAAAGCCCAATGAAGTTCTTTTTGCGCAAGAACGGAGGAACTTTTGTTTGAATTTTTCATGTTTTCACAACATAGCATATCAGCTTAAGTCACAGGGGTTGTTATTTCTCGAACCAGGAGCATGGAGACTCATTCAAATCAATTCAGCGTCCAAAGTTTAGTGGAAAACGATACCCCATACGCCTAAATCGCCGAAAATATCGAAAATGGCGGAAACAGTGGGTGTGGCGTGTCCCTGACCCATTCCGATCAATTTGGCTTTCAAAATTCGGTGGAAAATGATACCCAACACGCCTAGGTACTAGAAATATCGAAAACACATTTGAAATGGGTAGATTGGTGCCCATTTTGACCCATAACCTCTTCCGGTGAGCGCCGATCGTTCCGGGACCCGTCTCATTGGATTCAGCGTCCAAAATTTGGTGGAAAATTATACCCAACACCCCTAGGTACCTACCAGGAATCTCGGAAACACATTTGAAATGGGTAGATAGGTACCCGTTTTGAATCATAACCTCTTCAGGTGAGCGTCAATCGTCCCAGGACCCGTTTTATTAGATTCAGCATCCAAAATTCAGTCAAAAACACAATACCCTACACGCCTAGATCGCCATAAATCTCAATAATCGATTTATAAAGAATCAGAGAGATTGACTTTTTGCATGAAAACAGGTTGGTTGTTTAAGGATTACCAACCAAAACGCAATTAAAGCACTGAAAATTTGCCACTTCCGTGACGTCACATACGTTGTGCGTTCTGTCGATAGAGCGCGTTGAGATAAGCCGTTTCAGGGAGGTTCTGGACTTTGTACCAAGAATAAAAACAGTAGTCATGTACAAACTTGTAGTCATGAGAATAACAATTACGAGCTATTTTGAGGTTTGAGATACTATTAATAATGGTATGAGAGTTTTTTTGTTTCCTCCACTCTACGTAGCAGATGTTTGAAACCTGCGTGCAATAATCTCAGCCCCTAATCCTGCCCTACCAGTTTTCTCCTCCCTCACAAAATTTTTAGAAATATTTTCAAATTTCAGAAAGTGGGTGTTTTTCTTTGGAGTTGCCTGTTTATTTAGTACCTACCTAAAATAAGTACTAAAAATGAATAATAAATGTATACACCAAAACTTCATTTAAATTTTCATTTTAGGAGGCGGTCATTCATTAAACGGCTGCTCAATGAACATGTAAAAAAAGTGGCAACACCAATGTACCATTTTGTAGAAATCAAAGAAATAAAACTAAAGTACAATTCTCGAATTCTAGTCTCTGCTTGTCTTCTGAAAGATTGTAGCTCGATTGATCTCATCAATCTTATCAGAGATGATTTGCAACAAGAACAAACGTTGGACTCACATAAGCTAACAATTTCGATTTATTACATTTTCGTAGACATTTGGATCCAACGTTTGTTGAGGCCGACGTTCAACCGTTCTACGTTCGTGTCACCATCAAAGGCAAAGTGTTACAGTTGAGGCTGATGGATGAGGTCAGTCCTGATTCATCATCCGCTGTCAGATCTCAGATAACTGGACATCTTCTCGTCACTATGCCTTGGGTGAGTAGGTATTTTTAGATTTTGATTTATAGAGTCTAATGTTGTTGTCTAGCACTTGAAGCAACACTGTTTCACGCCAACAATACCAAGATTCCACTGTGAAAGTCCAAGAGGTTAGCCTTGGTATTTTTGAGGCCATGCGAACTCTTGGTGGATTGTTCAAGAACAAAAGAACCTTGTAGAAGGTTTTCGAGAGAAATGTCTCAGGTCAATAAAACGGCTCCTGCAGCTGAACCCCCATCACCTTCTACGTTGGCCAACTTTCTGGTCAATATCCTGGGTTTCTTGCTCTCTAGGGGTGGGTTCTAACCTCCAGTTGCTCCCTCTAGCAAAGTCCTTTGGGACAAAAGGAGCAGAGCTTAGCTGTCAGCTCAAGCATTCAGTCAAGCCGCCTGGAAGTTGTGTAAAAGCTCTTTCTTAGACTTAGTAGAACTGCCAAGTATTGGTTTCTTGGTTTCTCGCCCCCTAGAGACCTGTGGTTAGGTTCTGATCCCCAATCCCTCTCTCAAGAGTCTCTACCAAAGTATACCTAGTAAGTAGTGGAAGAGCCAACGAAAAACCAATATTTTACTAGAAAAATCCTAGTGGTTTTGATGACCGAAGACTTTTTGTGGATTTTTCAAGAAAAAACCTCCAAGTCTAGTAGACGGTTTTTAAGAGGTATGTCTGAAGGCAACAATACGGCTGCTGCAGCCAAACCTCAGCCCTTGGGCCATCATCTATGTTGGCCAACTTTCCGTTTACTTGCCTCTGTAGGCAGCTTTGAAGGGGGGGGGGGGGGGTCTGACCCCTAGGTCGTCCCGCTAGCAAAGTCCTTAGGGGGAAGAAGGGGAGCAGAGAGTGCCTAGCTGCCAGCTCAAGCATTCAGTAATGCCGTCTGGAAGGTGTGAAAAGTTCATTTATAGACACAGTTGAACTGCTAAGTAGGTAAAAACTTGGGTTTTCGCCCTCTAGGGACCTAGGGGTGGGTTCTGACCTCCATTTTCTCCCTCTAGCAAAGTCCTTAGAGAGATGAGGAGTCAAAAGGGCTTGGCTGTCAGCTCAAGCATTCAGTTGGGCCGCCTGGGAGCTGCAAAAGCTCTTTTATAGAATTAGCAGAACTGCTATGCATAACCTTATGACAATATATGTCTGTGGCCAACAAGACAGCTGCTGCAGCCAAATACCAGGATTTGAGCCATCTTTCCGGTCAATATCCTTGGTTTCTCGCTCTCTGCGGACCTGGGGGAGGGTCTGTCCTCCAGTTCCTCCCTCTAGCAAAGGAGAGGAGGAGCCAGGAAGGCTTAGCTGTCAGCTCAAGCATTTAGTCAAGCCGCTTGAGTTGTACTGGCGCCTGGAAGGTTTGAAAATGCTCAATTCCTCCAATTTCAGCGAAATCCATCAAATCTTAATCTATTTTTCCTGAGACATAACTAAGCAAGAGATGACTTACTGCTGCATTGCTCACACTCCTGGCTAAGTCTCTACCTATACGAACTGCCATGGCAGGAGATCCTAGCTGAGATAAATCATTCCAAAGCTCATTCACTGCTCAGTTTCCCGTCTCATTCTCAGGTCAAACCGTTCATCAAGTCACAGAAAAAGTCTACTGTCACCACCAACCCAGACAAGAAGGAAGTGACGGACGAGTGTCCTAAAAGGTAATTGAGCATTTACTTTATTTGCTCATTCTCAACATTGATTTGGGATTTATCTTGTTCCCTTTTGTCTTTCAGGCAATACTTGGAAGTTGGTGAGCCGTTTGACTTGAAAAAGATGTTAACTGAGCGTCCGAAGCAGCAAAATCGAGAAAAGACGTTTGTTGACGACCCGGACGTTCCTCCTTTGTTATAATTATTGGCCAAGTTATTAGAATGTCCTCTCCAAGTTCTTTACTTATAACAATAAATTGATCATTCTACACGGCCGTTAGTGTAGAATGTTATGATAAAATAATTGGACAATGTTCAATAAATAAGAATGTTATCATTGAGTGGACATTCTGGGCGTTTTGACGTGTCTTGATCTAAATAAGAATATGTCTGTACGCCGATTTTTGTAGTAGTAGGCCTCAAAAACGCCAAGGCTAACCCCTTGGATTTTTAGGGTAAAATCGTTTCCTATGCCAGTTTTTTGCATTTGTTAGCTTCTCGCACTGAGGAACTTGTTAAAGGTTGGTGTCGCCGTAAAGCGGTGTAGAATCATATTTTACTCATGAGTATTTCTTGATAAATCTGATTCCTATCACCTAGTGCCCCTAGGTAACCTGGGTATGTACAAAATCAAGAATATTGAAGTACTCAAGTACTGAAGAACTCACTGAATGATATGGTACATTACTTGCAACTGAAGTAATCTACGTTGTTCTCAACATGGGATGTATTTCTTCAGTAGAGGCGAGGAAATGTGACAATGAGCAAGCAACTGACTAGTGTCCAAGATGGCATGTGTTTGAATGAGATTTTTGTCAGCTGACAACCACTGCCTTCCTGATGGGTAGTGGGGGCTAGTAATAAACTCCATATTCATGGTATACTGGGTAGTATAATTATGGACACGAGATTGGCTATTCACGCCATTCCCAATGGTGAGAAATCAACCAGGACAATGGGAGGACATCTACCACTTTCATTTGGAAGTTGGATTAGGGGTTAGAACCAACTAGGGCCCTTAAGGGTGGAAAACCATGGATATTAACCAAAATGTGCCTATTCGGAGAATGGCCTCAGGCCGCTGGATTTGGCTGGGGGAGCCGTTTTATGGGCCTTAGACATTTCTTCCAAAGCCTTCTAACAGATCATGGGGTTTTTTCTATAGAAACACACAAATAGTTTTTCAGGCCTCAAAAACGCCAAGGCTAACTTGACTAACCCCTTGGATTTTTTGGGTAAAATCATGGTTTTTCCTATGCCAGTTTTTTGCACTCGTTGGCTTCTCCTCGCACTGAGGAACTTGTCAAAGGTTGGATAAGGGGGTTAGATTTTCCAATTTTATAAAAATCTGAAATTTTGGTCAGGAACGCGTTTTTGGTTGATCCTTGACACTTATCAGCCCGATCGAACCAAATTTGGGGGGAGTAGAGGTCAAAATGTGTATTTCGAAAAATGGATTTGTATCATTTTGACTAAATTCTGGACCCTGAATCCAATAGGACGGGTCCCGGAACGATTGGCGCCTACCTGAAGAGGTTATGATTCAAAATGGGTATCTATCTACCTATTTCAAAAGCGGGTTTTCGATATTTCTGGTACCTAGGCGTGTGGGGTATCATTTTCCACTAAATTTTGGGTGCTGAATCGATTGGAATGAGTCCCCATGCTCCTGATCCGAGGAATAACCTACCCCTGTGAATGAACTTGCAGCGTTTTACTCTTTAACAAGAAGATTTCAAAATGAACGAAAAACGACACATTTACTAAAGGAAGAGGAATTGACTTTATTTGAACACAAAATATCGGGAAAAAGTTACATTACATAGCTTCCGAGTTGGGGGGGCGAAGTACAAGGTGGATATTCGTACGCTAATAAAATAATTGAACTTTATTTCTCGTCTAGAGGATTTAAAACAATTTTTGGTTCAAAATAAATCTCTTCATTTTGTGCTGATTTTGGTCACCGTTCACAGTTACAGAGAAATAATAATCTACTTAAGAAGAATAAAACAAAAATTACATTCCAGAGAGAAGAGATCCACAGTACCTAGTTATTCAAGCTTTTTTTCAGCTCGTTTCAATGTTACACAACTAAAAAATGGAAAATAAAAGCGTTAATTGAAAAAAAAAATGTTATGCGAGAGAGGCGGCGAAATAACGTGGCGACAAAATTCAAAAGGAATCGACGGAATCGATTTTTTTTTCTGTATTCAATGTAAATTCGATATTTTTTTTAAAGCTAACGTCAATCAATACCGTGCGATTCGCCACTTAATAAGGATCGACAAAAATCACAATTCCGGCTTTTCTTGAAAATCAATTGCACCTCTCGTGATGACGAAAATGAAAATAACTATTTCTCCGCATCACAAATCCAGTTTGGTTTTTTTTTCTTTATTTAAAAAAATTATATTAATTCGAATGAGACATTTCCACTTTGCAAATTAAGAGCCCCTCTAAACAGAATTTGGGCTCTTTTTCGAGAAAATGAAACAAAAAACCTTTGCACTGGATTTGAACTAAAAATAAAATTGCGTAACACTGGATTGCGTGGGCAATTTCAACTTGTCACGTTATACAAGACAAGCTCATTCGCATAAAGCCATCAACTACTTTCTTTCTTTTAATCTCATTACAACCAACAAAATTAAAAAATAAAATAAAAATTGAACGAAATTTTGTATATACGTGATTTTGGTTTTCTCTTTTCGAGTGCATTTCCTAAAATTAAAAAAAAATTGTAGTAATGAACATCGTTTTTTAAATTAATAAATTTGTACTGTTATTACCGTCGTTCAAACAAGGGTCTATAGTCCAAACTTCTTCCTCATTAAATCGAGGATACCAACCGTAATACATTCCACTTATATCTAATAAGAAAAATAATAAAATCAAATAGTTTACATAGAAAAAATGTCCCTACAACCATTCTTATTACCTCAAACCAAGCGTTCCAGCCCTTTTCGAAACGGACGGCTAACATTATACAAATTAAATGAAAATTACGTAGGTCTTCGACAGAAATTAGGTGTTTTTTTTTTCCTTTTTTCTTTTCTATAATTATTTAGGAAAGACGAATAGAACTAAAGAAGACCCACAATTCGTTTGTCCAAAAATCACAAGTCCATTAATAGAAATTCTTCAGTTTACTCTTCAAGATCGATTACTTAAGATTTAATTTAGTGTAGTAAAAAGAAAACTTCATTTTATTATTTTTTTGTTGAAATTGAAAATTAAAATGAAATGAGTCACTTAAAATAAATAAAAAGTCGAAGCGGAGGAAACTCCGTGTTTTGTTTTTCTTCAAAATATTCAAAAGGAAAAAAAATCGATTTAAAGTCGACTTGACAGTATGATGTATAAATAAATTTAAATAAAAAAAAAATCGGAGTACATAACAAATTAAGTGGTTTCCTTTGTTCGAATCAACCGTTTCAAAAGTAGCGGATGGAGACGGTTGAATATTTGACTTGGCGTCGGAGGTTAGGCGTTGGCAACCTGGAAACGAAAAAGAAAAAAATTGATGAGTTATTTAATGAAATATTAGGTGGACTGAAGTGTGACAACGGTTAGTCAAGTTAGTAACAGAAATCTATTCATTCTGAATTAAAATATATTTCCAAGTAATGGATAAATGTGGAATATTCGTAGTACGAAGCCATTATGAAACTTAATATCTCGGATTTGGCGATTAAACAGACGAAAATTTACGTTTTACGGTCAACAGAGAATTGTAACGTCACTGAATGCAGGATGAACTGTTATTTTGTTGTGGAACGGTTCCGAGAAGACAAAGGGGTTTTATAACACTACCAGTTCTCCGCCTGTCACATAGTGTTCTCACAATACGATACGACGGGGTGGGAGTTGTGAGTACGTGAGTCACATGTGACATGGGGAAGACGGAGGCGAATCACTGAGAAATTACAGTAGGCGTAATACTGTTGTATTACCCCGTTCACCCGGCGGAGGCCACGGGGGCGATGCGCTCTTGGCACGCCACTCAGAAGCTCTCCGCAGTTACAGTATAGCGTACAAAACGGCGTGAGCTCTCATGCGATACATTTACGGAGAGAGAGAGAGAGAGAGAGCGCAAAATGATGAATATTAATTTAGTTTTTATAATCCTAATAATTTTGTCACGAATACAATCATTATTATTATTCAGTAATTAAATGTGATTTTTGTCCGAATTTTTGCAATAATTTAGCCAAAAACCATAAGGATTATTGTAATTTTGTGGAAAATAATATTCTACAAAATTAAAAACTTCTCATTAGGAACAAAATTAATAATAAAAAATCTCATCAATATTCATTATTATAAATGAATACTCTGCAGTAGGGCGTATCCGGGGAACAGTATGGTGAAAATACACGTCCCCCGCATTACAGTAACGCCCCGCCCCGCTTACATACGAGCATCCGCCGTTCTCCGTTCTCCCTACGCATCGCTCGGTTATTACGTTACGGGCAATATTATCACAATGTTATTATCATTATTATAATTACGTTATTAATGATGAAGTATCCGCTCAATGAGACCTGTTAATTCACTGAGGAAATGTAGTTGTGAAGAGGTTTGTGAGGACTAAGTACGTCTTCATTTTGAATGATTACTGAGTAGAATGGAATGAAATTATCATTTTGATTGATGAAAATAGATAAGTGGCTTTCAAAAGTGACAAAATGCAGCTAAAATAGCGAAATTTTCGTGAATTTCGAGACGTTTGATTTGTAAATCACCCTGCAAAACTCACTTGAGGTTGCTGATTTGGCTGGTGCTGCCGATTTTGTGACCTCTGCCGATTGTAAATGGGCTGCCTAAATCCACCACGGTTGTTGTAACCGTATCCACCGCGGTTGTAATGATAACCGTAGCCGCCTCGCATCCCTCCGCGACCGTAGTACAACCCTCGGCGAGCCGACGAAACGCCGAAAGTCTCCGAATTTAGTTTCCTTTCTTTCCGCCAGTCGGTTCTTTGGATCCTGCTGGAATCGGTAGTATCACATTCAAACGGGGGCAACCACGGTACAGGGGGGTCGTCGTAAGGCCGACACAATCACAAACACGTACAAAATACACACAAAAATAATAAAAACTTTTAGAAAAAAACACACTACGTGGAAAATTGGAAAATTATTTCCAAATAAAACCTTTTAACCTAGAAAGTTTTTTTTTTGTTACTCATTTTTATTTTCTAGTTTTTAGTTTTTAATTCGCATTCTGTTTAATTCATTTAGTGCGTCATTGTGCTTTTTGTTCTATCTTAAATTTCAATTTTGCATAGTAAATTGTATTCTTATATTCTATTGTTGAGACCTTTCATTTGATACCCATGTTGATAGGATTAATAAAACCTAAATTATCCGCCATTTTGTAGCGGCCGCCATCTCGATTATAAAGATAATGAATAAACATAATTGTATTTCTGGTGAAAAGGGCCTTACACCGAAATAAGTCCAAATTTATCAATAAATTACGAAAAAATATGCACATCCTCAATGTCAATCCCGAAATTGACTAAATGTGGCATCGAAGATAATAATTGAACGCCAATTTTCAGGTATAAAAGATCCAAAATAAAATTCAATTATTGAATTGGATCAAAATTTCACTACGAATTTAATCACAACAACTGTGTTAGTTGACACAAGGACAAATAAGGCGTCGGATAAATAATTATTTACCCTTTGCTGCGTTCGATCGCCTCGCAGGAAATGTTGTCGAAAAATGATTTATTTTTGTTGTAGAAATACGCGTCGCCTTCGGGATGTTCCTGTGCGTCGGCGCAAGTTTCGTTGCCGGAATCGTCTTTTTTCTCTTCGCCGTTAACTGGCGGTGGAACTGGCGCTGGAGCGTCTGTAAAAAAAAAAAATAAATAAATAAATAAATAAAAATGAAAAAGGATTAAATTGCGTTTAAAAGGGGTAATTTGACTCCGCGCGAGAGACACAGTCGACAGACAATTTCTAACTTTCAGAAATTTCATGTATAAAAACGCAACATTTCAACATTATACATACTACTATAAGGAAACTTAGAAGCAATATTGCTTTGGCGCATGCGCAGTTTCCTCCTTTTTGCCTCGCTTATATTTTCCCCATGTTGAAGAAATGAGTTTCTATGCTCCTGGTCCGAGGAATACCCATCCCCTGAGAAAGAATTTGCTTATTTCAAGAAGAGACCTGGTTTGTGGGCCATTCCGCTACATTTTGGTCATTAGGATGAGTTTTAAACCGATTACTGCACTTCAGAGAGAAGAATATCAAGTTCAGAAGTTCAAGAAGACTCTTTTTTACTATGATAGGGCTCATTCAGGCTCAATTATAAACCATTGCTTAATAATTTGCAGCGTTTTTCGTTGATTTTTCAATTTGTTCTCCATCAAGTGTGGTTTTGGGAGATTATGATCAAATCGATTCCTTATTTTGATCATTTAAATGTTCGAACTTGGGATTATAGTACTACTGTAAAGCAATCCTTTGGGTTTGGTAACGTAACCAGAATCTTTTTCAACTTGGAAGTTGGTCCTTTCACTAACATTATCGACGATATTCATGCGACCCAAATGTTTGCGCTCCCACGACGAATACGATTGGAATATATTGCGGTATGACGTGGTGAATTGATAAGTTTGACCTACTGAAGGCGTTTTTTGACGTTGGTGGTTGAACGGACGAGATTGAAATGGAAAAAATAACCCGTTGTCGAATGACTAAATTGTAGATCTGCTTCATGTGCCGCAAAATGGAGTCTTTGTTGGGGTATTCAGGATTTGGATGCCAATTTGCTCAAGCAGGTTATTAATTCAGGATATATTTTCCATATTTTTGTTTAATCTCAAACACCATATCGATGGCATCACATGATAACCTCGTATCTCAATTTTTGACCACTTTTTTCAAGTTGGATTTTCTGAATGGGAACCTCGTATCTCATCAAGCTGTAATTCAAATTTTGGCGGAATATTCATTTCCTGCTCTCTAGCGCCCTAAATGATAACCTTGGCGAAGTTGAAATTAATTTTGCTGGTAGAACTGCACAGTTATTTGTCTCTCTTGCAAAATTTCTAAAATACCATTAAATGGATCTGAACAGTATCGATATTTTTTATCAAAACTTCTAACAAACAATTCCATTGGAATATCAACACTTGAATCAATACTTAGACACAGTAATGATACAAAATATAAAGATTGTTGTGAGTATCGATAATTGGTATCAATACCTTTAAAATCCAATATTGTTGGAGTATCAATACACAGATTTGAAGCAGTATTGATACAAAATATCGAGATTGTTGTTAAAAGTATCAATATCTTGTATCAACACTTTCAACAAATGATATTTTTGGAAAAGCAATACTCAGATCTGGATACAGTATTGATACAAAATATCGAGATTGTTGTTAAGTATCAATATCTTGTATCAACACTTTCAACAAATAATATTTTTGGAAAATCAATACTCAGATCTAGATACAGTATTGATACAAAATATCGAGATTGTTGTTAAAAGTATCAATATCTTGTATCAACACTTTCAACAAATGATATTTTTGGAAAAGCAATACTCAGATCTGATACAGTAGTGATACAAAATATCGAGATTGTTGATAAAAGTATCAATATCTTGTATCAACACTTTCAACAAATGATATTTTTGGAAAAGCAATACTCAGATCTGGATACAGTATTGATACAAAATATCGAGATTGTTTTTGGACTCACCTAATTTGATTTTGGACAGCTCGTTCCTCAATTCTTCAAATTCCGTGTTGGCCTTGTCAAAATCGTAGTCGGACTCAAATTTGAGCGGAGTGGATTTGGTCCGAGAGCCCGGAGCCCTGGAGAAATTCTGCCTCTGCCCTTGGCCCTGTTGGTTCCGCCCGTTTCTGTTCCACCTGTCGCCGCCTTGGTTTTGCGGATTTCTCATTTGGTTTCTACCGTCGCGGTGTTGATGCTGCTGATTGTTGCGGTTACCGCCGCCGGGCTGCAAATAAGTTGGGGTTAGGCGGCGTCATCGGACGGAGGTAATAACGATAAACAACGTCATTACTGCTCACTTGCTGTTGCTGATGTTGATAATTCGGGCGACCGCGATTGTGATACTGTTGTTGGTGATGCTGCTGCTGTGGAATCTGAACGTTCTGCTGGTCTTTTTGACTATCGTGCCTCACCCTCGCGCCGGGTCTATCTTGTTGATTTCTGCTGCCGGACCTGCAACAACAGCCGATACTTCACCACCGTCGCCAACGTCACAAAACAACGTCACTTTTGACCAACTTCAACCAACCTGTTGCGGAATCGGTTGCCGTCGTCTTTTTGAGGCGATTTCCTCGCGTTGGACTGCGTACCCTGTTCAATGGTCGGACTCCGCCTGAGCCCTGGAGTGCTGCTCCGGGAGCCGGTCAGCAGCTCTAGAACAGACCCTGCTCATCACTATACGTGACCCGTTCACATCACAACCAAAAGTAAAAGCCAAAATTTCACATGAATATCACTTTTTGAACGGGAAACTCCAGAAAGAGCAACTG
Organism: Cyrtorhinus lividipennis; assembly: GCA_019603395.1. Lineage (NCBI taxonomy): Eukaryota > Metazoa > Arthropoda > Insecta > Hemiptera > Miridae > Cyrtorhinus > Cyrtorhinus lividipennis. The sequence continues at coordinate 11,309,034 of CM034008.1, forward strand.
ATTGCTATATACAGGTGAATTTTACGGCACATCAGAATTCTCAATTTGAATTTGGACAAAACTGCCCATTTTCAGGAAGAAAATCACGTTCAGGCGCCAAAAACGTGAACTTTTTGAAGGCTGAAATCGAGTCAATCAATGAAAACACGGATTTTACCCCGAAAAGTCGAGTTTTTCCGTAAATGAAACTTAACTTTCTCCCACAAAAATTATAAAATTATAATATGTAAATTTACCATGAACTAAAATATCGTCAAAATTTGACAAGATGTCGCTTTCAAGTCGATTATTTACCAGATTTTGAAAAAAACTGACCATTTTAACGATGAAAAGCACCTTCAAACACCAAGAACTAGTTGATTTCTGAGGATAAATCGAGTCAATTGATAAAAACACAGATTTCCCCCAGAAGAATTATTGTTTCCCGAACATGAAACGTAATTATCTACCACAAATTCAATTAAAATCTTATATTCAAGCTCCACTATCAGGGAAAAATGTATCGCAAGCGGATCAAAAGTGTAAATATCTTCAAAATTTAACAGAATGTCCGCTTCAAGTCGATTATTCCCCCGTTTTATGACTTTTGGTTGGTTATTCCTTGAATAATCAACCTATGTTTTCATGATAATGGTCAACCTCTCCGATTCGGCTCAAAATTTTTTTCTGGACGTTTCATGATGTCCTGATCAAAAAAGGTCAATGTCCGTCCGCCGTACGCCGTCCGCCGTCCATTGTCCACGCCGTTTTTGGTAGTAGAAAATTTTCTAAAAATCTGAAATTTGGGTCAGGGGTCTGTTCCCAGCCGAGATGGGTCCTCGAAACTTTTCAGCCCGATCGGACCAAATTTGGAGGGGGTAGGGGTTTTTTGAAAAATGGATTTTCGAGATTTTGGTTAATTTAGGCGAGTGGGGTGTCATTTTCCACTAAATTTTGGACGCTGAATCCAATAAAATGGGTCCCAGAACAATTGGCACCCATTGGAAGAAGTTATGGGTCAAATTGGGTATTTATTACCCAATTTGATTATGTGTTTTCGGGTTTTCTGCTACCTAGGCGTGTGGGGTATCATATTCCACTAAATTTTGGACCCTGAATCGATTGGAATGGGTCGGCGACCCGCCACACCCACTGTGTGTAAGAATTTGCAGTGATTGTTATCGTGTTACTGACTTCTTGGACCACTTGAGTCAGCAACACGATTGCAACCCACTGTTTTCCCCATTCGAGGAATAACCAACCCGTGTGTAAGAATTTGCAGATTTTTTAATTTCATATTCTGTCGTCTACTGGGGTCAAAGATAAATTTTACGCTCATTCTAACAATGTTAACGGGCAATACGTGAACAAAATTATCGTTTAAATGAGTTTAAAACGATGCTTGACAACAAGAATCGCTTATAAATATATTTATTGGTTAAAAATCTGTTATTGTGATCTCGGTTTCAATTTTCACGAATTTATACACGTTTTATGCAGAACTAAAGCATGCATAGCTACATTACCCACGTGCTTTCGATAAATATCGACTTTCTCGTGCAGCAAAAGCGCAGAATTTGAAGAAATGATGAATCAATACGAAATACGGATTATGATAAGCACAGAAGAGTGGCAATGTTAACGAAATTACCCATAATGCAATGGAAATTTGCGCATCTAAGTATTAACAAATGCGAGGCTATAAAACTAATTCATTTGAAATTCAAGCTACCCAATTGATTGGCTACCATTCAAATTGATTGATTGATTCAAACTTGACGACTGAATTCAATTCAGGCTTCACTAATCATGCAACTGGGATAAGGGTGACCAAGGACACATTGGAATTGTAAAATACACATTTTCGAGTTTCCTCTGACCTGGAGCAAATTTATATAGCTTGCGTAATTATTGAATAATAAATTATTGACTATAAATATAAATGCTGAAGAATTGCTTAAATGAAATTAAGTTTTTATGTAAATTGGAAATTCAAAGTTCATTTTTTAGAAATGTTTTGTCTCTTGAAGTATGTACAATTTGCAAAAATTGATCAGGTATAACTATTTTTCATTAGGATTGGAAGGATTGGCGGATAGAGGGGGAAAGAGGAAGGAGCTAAAAGAGAGCCAGTGTGAACGTTAAGCGGGGTGAAAATAGACCCGCACAATCCGTTATGTGTTCAATGAACGGATTGGGCGGCGGTAGTGGGGAAACTCCCCAAGATAAGCAGAATATGTGTTAGGTAAGCAATACATCACCCGGTGCGTCAAGCGGAGGTTGATCGAGCAAAGCGGATGTCGCCGTGTCCAGCACATGCCCCAAGCGGTGAAAAAAGCGGAGACAAAAGAAAAGAGAAAAGTGACACATACCGGAGTTCGTCTGATGATGAAGAAACTCACTTGGCGACGGGCGGGTCAAAATGTTCGACTGCATCGGATTAAAGCCCGAAAATTGGCTCATCGGCCCTCCGCCGCTTCCTAATCCGCCGAGGGGGTGGAATTCGTTGGAGGCGCTTCCTGAGTTGGCCGCTCCGCCGAAAGGTCGAGTGTTGTTCATCGCAGACGGAGCCGACAACTGTAACATGGAACAACGTAGTCCGGTACTGTAATTCATTGTCCTTTTGGCTGTAATTGGTGCTCTAATGTTTTAGCCCCATCAACCCAAATTAAATTAAATGCTTATTGAAATTATTAAATTATAGCTTATTGAACCCGATTTTTGAATTTGGGCATGTGGGGTGTCATTTTCCACTAAATTGATGACGCTGAATTCATTGAGATAGGTCCTGGACCGATTGGTGCTCACCGGAGGTGGTTATGGGTCAAAATGGGTTATATAGAACTCGATTTTTGAAATATTTGTAGGCCTAGGTATGTGGGGTATCATTTTCCAGTAAATTTGATAGCTGACTCGTTTAGATAAGTCTGAACAATTGAAAGATTTTTTTTTTCAAAATAAATGTTGACCAATTTTCAATTAGTCAACATCTTCAAATGTCAATTTTTCGTTGACCTAATTAGAATAATAAAACAGTCAACATGAACCACCGCAAAAATTGATAAACATGACCAACCTGGACGATAGCAGGATCATACAGAAGTGTAGTCGCAGGCACCACGCTGATATCTTTGATATCAGTCGCCCTGAACAAGATGTAATCATAAATTTGGCTTTGCGGTGGCACGGGATGAGAGGTCTTCCGATCTTCTGTCCCGAACGATCGCACTGCGAACAAAAAATAAATAAATAACTTGAAAGAATGCTCAATTATTTCGAGAAAGGGGAATTATCAGAAGAGCAAAGCTGCCTACGAAGTCAACACGTCCAAAGAACCGCCTAATTATCATAATGAAACTCATTTAATTTTGGCAACTTCGCGATTACTTATCATCCACGATTGAAATATCTCCATTTGCCGAGCAGAGTAACCGACCACAAATCGGCATTGTACTGAACACGCCGCCGGATTGCACAGCACATTTTCCCTTTGCGGCTACTCCTTCGGCGAACATTAACGGAATACCAGACCGGTGGTGGGGAAAAGGCGTCCCCAAACGCCAGATCACCACCAAGCTCCACATTACACGGCGACTTTTCCCCCAGAGGATACCGCAAGGCGGATCCACATAGCATATGTGTTCATACATGTGTGCATTGCACGGCAAATCAGACTACCATTCGCAGCTGCCAATAAGAACATTTACTTTCTTTGTTGTTGATTACCGCAAACTAAAGCAACTAAAAATGTATACCCTTTTTTGGATTTTTTTCCAAATTGTAATAATTCATGCTCATCATTGATTAAGATTAATTATATTTATGTAATCATCAAGAGTTATAACGATGTTATGTTGGAATATGATCAAAAATGAAACTAAAATAAAATAAATCTGATAATATAAAGTAAAAATTAGAATAAAATAAAATTATTAATGAATTAAAAGTTAATTATTTGTTCATTCACTTTACTTATTGTTTTTCAAATGATAGCATATCATTTTTATTTATACTTATGAGAGTGAATGCACGTAAGTGTGTGGAAAGAAAGGTGAAAGTGTGATATTGAGGTATGATATTTTCGATTCGAGGGAAAAAATCTCTCAACAGTGCTCGTTAAGTGTAAACAACACCTACAACTGCAAGATGCACTATAGTAAAGTGAGTTCGGGGGTCGTATGATCGACTTAGATTGAACAAGATGAACATGTTACATGATAAAACCGGTATGGCGAGATGAACAAAAGTGGCTCAAAAGATAATAGTACGAACAACAAGAACATGTTCGAACAACGGGATGCAGGATTATGCAAAGCTGGAAAAGGTCGACCTCGTGGGCGCCACCAGGTTCTCGTGGTCAAATTGCTTGTACGACGAATCAATTTCGAGGTAAATTGAACGGAAATCAATTAAAATATTGGTATTTGCATAAAGGATCAGGGGGCGAAATGAAGGTAATCTAGGTTAGAACGGGGAGCATCAGCCACGACACATCCATATTGACTTTCCATGAGCTGAGAACGCAAGGACTTTTCTGCAAGTAGGGGTGGTTTTTTGGGAAAAATCACAACTGATATTATACAATTGGGCGCAAACACCTGAAAGAAAAATGCTGAAAATGAGAAAAGTCAAATAACTGTACAAAAATGATCGTCTAACGAGGCGAAGGGGAAAAAAAGTCGGGGGTCAAGAGAAAGCCACAACCGCAAGAGCCTCCAAATCGATGAGATCCAGGCAGAAATGACGCTGAAAAGATGCAACCGATTAAGACAAAAATCATTTTCACAAAACTCACCATTCGCTAAAGCGATCGTGCAGTCTTGCGGATCAACCGTGTAGAGTTTGCCCTCGTAGCGGATATCTGCCTTCGAAATGAGGCTGATTTTCGAGCCAAGCTCGGGCATATCACTCGAAGTCATTGTAAGCCCGAAAATTTATGAAACGAGGGAGAAAATACGAAAGGCAAACTGAACGAAAAGGGCTAAATATGTTGACTGCGTTGGAAAAACGAAATATACGAGGGAACTAAAAGAGCTTAATTCACATTCTCTGTACGATAAATTCCGGATCGAAAGATGAACAACCAACCAAGACCGTACATTGAATGAAAATGGCCACCTCAGACGCAGATTTCGAAGGGAACCCTCGAACAGCAGTGGTGACAGTGTTGCCAACCAAAGGAATCAAGGGAAATTGATCAACTAGCGACCCTAAGTTACTAACAAATATTAGACAATCCCTTGAAAATTCTGTTCATAAAAAGATTCCATAATAAGAATAATTTGATAATCGATTTTTGAAAAAAACTATTCGATTAGAATGGACAGTTTGACAACAGCCTAGATAGGTGATAGACGATACACCGGAATATCGATACATCTCCGATCTATGTATCGATACATAGCTTGAACGTGCCAATTGTCAATGAAATTGATACTTTTGAACATTGCGTGTATTTTGAACATGATAAATAAATATGTGCTGAAGTATTAAATTCTGTGACAATCGACATGAACTAATCTACTGATACAAGGATCAGGGATGAATCGATACTCTCGTGTATCGTCAAATGGAAATTTGAACAATCTATTCTGGCCGCCACTATTACTGATGCATTATTTCTTATTGGAACTCTACTTTAATATTTAAGTTTTATGAAAAACCAGTTCTCCCTCAGAATACCCTGAATATCAGCCACCATTGGCCACTTTTGGGGGCCTTTATTCAATGTAGTATCGATATTGCTATATGAATGTATCGATATTTGCTGGTACTGCGAGGTGTTTATTTGTAGTGTCTTAGGGTCGCTAGCTATCCTTGTATGCCCACAGAATGAGAAATAAGTCGTGTAATTTCGCTGACAAATTTGCTGTTCAAATAAGTAATAATAAAAATAAATAAAGTTACCTTCGGGTCGCTTAGATACACGTGATACTCGGCCAACTTATCACACCCACAAGTTCAAGTTGTTCAACCTGTTCAAATCTCATTGAGCAAAAGTCAGGTGGTCGGGTTGAAATTTTTCGTCCATCCAACATGGCGGCCACCGTGGGGAGATTTTACGGCTCTCGCCTTCTCAGGGCAAATTCCATATCGCCGTCGGTTCAGGTAAATTTTCAAATTATTTTTACGTTACGTCAATGTCTAATTAACTAAGTTTCTCGTATGAAAAGTTTCCAGCGCTTTTGTTACGAGCACAACCTTGATCTGAGGTCGAATTGGCGAGAGGGTCAATTTGTCTTTCGTCATTTTAAAATTAGCGCTAAAGACGTATTTTTTATAGCCAAATTTTGCTTTAATTTAAATTATTGAAAATTAAAAACATCACTGTACCTGCGACGGACCAATATTAATCCTTGTTTTGTCGATTTTCAGATTAGCAACTTATCAACTGCCACTCATGGATGGACCAAGGGCAGAAAAGCCGTAAGTTGCCAAATTGGGTTCACTTAATTTATTCACTTTTACCGCATCTTCTGGCGTTTTTCTCCGTAGATAATTGATTAGATTACTTCCTAATTTATTTGTGTGTAACTAGAAAAAGGGAAGAATTCAATTTCATGCGTTATCAGCCGAAAATGGAGCCGCCCCCACCCTTATTTCACTATCGCACGTTCAATTGCATATGAAATTGATAATCGTACGGCTAAAATGTGATTGAATATCGATGAAAACGCATTAGAGGGGTGTGTTGTATCTTGATTGTCTCACCAGGAACATGAGTCATGGGGAAGATGTGGAAGAGCCAGAGGTATTGCTTGAATTTTGAAAACTATTGCCGATAATCTCGCTATTAAATGCTGTCCATTGCCACGCTCTAAACTCTGAAATTCTGATGCTATTGGTCGGGCAATATGTCCTGTATTGTGGCAGTTTTCTCATTGTTGAACCGCTGATTTGCTAAAATGTGTCTATCAACCATGCCTCCCTTGTGTGGCTCTGGTCGGTTGTGGCAGGGTCCCTCTACGCCTTAGCAAACTGGGATTGCTGCTTGGAGCCACTGCTGATACTTAAGTACTTCTCATGGACGTTCTTATGGTAATTGAGCGTTGGATTGTAGCACAGTCAAAGATCCTGCCAATTGTAGAGGTCCTCAACAACATAGAACCAACAACCAAGAAGGCTTCTGTCCATTATGGCCCCTCCATCATGACCAAATTATCCCTGTACATAGCAGTTTCACTGGAGCAGTAAGGTTTCAATGGAACAGGTTTCACTTGATATAATTCTTACAGCTGCTTTCGGCAATGGGTGTGGCCGCTGGTGGCGCCGGTATGCTTATCTACGCATTGGAGTCAAGCATCAAGGCTGGAGAACTTGAACTTCATCCACCAAAACAACCTTGGAGTCACCGAGGATACTTTTCATCCCTCGACCACGCCAGGTAGGTTCACATGCCTTGAGTTGACTAATCAAGACTGCCATGTAACAAGTTATCAGGTTTTATTCTTGATTGCAGCATACGACGAGGATACGAAGTGTACAAGCAAGTATGCGCTGCTTGCCACAGCTTGAAATACGTCTCCTACAGAGAACTGGTGGGAGTGACCCATACCGAAGCCGAAGCGAAGGCCGAAGCCGAAGAACAAATGGTGATACATCCTCCAAAATACCAATCAAACTCGAAAATAACCCATTTCTCTCTTATAAACGTCACTTCTTCTTCGTGCAGATTCTCGACGGGCCAAATGAAGTTGGCGAGATGTTTAAGAGACCCGGTAAATTGTCTGATCGCATCCCAAGCCCATATCCGAACGAAGAGGCTGCCAGGGCTGCCAACAACGGAGCGTATCCTCCCGACCTCACTTACATAGTTCCTGGGCGACACGGTCACGAGGTAAGTTCACAGTTGAGTTGACAATGAACGATAAAATTGCGTATATCGGCGATGACTCAGGGTCTGCTGATAAGCTGTGCATTTTAAAAAGAACATTTATGCCACTCAATTTATGACCCTCCCCTCCCGAAATTTGGCCCGATCGGGCTGAATTCCTTTAACAAGGGGTCAAAATGTGTTCTTCGAAAAATGGATTTTCGAGATTTTTGGAGATCTAGGCGTGTGGGGTATCATTTTCCACCAATTTTTGGACGCTGAATCAATTGAAATGAGTCCATGCGCCTGGTCCGAGAAATAACCAACCTATGAAAGAATTTGCAGGGTTTTTTTTTTCTTTCTACTCAATCTATGAGGCTATCATCCATTTGAAGTGTTTTGCCATAAACATGGTTTGCATTGGAACTCACCATGTTTGTGATTGGGCGGCGGTGGAGGAGGGCATTGCGACTCACTGACAGCCACTCGAGGTGGATTGGCTGGATCGTAGTGGTAAATGCTGCCGTCAGAGTTCGTGTAGGGCTGTCCAGTCTGCGGAAAGTTGAAACAAAAACTGTTGACCAACGACAGCAAATAACAATGAAACTGCATCTGTATCGAATTTACGTAATGTGCATTGATAAGAAGTCAAAATCACATAACTTGCGCTAGTTTCGCTAATCAACAGAAATTGTCCTAACACAAAGTTTTGTCCTGATTTTCAAAAAATTCGGTAAAAAAGATGCATCTCTAAATGATAGCATCTAACTCGACCCTTATGGCAAGGAGTTACGAAACTAAATCGCCGATTAAAAGTACAAGCAATAATAAATCTGAGAATCCTACCCTAGATGACAATTATTAACCTGTTTCTCTGATGTTAAATACTGCTTAAATCATTGAAAAGGCTGCAAAAATGTATTTGACATTTATTGGGGTTGATTCATTCGAAATCTTCAACGTTAAAGGCAGTTATCCTTTCACCGAGATCATGATTGTGATCATTGGCCATACATGACAAATCGCCATTTATCTTCAACATTCAGATTGGCTTCAGAAAGTTGCTCAAGACGTTCAAGGGGCGCCTGTCAATAGTGACTAAAGTTGTCATTTTTTCAAACAAATCCCATTTTGATTGCTTATTCCTTGAATAATCATGTTTTCCTGCAAGAATTTAACCTCTCCGATTTGCCCCAAAACATGTTTTCTGGCGGATTCAGGGAGTCTAGATCAAAATAAGCAAATGTTTGTTCGCCGTCCACGCCGTTTTCGGTAGTAGAAATTTTTCTAAAAATCTGAAATTTTGATCAGGGATCCGTTTCCCGCTCTAGTTGGTTCATGAAACTTTTCATCCCAATCGGACCGGATTTAGAGGAGGGTAAGGGTCAAAATGCGTTTTTCCTAAAAATGGATTTTCGAGATTGTCGGCTAGTAGGCATGTGGGGTACCTTTTTCGACTCAATTTTGGACGCCGAATCGATTGAGATGGGTCCCAGAACGATTGACGACCACCGGAAAAGGTTATGAGTCAAAATGGATTTCTATTTACCTGTTTCGAAAGTGGATTTTCGAGATTTCTGGTACCAAATTTCGGGTATCATTTTCCACTAAATTTTGGACGTTGAATCCAACGAGATGGGTCCCGGAACGATTATTGCCCACCGGAAGAGGTTATGGGTCAAAATGGGTATCACCGTCAAGGAATACTACATCATCAGGTAGGAAAACTCCAGCAGGGGCAACGTCACAGGTCATAATCAGGGGGCTACAGAACTGGGGCCTATTCCTAGAAACTCTTCACTCCACACTTTACAAATCTTCATCTCATACTCTTCACATTGAAATTATGAAGAGTAGGAGAACTTCCTGTTCCTAGAAACCTTTCACTCCAACTCTCCTGTTCTACTGGAAATGCAGAGTGAGTTGTTGTTGTGTGTCTATTTTGTTGTAACCTTCCTCACGCTTAGGACACCTAAACAAGCAAAACTCAAGACTTTTACCACCACACTGCAATGGCGCTTCATGTTATGATGACGAATGGATAGTATGCCCAATGCGTTATTATTATTCATTATTATACATTCAAGTGTAAATTATCTCCTAAATGATATTTGGAAAGTCAACAGCTATTTGGCAAAGTCATTGGATACTCTACAAAAAAATGGACAAATCTTCATTTGCCACCCACAGTATTGACTCTGCATGCGAGTGTGAAGAGTTTCTTGGAACTAAACCCGAGTAGAACGCCAAAAACTGTGGAAACCTTGACTCTTCATTTCACTCTACAGCTTCATAATGCTCTGCACTTTCTAGGAATGAAAAGTTTTCGTAGTGTGGAGGTTGCACATTCAGAGTGGAGTGTGAGGAGTGAAGAGCTTCGAGGAATAGGCCCCTGGTCCAAAATATCAGCAGCCATTCATTTATTCAAGTTTACTCGAGCGTATAGCCCCAGTCAAGAGTGTATAGTATGAGTGCTAGTACAATGTTGTAAACAATAAATTAGCGGTGAAAGTTCCTGAATTAGACTTTTAACTGCTTTAGGGAGCTATAAAATACATCAATGTCACTAAAAGTAACCATTGGAACTTGCGACTTGAGACAAAACCAACCGTTTTTACATAAAAATGATATAATATGAGGAAGAAGTAAGTGAGTTAGTTGTTCTGATAAGATTGTTCCGACTGAATGTGGCCACGTTATCTCCTCATCTTTCTATAATGTCTTCCTATTTGTTATTGACAGATTGACTTTTGTTTCTAGGATTATATCTTCTCGTTGCTGACTGGTTACTGCGACGCGCCGGCAGGGGTCGTCCTCAGAGACGGCCAATATTTCAACCCGTACTTCCCGGGTGGCGCTATTTCAATGGCTCAGGCTTTGTATAACGAGGTAAATTCGTACTAATATGTTATCGTACAAGATATTTTATCATACAAGAACAAAATTAATTGTATATTTTTTATGTAGGTCATCGAGTACAATGACGGGACTCCGGCTACCGCCGCTCAGCTCGCCAAAGACGTTGCTACGTTCCTAAAGTGGACATCTGAGCCCGAGCACGACAAACGAAAGCAGATGGGTATCAAGGTAAGCTTTTTTCTCGTGAAATTGATTTCTCTAAGTATAATTCAACATTATAGATTATCTGCGGCCAATGCAAACAATCAGCTGTAATATTCTTCGTAAATAATTTATTACAATTGTTCACTTGAATACACTGTTTTCATTCACACACTTACACAATGACACAGAGCACAATTCACAGTTGTAACGCAGTTGTTGCACTATTTATAACGCGAAGCATCTATATTCGGACTCCAAACTGAACTGAACTCTGCGGCGTTCCTGGGTCCCTTTTATACTGGCTGCCTTGGTCGAGTACCTTCTCTGGTTCTGGGAACTCGACGTGTTGTCTCGAGCGAATGGGAAGGTTCCAGCCAATTCGATATGACACATGAATGTTTGAGAGCGACCCTTAGCCCACAGGTCGTTGACCCTGCAATGCCGGCAGCCCATTTGACCGGCGCAGGTTCATTCTCTCCACCATAGTTCATTCTAAAAAAATTACCTTGAAGCCCACTTCCAACTCTCTGGAGCCGCCAACAAGTTAAATTGCCGCTATTGGGCTCAAAATAATCCACGGGAAATTCACGAGGGACATCTTCACTCTCAAAAAGTTGACTGTGCCGTTGTGAAATTCGAGGTTGAGCCATACTTTTTTAAGGAGGATGTCAACGCTCAATGTGACCAAACTGGAAACGATTTTTGAGCCAGAATTGGGGCAGTTGGCTGAATAACAAGATCTTTTGGTTCTAGCAAGATGAGGGTACGGCCCACACAACGATTATTTCGACGGCAAAAACTGATTCGAAGACTGGTTTCTGTTATTTGTGAGCGCCTGGGCGTCATGCTCTTGTGAATAATGTTATGGACTATTCCAACTTTCAAGTTTATTTTCACACTTATCGATTCAACAGCGATACGCCTATCGTCCCAAATGAACGCTTCAATCCGAGATTTGAGAGAAGTTCGAATTTTGACTAGTCGTCCACTGCATGACTGCATCCCAAACTTTATAATTCACTAGTGGACTCGCCGTTGTTAACAGGGTCAATTTGCGGTTTGGTTTACGGAATATCACTGAAGAGTTGATCAGATGTCATCGCAATGTTGCCAATTTTATGGCAGGAGCGGAATAGGCCAGTGACGTGCTTCGCGAGGATACTTTGCGAGGGTGTTGACGCAGGTGCTTCCGCTTCGTCTAACTTCCAAGAAAGTGCTCCGCGAGGATACTCCACAAGGGTCTGAAGAGGGCTGGAGGTATTCCAGGTTCCCTGTCCCCCCTCTCATCACTCCGTCCAACTTTGCGAGGAGGCACATGTACGAAGTGTGGAAGTCTCTCCTTCGTACCTTGTCGTCTCGCCTCGTCAGACTTGGCTTCAAGAGCTGTCTGCGTATCCCGAGTCAATATGCAACACGAGGAACCTCTTTCGACGAACGTGGAGGAAAGGAGTAGGCCAGAGTGACGTGTCCGCGAGTATACTTTATGAGGATATGGACCCATGTGCTTTCGTTTCGTCCAACATCGAAGAACGCGCTCTGCGAGGATACTCCACAAGAGTCTGGAGGGGCTTGGAGATGTTCCCTGTCCTCTACCTCATTGCCAGAGTGTGGAAGGGGTTTCTCGGGCTTCCTCGTACCTTATCACCTGGCCTCGTCAGACTTCGCCTCAAGAGTTGTTTTTGAACCCCACTTTTTGCGTATATTTATAAACATGTAGGCCGTAATAGCCGCTCAGAGCCTAATAATGAAATTATGCCGGTTATTTGTTTCCGGTAATTGTGGATTCTTTGCCAGATCATGCCAGGCTGAACAGAGTTGATTTTGAAACTTACTTACTTACTCCCTGGTGCTACAGCCCGTGTAGGGCCTTGGCCGCCTCAACAACAGTCCGCCAATCAGCTCGATCTTGTGCTCTGGTCCTCCATCTTCCCGCTCCTGCTCCCCGGAGGTCGTCCTCGACGTCGTCCAGCCATCTCTTCCTCGGCCTTCTCCTCAGTCGGCTCCCGGCTTTCCTTGGTATACCCTCTTCACGGCCCGATCTCCGCTCATCCTCTCCACATGACCAATCCATCTTATTCGGTTCGCCTTTATTTCAGCGACTATGTCTGGCTTTCCATACAGCAAAACACGCAACTCGTGATTTGTCCGGATTCTCCTGCGACCATTTTCACATCTGGCGCCAAAAATCTTACGGAGGATTTTCCTTTCGAATCTTCTCAAAAATCCCTCTTCGGCGCTGGTCATGGTCCATGTTTCTGAGCCATACAGTACCACGGGCCTCACCATAGTTCGGTACACCATGAGTTTAAGGTTTCTGCTGAGGGCTCTGGCTCGAAAGACTCTTCCCAGGGCAAAATAGCATCGGTTGCCAGCTGCAACACGTGCTCTTATTTCCTCTTTCATGCTATTGTTTTCAGTGAGAAGGGTTCCCAGATATTTGAAGGTTGAGGTGCGCTCATACGAGGAACCATTCAACGTAATGCGGTTTGGTTCATGCACCTCTTCCCGCCTCGTTGAGAACATGTAGTGGGTTTTTTGTCGGTTAATGGACAGACCCATTTGCTCCAGTCTCCAAAGACCACCCTCAAGCTCTCCAAGGTTCCTTGCCAACATATCAATGTCGTCCGCATATGCGAGGTTCTGACTCATCCGGTTCCACAGAGTGCCTCCAGGATTGCTCAGTTCCACTTCCCTCATGACCTTTTCGAGAGCTAGATTGAACAAAATGGTTGACAAGGCATCCCCCGGTCTCAGGCCCTGATCAACCTCAAAATCACCCGAGAGCCCACTGCCCTCCTTAACTTTACATTTAGTATTGGCGAGTGTCATCTGCACAAGTCGAATCAGTTTCCGGAGGACACCCAACTCATCCATGACCTGATAAAGTCGCGATCTTCTTATCGAGTCGTATGCCTGGAGGAAATCCACGAACAGCTGGTGAATGTTTAGATTGTATTCGTAACATTTCTCCATGAGTTGGCGGACAATGAAGATTTGATCTGTCGTGGACCTGCCGGCTCTGAAGTGTAGTGATTCAGCCGCTTTGCAATTATCTTTGCCAAGATCTTATACAAGGTGCAGAGAAGAGCAATGCCCCAATGGTAGTTGTAGCACACAGCCTTATCCAGCTTCTTATGGATCGGGCAAAGCACCGCCATATTCCACTGATCTGGCATCGCCTCGGTTTCCCACACCTTTAGGATCAGCTCATGGATATCAGAGGCTGATTTTGAAACTAGACTTCTCAAACTAGAGGCGTCTCTTTCGTTTCTAACCGCCATTAACGCAATCAGTAGGCCACTCAAGACACCGTTCGCTATAATCAACATAAAATACATTGTAAATCGCATGATACAGAGGCTCATCAAAACATCTTTAGTTGCTCAGATTGGCCATTACTTTTAACGTCATTCAGCTTCAAATATCACCTTCGTTCCCTTATTCATTTGTACATCGCCATTAATTGTTTTTCCCCTTTTTTGCAGATCCTCGCCATCTTCTCAATCTTCATCCCGGTGGCCATTTACTGGAAAAGACACAAGTGGAGCACGTTGAAATCTAGGAAGATCGCTTTTGCGCCGCCTAAAAAATCATAGAAAATCCGCGCCACTTTCCAGTAATAACTTCCGAATGAGGATATTACCACGTAGCGCGAGACACCTCTAGTAGTCAAATCAATTTATAACAACAAAATAACGCCCGACAAGTTTTTAAGTTTTTATTTTGTAAATAAAACACCCGTTCGTTCCGGACCGTCGCATTACAACCGCTTTCAATTTTTTTTCTGTTGAACAGCTCCACCAACGGCATTTTTTGTTATTTCGTTTTTCTTTTCACCAAAAATGATGGATTTCCGTGTTTGTTTGAAATTTGACAACTTACATGAGCCTTCTTTTGTATAGTGTATCTATCATTGTTTATGAAACTGTCGTAAAAGGAAAAAGTTCGGTAGATAAAGTGTACATTGATGGAATAGAAATTGCGTTACTTTATTTATGTATAATATTAAATTAATACCTTTGTGAAAAAAGGTGTCTGTTGAAATATAACTTATCCTTGGGGCTTTGATTCGAAAATGTATTCCGATTGTTGAATTTTGAATAAACATTGATGTCTCTGGAAGTAGTCATTTTGAATAGCCCAAGTTTTCTTTATGTGAATGCTGCTCATGAAAGGTTATGTTTCTGTGGTTTGGCTTATCTTGGTCCTTATCTTCTCAAAAATATGACAACTGATAAATATTGGTACTTTTTGAAAGCATTTGTGGTGCCATTTCTTCATTAGAACAAGAACGGGAACATTGCCTTCTTCTGATTGGCTGATTCGAGGAGTTGTTGTGATAAGTTTATCATTGTCCTGGCTTCAGTTATGAGGGAAACCCAATTTTGTCCACTTCATGCTACTATGGATCCAATATGTGAGAGTTCCTATGAGATAAGGCTGAACCTAACTTTCTGGCCTTAACTCAACTGCGCATGCGCGCATACTAAGTTCAGCTGAATTGTGCTATGTTCGGTTTTGCGTTAAGGGGAGAGGTTAGGATGGCTATCCCATAAAAATAACCCCCAATCAGGTAACGAGCTCTCACACTTCATACATTATGTGTATTTTGAGAATGAATGAATGAATTATCGAGATTTTCGTAGATCTAGGCGTGTGGGGTATCATTTTCCACTAAATTTTGGACGCTGAATCTGGTGAGACGTGTCCCCGAATGATTGGCACCCACTGGAAGAGGTTATGGGTCAAAATGGGTGTCATTTATCCATTTTGAAAGTGGGTTTTCGAGTTTTCTGGTACCTAGGCATGTGGGGTATCATTTTCCACTAAATTTTGTACGCTGAATCCAATGCAACGGGTCCCAGAATGATTGGCGCTCGTCGAAAGAGATTCTCTTTCCACCCACTTCTCCAGAGATTTCTGGCCCTAGAGGGGTATCATTTTCCACTAAGTTTTGGACGCTGAATCGATCCTAATGAGCCTCCATGCTGCTTTTCCAGCGTTTTTCACTCAATTTTTTGATTGATAAGGTATTAAGGCGGACGAAATGCGTGTTTTCCAATGCGTGAATTAAGGATAAATGAAAAACAAACCTTTGACAAAGCCATGTTGACTATAAAACGCGGTTACTTAGAGCACAAACTACTGTATCTGACTAGGAGAGAATGAGGTACTTCCTTGTCATATTTCAGGTAGTTAGAACACGACTTTTCAGGTACGCATTCAGTCTACCTAACCCCAGTCTCGTTCTAGTGTTAATAATCCCACTATTTGGACAATAGGTTATAAAAAAAAAACACAAAATTAATCACATGGATAAAAATTATATTTTTTGTGCTCCTTTTTTTTCAAATTCCAAAATGTATTCCTTATTTCGATTATTCCAATAACAGTAACGGCTATAAATACATCTTGACAGTTTTTTTAATCCATAAAAAGCTGTTCCAACATTTTTTTTCTTCGCCAATTGGTAGGTACAAGAAAATCCTGACTAGACTTTTGATCAACTACTTTCAGCGTGGTCCAGTCACAATTGATTTCAGACGAAACAGAAAAGTGAGTACTGAAGATGAGTATAGAGAAAGAGAGCAGGTTATTATTCGTTTATTCTTCTTCAATAATAAAAGATAATATTTACATAGGTTACAAATGATATGATACAAATGGAATTTCATTAATTTTTTTGTTTTTTTTTTTTGTTTTTTTACTAAATACGCATATTAAACTTAACTAGAGCTGTATAAAATTTCAGTTAAAAAGAGTATGAAAGTATTTGTTGCATGGGGTTAAGCAGTAGGGGAGATGACTAGGCGATTGAGGTATCTATTGAACAGGTGATGAAACCAGTTCAGATATGGTCACTTGGTACAAAAGAACGGTTCCAAGTAGCAGTTATACAAGTTGGTATTCAACTGTTTCATCAAAAGTTGGCTGAAAGAGCTGATGATGAATTTAATCATAAGTTGAAATGAAATGAATGATTGTGTTGGTAGTATGAGAGGGGAGGGGGGTGCAGATGTAGTAAAAATTTACTCTTGAGAAGTACCAACATCAGCAATGTTTCTTATGGCTTTGTGGACAAAGGCCCAGCTATGAACATTGGATGGCCAAATTTGGATGATTTTTTGAACAAATATGTTTTCTCTACAGTAAAATTGAACCATGTCAAGTAATATTGATCTTAAGACAGAGGAAATTATTGAGAAACAAACAAAAATATCTACTGATTAGAACTGTTCCT
This sequence comes from Cyrtorhinus lividipennis, assembly GCA_019603395.1. NCBI lineage: Eukaryota > Metazoa > Arthropoda > Insecta > Hemiptera > Miridae > Cyrtorhinus > Cyrtorhinus lividipennis. The sequence goes on from CM034008.1 coordinate 11,326,130, forward strand.
TTATAACCTCAACTGTAACTGCAGTTCCAACTTTGCAATGCCTCCTAAATCTCACTGATTTCATAACCTGTCAACAATGTACCTCGACAACTTGAAATTCTTTCCCTATTGACAGAATTTTCATCTTCAAAATTTTAAAAACAGAGGATGTGAACTATTGAAGATTATCTTGGAAATAATTTTCCCTTCCCGCAAGCAAATATCTCAACAACCCTGGTTAACAGCATCCCTCTAAAATAAAAAAAAGTATCAAACTCGCCCGATAATCATGTTATAGCACGAAAAGGCACGGTTCGACTTACAAACAAGCGAACAAAAGAGCAAGCTTTGAAGCATAACAGACTCAAGAAACCCCTTAAAAGAATTAGGACCAATTTCAACGAATCCACGAAAGTAACAGACGGACAGATTGGAACTCATTTGAGCTCCACTCATTTATTGATTTGAATAAAAATGCAATTTTCTCAGTTTTACGTGTAATTTTTTAACAAAAATTGCTTTAGACGCAACATATCACAACCATGTGTGACATTAGGGCCAAATGGCGCGCAACAAAATGTTAAAAATTTGATAAAATTATGAATTACAAGGATTCTTTTTTGTTCTACTACATTCTGCCCGGTAAATTTCTATTTAATCACCAAATAATTGAAAATGGTTTAAAAAAGTAGTTTGTAGTTTGTAGTTTTGGCCACTTGATTAGAAAAATTTACCTCACTCAACGTTCTTCATTTAGTAAAATAGGTTATTTGGTTCCTCGATCATTCGTGGTTCAAAAAAACGTAGCAGTTGAGAAGCGGAAAGGCAATACTTGTTTGTACAAATCAAAATTGATGGTTTTGATGTAATTTTGTGGTGTTGAGAGCTAAATTAAGGGGGGATTCATCTGAAAAAGCACTGATTGATACAGAATTTCCTGAGTGATTCAGTTTGGTCACTATGTGAACGACTGCGAGTAATATTGGGCATAATTCGCGTAAGTTCTCCTGCAGAGGGCGCCTTTGATCACATAGCTTAATGCAAACGTTCAACACAACAAAAACTTTACCGCTTTGACGAACCACTACCACAATCTTCACTGAAATGGCTTATTTCAATAGATTTCTTTCTTCAAAACGAGACAAAAATCTTCAATTGCATTTCAGAAGTGGATAAGTATCACAAATTATTGCAGTCAAAGATCACGAACCATCAGAAGCAATGAAGCTTTCGTGGCGCGTTTGAGTAGCATAATTCGAACTGCCATAATAATTTCCACGAAATTCTTCCTAATTAAAAGAAACTAAAGATTCCATACCTGAAAATTACAGTAAAAGTGATAAATCACGAACTTGAGAACCGTTTCAGAACAGTTTGAGTACAGAAAGCGTCACAAAGTTCAAAACATTGGATAAAATCGAACTACATTAAAGGAAACGAAACATTAAATGAAGTAAACATGACCAATAAACGGTACAGTTGGAATTTAGGATTAAAATAAATTAAGCAGCGATTAAGTAAGACGCTTTGACGTCAGCAGCGACAGCTCAAATACAAAATTTACGTTTGTTATGATGAAAATTACGCTTAGTTGGATATTCCCTTCGCATATTTCGCACAATGGACGATGAATATGTGTCATTTCCTATGAAATGTACAGAAAAGTACAGCTTAGATCTGTCTTATTGAGAATTAAATGGGTGTGAGTTTTGGATTTCGTACAACAAACTAAATTCCGGATGATGTTTTGTGAATCCAAGGAATGTTTCATCCAACCAAAAGTCGTAAGAAAATGTAAAATGACGCCAAAATGGCGCGTTGAATCCATTGGGAACGTTGAAATTGACGAGATGGGAACCCGTCGCGGTTCTTGTGGTTGGGGTTTGAATATTGAGGAGAATAAAATGAAACTAACAGCATCGATTTTGTCCGCGGTCGTTGCGACGATCGATCGTCACTCCTCGGTCGACGGCTTCGAGCGGGTCTCGACCAGAGGTTTTGTCCAAGATGGCTTCGGCGAGCTCGAGGAAAGCTTTCTCGATGTTGATGTTGGCTTTGGCGGATGTTTCGTGGAACCTGATTCCGTGCTCTCGAGCGATCTAAGACAACAATTTCATCATTGTCACAATATAAATAGTTTTGAACAAACGCTTGACACAGCAGAGAGGTATTGTGTCATTCAGCGATCCAAAAATATTATTGACAAGAATTTTAATTACAAAAACAGCAAGCGTGGGGTGTCCTGAACTTATTCCAATCGATTCAGCGTCCAAAATTTAGTGAAAAATATACCCCACACGCCTAGATCACCAAAAATCTCGACCCCAGGACAGGCGATTATCCATATCCTGAATCCGTCCTATCTACAAGCTGTCCTACGATTGGCAGCCCATTATGTGTTACATGATAGTACACGTTTTGCTGATTATGAGCTGAGCACACTCTGAGTAAGCTTAATACAAAGTAAATTCCTCTTTGTTCTACTCACCCCTTCTCCTCTTTCTCGACTGACTGCTCTTTTGTCCTCCATGTCGCATTTGTTTCCTAATATCATCTTTTCAACATCCTCATTCGCGTGCTAAAACAATAAAAATCAACAGATACGAGTTATCAAAAAGGTTTTTAAAAAAAGCAAGTGAATATGAAGGCAACAATTAATGTCTGACAATATTGTCGTTATTGTTAAACAGGTAACAGGGCGATTCACCATTTTCACGTTATCGAAGGCGATATTTTGAATAATTTCAACATTAATAACCTAGATTTTGCTTCATTTTTAGTTTCAGAGGACTTTTCCAACGAAGAATGGGTCCTAGAGAAAGCAAAAGCTTTACAGCGCAACGAAGGAGGTTGCCATTAGGTTCTAGTTTGAAATAAAAGGTGAAATATGACGTCCAGTTGCGTCAAAAACAGCCGAATCCTTTGAGAACATTGAAGCAAAGGTTTGGTATAACTCAAAAGGTTTCTAGTTTAATAGGTCATCGTTATATTACCGTTGAGATTCGATGACAATAGTTGGTAACACCGTCAACAATTGGTTATATTATAGCACTTTTCACGTCAAAATGAAGGTTTCCCACTTCAAATTGAAGGTTTAACACATCTATTTGAAGGATGACGGAAGTATACTATTCAATTCTCAGAAAACAATAACAAATTAGCGAGTGAAATGTAACGTTCAACACGTAAGAAGCCTATAGAATGAGGCAAATCAACGAGCACCTTCAAAAGAATGGCATTAAGAAGAGATGGATGGAATGTCTTCCTCATGTTGTGTTGCACGGAGTAGGTATTTTCAGGATCCACGCGGGCTAGCGTCACGGCGTTTAAAACTCCGGGGTGGAACGATCGCATTTTTATCAACTTCCAATTTGACGGAAAAATGCTACAGATTTTTGGTCATTATAGTTTCTGGGGTCGTTTTAACGATAAATAATTTATTTGTTTACAATAATCTACACAGTCGTATCAATGCGGGTCACAGGGAGTTAACATAAAGTGACGATTATTGAGGAAATAAGGGCACAGAGGGAAAAGATCAATCAACTTCAAAAGAATGGCATTCAGAAGGGACGGATGGAATGTCTTCCTCATGTTGCGTTGCACGGAGTAGGTATTCTCAGAATCTACGTGGGCCAGCATTTTCGTCAACCTCCAATTTGAAATGGAAAACCACCAATTTGACGGGGAAATGCTACAGATTTTGGATCATTATAGTTTCTGGGATCGTTTAAACAATAAATAACTTTTGTTTAGAAGAATCTCAACAGAAGGGCTAGTTCAGAAGAGAAGTCCTTCACTCAAACTACCCAACAGTCTCGACATTGCCTAACCTATTTCGTCAAATACACCTATGAGAAGCTCTCAAACGTGTGTAAAATCCGACTCAAAGCCCAAATAAAGACTGTATAAAGTGAAATTTCACCTCGTCAATGTTGCGAAGCCATTTGACTATGTTCTCGAAGCTTTTTTCTTGAGTAATATCGTAAACAAGTAATATCCCCATCGCTCCTCTGTAGTACGATGTGGTGATTGTGTGGAATCTTTCCTGGCCTGCCGTGTCCCTGGAACGATTAAGAGATTCAACGGTTATTTAATAACTGGAAATAAAATGTACGTACACCCTTGTGCTCTGTTGTCAACCCAGTATTACAATCGAGCAAGATAATCCTCTATTATTTTCAAGTAATTCATGCTGAAGGTAGCTCCGACTTGAGTAGTTTCATTTTATTTAATTTTCCTCGTATTTCAACCTCCACGCACGAACATCTGTTGTGCTTGCCTCCTTTGTGTTTACCTACTTTTGAAAATGAAATGGGAAGCCTCTGCTCTTTGACCGCACATTTCACTTTGAGATTGGATTTCTCGGGGTTCAAAGAGGCGTAAGTGATACTCGTCTGTAAAGCGAACACAACGTGGGTGTATCTGGGTTATATAAGGCCGAACAGGAGCTGGCAAAGAGCCAACAGCTCCGTCAGGAGGCGCAACGTGACTAATGGAATGAACGTAGTTTTTACGGATAACGAAAAAGCTACGAAAGGGAAAGTGAACGAGAGAAAATCCCACAAGAAGAAGAAGACAAGCTTATTTTACACATTTATCAATTATTACGGAAACTATGGTGCTATGGAGCCATGACTAACGTTCTTATCGTGACTTACGTGTCCGTTTGCCCGTCTACTGTCCCGTTTTGGAAATCAGCCGTTTAAAATACTACATAAAATGTAAAATTTTGCCTTCCTACAATATATTTTTTTAGTATGTAACAAATCCTAGTTAGTGACGTAAGAGAAAACGAAAAGACATGACGCAGGATGTCTTTGAATGCGTTAAACGATAAACTTCAGCACTGCCTTTAATATCTCAACAGCCAAAAATAATAATTTAAAATTTCCAATTCCTGAAATTTAGGTGTTTTGGGCAGAATTCTCGACGTATACGGCAATTAGTATTCATACTGAGAAACTGTAAAGGGATCACTTGCTCTTAAATAGTGTTTTTGTCACTTATTTATAGAATTACTACGTCTCAGCCGAATGCAGAACAAGTGTTCTGCTGTGTTTTTGATTAGATCGACTCTTCTTCATTTCATCCATTTTATAACGACAAAAACCAGGTTCTGTTCATTATCAGGAAACATCAACATCAATGGGGTCTTCAAAGCCCTAAAGGATATTTTGGGTTTCTTTCTTCAAAAATGTTACATTTACTTAGAGTGACTCGTTAGTTGCGGTATAAGCTTGTAGATCTTGTAGGAAATTTTATGCTCAACAAAAAAGGTCCTCTTCAACATGGTCCTATTCCTAACCATTTTCCAGATAATTTCGATTTATAAGGTTCTTCACGAAATTAATTGGGTAACATGTAAATTATTCTTAAGGGAAGATTTCAGTTGTGTTGGGTTGACCTTCCATTTCTTCATACATGGTGCTTAGGGTTTTTCAAATAGGTTTCATTTCCATTACCATCCTTTAATCCCACGTTTTACCAAGACCTGGCTGGCATCAGGGCACATATTGGCAACCAGTCTCCAAATCCAAATATGAGCGAGTCGCAGGAACGTACGCATAGGGACTTAAGGAGCCCCTACACTATCAAGCCGCTTGATCAAATGCTTGACCCTCTGATTGATGGGAGCTTCAAGCGTGCTTCAATCAACCCTTCAATCTTTTGATCAAAACTCTCTCGTCAGTCGAAGTGGACGTAGAACGGAGTTTGTTGCGATCGTGCTTTTGCTTTTTCGATTAATAATAATTGTAATAAATAATAACTTTTTTAATTGCTTTTTCGATTAAAATGGTGTTGAATGCGCATTTGGGCTTCTTAATCGCAACATTGGTTGCCGTGAAGCGGAAAAATAAGGAAAAGAAAAAACGACGGTGGTCCAAGGAGTGGTACAAAATGAGAAACCGCTTCACTCATGAACATCTCCTAAACTTCCTGTGTGATTCAGAACCAGAGGACTACAGGAACTTTTTGAGAATGGACCAAGAAAGTTTTGATCATCTACTGGATTTACTCCGCCCTGACATTGAGAAGAAAGATACAATAATGCGTGAAGCGATTCCTGCAAGTCAGAAATGGTCTATCACATTGAGGTACCTGTTGTCTGGCATGGATTTAGAATGGAAATGCTCGCAATGCTTGACGGAAATCGCCCTAGACTATCAAGCCGCTTCATCAACCGCTTGAGTCATTCAAAATTTCTATCAATCACCGTCAACGCTTGGTTCAAGCGTCAAACGGGCTTCTAAACTATCAATCACGCTTGATACAATCAATTTGGTCAAGCATTTGATCAAGCTGCATGATAGTGTAGGGGCTCCTTAACACAGCCTATAACATTTGGTTTTCTCTTGGACATTACATAATATTCAAAATAATTTAATAGTACGACACTAAATTAGTATATTATATAAATCATAAAAGAAGGAAAAGGTAGGTGACTGGATGGCGAATTGATGGGGGCCAATATGTGCCTGATGATGCCAAGCCTGGACCTGGACCTGATTAAAGGATGTGGATAGAAATGAAACTGCGACCTTCTTGGGGAAAAAAACTCCTAACCACCATATATTAATAAATAAAAGGTCAACCCAACACTAATGAAATCTTCCCTAAAGGATGATTTACATGGTCCCCAATCGGTTTCGTAAAAAAGCTTATAAATCGAAATTATCTGGAAAATGGTTAGGAATTGGACCATGTTGATGAGGACCTTTTCTAATTTTCCTCACTTCAGTGATAACTTACCGTGATTGATCTCAAATTCTAATATTTAAATAATTATTTCACGTACAATGGCGACCTTTTTAGAAAAGTAGAGCTATTTACCTTTTGATTAAAGTCCCCTACAAAAACCTATTGACTAAATATTCATAACCCACCCCACCCCAACTGTATTTATTACACCCTGATGCCGTTGATGGTTCCTGCTGATGCCCGGCCAAGACCTGGCAAAACTTCGTCATAAAATGAGTGAAATGAAGACAAATAAATCTAATTGAAACCCTATCCACCTCATCGAACTTCAGCGTTTTTGGGGAGTACTTTCTTCATGCTAGGCGCCGAATAATGAAACTTGTAACATGGAGGTTATTCTAAGACTTCATTGACGATTGACTTTCTACAATTAATGATTCTTAGGTCGTCTCATTGAAACTCTGCTCTTGAAACCTGTAAAAGATCTGGGTGAATACTTTCTGTATGCAAAATCGTAGTCGCCTATTGGTCTGCTGTTCAGCATTCGTTTAAGTCGTAGTAATTCTATAAATAAGTGACAAAAACACTGTTCAAGAGCAAGTGATCCCTCTACAGTATTAATAAAATGTACTGCCACGTCGAGAATTCTTCCTAAAACACCTACACTTCAGAAATTGGACATTTTGAATCGTTATTAGGACCTGGCGAAAAGTCGTATTAAAATGGGTAAAATCGAATGAGAAGTCGACCTAATTGAAAACCTACCCACGTCAGAACATTACGGAAAATCAACCCAACACAACGGCTGAAATAATACGAACTTACAACCCGAAAATCACCGTTAATTTGTAATATTGAAAGTGTATTACATTAGAGCAATACCAGCGCATCATGGTCAATAACTACATCAGAATATGAGCTCAAATGAACGGCCTTAACCAAAACGAAAGCACCTTGAACAGCAAGATAACACGAGTTATCGAGACTGCATGTTGCTGACGCCACAATTAGACTGCGTTACGACGCGATAACACACACCAGACGAATTCTCTCTCTCTTTCTCTTTTTTTTTTCGAAAACCAACGGACACATTGAAAGAGAGGATGATGAAATTCGTCGCCTCTTGGGTAGGACCACCAATCAACCAATACAATTACTATATATGTATTTGAGACGAAGAAGCGTTCATTCATGATAACCTCATAAAAAATAATTATTCCTACGTAAGGGCCTACTTCACATCTGTGTCTAAAAACGTTTATTTTAGAATAAAAATAAGATTAGACGTTGATTTGTTTACTCGATTTTGACTAAATGACTGCGTTGAGACAGTCAATCAGCCACAATATCATCGACGATCCAAATAAAACGTCTAGAATTGGAAAAGTCTCATCCTACTTACCATATTTGGAGTTTTATCTTCTTCCCTCGAAGCTCAACTGTTTTAATTTTGAAGTCGATTCCTGCGAAGAGGAGGAAAACACGCATCAGAGACCGTCAGAGGAAGAAATAATGTCATTGGAATGCATTAATGTACTCTAATAGAGGGGTCTGGGAGGCCAAGGACGAGCAGCCCATTCTGATTGTCGCGCAGAAAGTTATTTTTGAAGAAAAATCATCGGTTGAGACTAAATTCAGTTGATTGATTTCCGTTACAAACGATCGCTTAAAATAACAAACACCTTTCTGTCGAACGTAATTTACTGATAATAAACACGATAACTTACCGATAGTGGAAATAAACGTCGTCGTAAAGGCGTCGTCAGAAAACCTGAAAAGGACACAAGTCTTGCCGACACCCGAGTCTCCGATGAGGAGAAGTTTGAAAAGTAAGTCGTAAGTTTTCTTCGCCATTGAAACAGAACTAAGCGTATAAAATGAGAGAAATGAGCGTTTCTCGGTAAGAATATAGACGATTTCTAATGTGAAAACAAGCGTGAAAAAATGTACAAAGAGCAAATACGAGCAGAAGTAATCAGAGATCAAGTGCGACGGCAGTGTTGCCACACACAGAAGACATTCACAACTTTTAGCAACTGGTCGTTGATCGATTTGTGCATTTGTATCTCGCGTAAAACTACATAATTAGGTTTTGAATACCTAATCAATATAATTTTTGTGAATTTTGATCGCACTTATAGCTTGAAACATATCCAAGGGTCCAACATTGTATCTGATGGTTAGCACTACTAAATTCATCCACTTGGGGCGCTATACGTACCGTGGAAACAAAAAAAATCAATGTTTCTACACCAGTTTTCATTTAAAAGTAAGCAATTTTCATTCAATTTTAAATCAAAATATCAACGCTAAAAACAAATTGATAATTCGAGACATCGATTGTTTTTTAGGAGGGGAAAAGTAGTTATTAAAACGCATGAAACCTCGCCACATTTCTATCTTCATCCCTTTTTCAGGCATTATGAAAAGTGTGAAGTTTAAACTGAAAGCAGAAACTCGATAAAAGCGAAAAAAATTGAGGTTGAAGATGAAGAGAATAGTGATAACGAAAATATATTTCCATAGCGCTGAATGTTTGCTTCAAACATATTGATGATATTTCATAAATCTGTATAATATTATTTCAATATTTATTTATGAGTAGGAAGGCAATGCTATTATACTTAAACTACAAAAAAGACATTTTGATGAAAACATCAACATTGATGAAAAAAATCAAAGAATAAAAATTAGTTCCTAGAAACATCGAACCAATGAATCGATGTTTTTGAAACATCGATACTTATTACTACCTGCCACATGCATCATACAATCTTCTTGGTGTATCCATTCGCAATAATACTAATCAATTAATACTTCTGAAATGTTTTTTCTCATCCTTGGAAGAAAAGCGCTTTTTATAGTATTTCAAGAAAAGACAGAGCAATTCGGTGAATAAAAATTTAGACATAATTGAGTCCGATTTTAACTCAAAACGAACATGCAGGATCGCATTATTTTTAAACAAAGTGTTTATTTGAATATAGTTATAAAATTAATTAAAACAAGTACGTACAGGTAAATTAATGTGAATTAGAATGGTACGTAAGTAATTGAAAAACATGAATGGATGAGTCGAAAAATCATTGAAGTTTTGCTTAATATAGAACATTTTAGTAAGTAGGCACTTGATTTATATGAAATAAATAATAAAGCAAACATTTTTTAAAAAGATCCCGTCTCTGACTAAATGGAGGAAAAGAAGTTTGGTCAAGGCCTAATCAGAGAGATACATTTTTTGCATTAAAACATTTTCAAGGAATAACCAACCAAAATGAAACATCCACAGTTTTTCTGGACCATTTTTTTCGTGCTCATGAAAAAGCGAGCCCGATTTTCCAGCCAAATATAATTTTTCCATATTATTTTCTGATAATAGAGAGTTCCTAAGAGATAGAGAAAATAGAGAGTTCAAAAATATCGGATCTCAATATCTTATATAACTACATATATCGATGTTAATATCGATACTTCCTTTTCAATATCTCATCCCTGGCTTAGCGACTGCCGAATACAGCGCTCCAAGCGGAATTGTAGCGCACAAGTGGACAAGTAGCGCTGCTAAGCGGGCAAAACGGTTTACCTTTCGCACGCTAGCGTGATCGTATCATATCAGTTACCTTTTTTCTCGGTAACAGTATGGGAATTTCGCGCTCCTTGAGATTTTTATTCGCTTTGATGACTGGCGCTTTGTTTTACTTTTTAGATTCAATAGTCGCTGTAGTAATCTTACGAATCCTTTTGATTCGATTTCCTTCAGAGTTGTCTTATTCTATTTCGAAGGTTCATATAATTTTGGTTTCCAGTGGCTCAGTATTCCTTTCTCCATGAATTGAAAATCTTATGTTGCGCTTCAAACGCAGTAGAGTATTGGACGCTGAAATTGATACTTTTACTGGCAAGTGGGGGCTCGACGGTGTACAGGACAGTTTAGAATCAAATGGGTGTTGATAGTAAAGTAACCTGTTCGTAAAAGTGCGGCTCCTGGGAGTCGAACTCGTTTAGAACAGCATAAACAAGCAGAAGATGCGTGCAATATGAAGGACTGCTATTGTCGAGCGACTCAAAAGCAGCGACAAAACGATAAACAAGTGAGTTTGTGTTGAGTTATCACGATATAATGACTAGTTGCAGCACGATGTCGTAAAATTTCGTTCTGAATACGATTGCAGGTTGTCGAAAGCAGACCCCGAGTCACTTGGGATCAAATCCTCAGTCAGCAAATCAGTTCTGTCTCGCAATCCACTGTCAGGAACAAAGCTTGTCAGGTATGCTCAGCTAACAGCCAAGTGCTCATTCTAACAGTACTGTTGAGGAAGTTTTCGGCTCATAGCTCAACTTGACCGTAGGTGGACGATGGAGAGCGTCATGGGAATGAACAACCGACCAACTGGTGTCATCCGCACTGTTTCGTCGAAAAGCTCTCACAACAGGCGCCAGGTCATCTGTTAACCCTCAAGTCTGAAGTAGACAAAGCCATCACCCGATTGGGTACGTCCAAATTGGCAGAATTGTTACAATACGTACCACGTTGGAGATTTCAACATGTTATTTTATATTTTGAAGATTTGAGCGATTGTTTACCGTCTGGCAACCGGAATCGACGCCCTGAAGTCAACAGAGACCGCGTTGTTCTGGAATATCTCGAAGACTTGTCACTTCAAATGTTGAAAAAACGTCTTGACGAGAGTGAAACGAAGTACAAAAGTATGAAGTCCAAACTCGAAGACGCCTTGGTCGCCCAAAAACTTGAAATTCAATCTCTTAAGAAAGAGCTGACTGTGAAAAATGACGTAAGTGTGAAGTTTTAGTACCTCTGACAATATTAAGAATAGGTAAGAAGGTGTAAGTTCCTACAGAAAGAAAACACTGAGAATTCTTCCACAATGGTTGATTTTCCTTGGAGCAAGATTATGGGGAAAATAGTGAAGATGAAGTGTCCCGGACTCATTTTAATCGATTTGGCGTCCAAAATTTAGTGGAAAATGATACCCCACACGCCTAGATCGCCAACAATCTTGAAAATCAATTTTTTTAAAACACATCTTGAACCCTTTTCTCCCCCAAATTCTCCCCCGATCGGGCTGAAGAGTTTCAAGGACCAACTAGAGCCGGAAACGCCCCTGACCAAAAATTCAGATTTTTAGAAATTTGTTCTTTTACTAAAAATAAGGAGAAAATGAGGAAACAGTGATCGGGGCGTGTCCCAGACCCATTATAATTGATTCAGGGTCCAACATTCAATGGAAAATGATACCCCACAAGCTTGGGTACCCACAAATCTCTAACACTTACTTTCAAAATAGGTAGATAGGGTACCCATTTTGACCCATACCACGCTCGGTAGACGCCAATTGGTTTGGGCCCATCTCAAATGATTCAGCGTCCAAAATTTAGCCGACAATTTGAAAGGATATCCTACACGCCTTGGTCCCGAAAATCGAGTTTGAAAAATACATGTTGACCCCATATTCTCCCCAAATTGGGTTCAATCGGCCCTAAAAGTTTCAAGGACCTACCAGAGTCGGAAGGAGGTCCGTGACCAAAATTTCAGATTTTTAGTGGTGGTGGTATCTTGGTTTTCGACGAAATAGGCGTGTGGGGTATCATTTTCCACTATCTTTTGGACGCTAAATCCAATGAGACGGATCCTGGAACGATTGGCACCCACTGGAAGAAGTTATGGGTCAAATTGTGTATATATTACCCATTTTAAATATGTGTTTTCGAGATTTCGGATACCTAGGCGTGTGGGGTGTCATTTTCCACTAAATTGTTGACCCTGAATCGATCGGAATGGCTCCGGGACCAGCCTCACCCCCTGTTTCCCCATGTTGAAATTATAAATTAATCTCCATGCGCCGGTTCCGAGATTTAAATTAGTCTCCATGCGCCTGGCTCGAGGAATAACCAACCCGTGTGTAAGAATTTGCAGCGTTTTTTTATAATACATAATTGTTTTACGTTACCTTTATTCCTTGGTACTAGTTGTTACAGTTTGTTAACAAATTGTATACGATAATCAAACAAGGACCAAAGCGAAAAATAATATTATAAATCATACGAACCTGCTATTTACCTGGATGTAAGGGCTTTGGAGACCAGTTGCCAATACGAGAGTGCCTGATGATGCCAGGCATGGCCCTGGCGAGTCGTATATAAAATAAAAGATGTGAATAAAAATAACTGGCGACCTGTTTAAAAACAATCCTAACCAACATAGTCGTATGAAAGAATTCTAATTGGGATTCACAATTTTTCTTGTTTTGGTGAGAAGTACGTCCGCTACCCCCGAATCTACGCCCCTGACCCAACAATAAGAGAATAATCAGTCGAAAATCCAACCAATTCCTACATCGATGGGTCGTTTTGGTTTCAGGAGATCACCAAACTATCGATGAAACCGAAATTGGATGGAGCCAGTGACCTCATGCAACGCGAACGCGATTTCATCCAAAGAATCCGAAGCCTCGACGACCGTATGAAAGCAATGATGGAACGAGATGAGCGAAATACGACTGATTTAGAAAAGTGAGTTTACGTACTATGTAATACATGATGAAATAGGGTGATGTTACAGTTACGTTCAATTTATTTTCCTCAGATACCAACAGGCGGTGTCTGACTTGAAAGGGGAACTCTCCAGAGCTGAGGAGGATAGGGATTTGTTCAAAGCGAAAATGGAGATTTATCAACAAGAAAGAGACAAAGCCGTCGCGTCGTTGTCAGTGTACGAAAAAATGTTCAAAAATCTCAAAAACGAACTGGGACACGAAATAAGAGAGATGAGGCCGTCGTTGGATTTGACTGCAGACTCTTGCGGGACGTTGGAGTGTCTCGAGCCAAGGGGTTTGGCCACGTCATCTCCAAACGTCTCATTCTCACATAGTCGATCAAGATCACCGTCGAGGTAATGATAAGTTTCGTTTCTGATTGTACTGAGAAGTTGCCAGTCTCTGGATGGCTACGAGCTGCAGGGGGCGTGTGGTGATCTTTGAAAGGCCGCTTTTGGTTGGTTAATTTGAGACCATTACACATCAATATACTTCATTTGCAGCATTTGCAGTATCAATCAATCAATATCAATAGGTATTTATTGTAGAAACCGTCAGGTGTTACAAATCATCGTCTTCCTTCCCGTACCATGGGACATACACAGAGGAGGTGCACAATGGTGTCCGCTTCCAACAGGTCGCACAGAGGGCAGTCATACTCCCTCTTGAACCTCACAGAGCCCTCAGATATGCTCAGGCGAGCAAACTTCTCTCCTCCAAGTCTAATCTGGGCCACCAATCTCTTCATCTGCACTCCAGCGTCCAGGCAGAGATATGGCGCGCTTCCAAGCTGGGCTGTATAAACCTGTAATATGGGTTGAAGTGTGTGGTCCGCACTCTCTCTTTGTCCACTATCCTCGAAGCCATCCTCATCGCCTCAATTTGCAGTAATGCACAATATCCCACAGAACCCAACGGTTGCTGGCGAACGCCCCCTCGAAGGTAGAAATTGGGGCTGACGATAGTCAAAATTCACCAGGGCTCACCACTAAATTTTGGACGCTGAATCCAATGAAACGGCTCCCGGAACGATTGGCGTCCCGTGGATGAGGTTATGGGTCAAAATCCACCCATTTCGAATGTTTTTCCGAGATTTCTGATACCCATATTGACCCATAACCTCTTCCGGTGGGCGACAATAGTTCCGGGGCCCATCTCATTGGATTCAGCGTCCAAAATTTAGTGAAAATGATACCCCACACGCGTAGGTGCCAGAAATCTCGAAGACCCACGTTTGAAATAGGTAGATAGATACCCATTTTGACCCATAACCTCTTCCAGAGGGCGCCAATCGTTCCGGAATCCGTTTTATTCGGATATTTGTGGTTTCTTGTCCAAAAGCTCTCACCTACAGACGAATTACCCCTTTAAAATCACCCCGTAACCAAATGAAAGCTCTAAAGCAAAGAAAACGTTGGAACGGGGGCCGAACGGTTGGTCTATGTCGTTCTTTGACGGAAAGGGAAGTAATGGATTCAGCGAGGGAATACCGTTGAAGGGTGGAAATCCCCATCGAACAGTTAGTTAAACGGCCAAATGGGTTTTCTGATCCGATTTTCAGGGTTCGGGATCAATTTTTCATTCGGTTGGTCACGAGACCGTTAAAACAGTGCGGCGGAAGGGGGGAGATGCTGGAACCACGGAAGGAAAAACACGCACACAAATTGACGGGTTACAAGGATTGAAAATATTTTCAACGGCCGTATCTCTAGTTGAAAGCCCGTTTTAAATATGTTTCCCAGTGTCAAGGCCGTCATGCTTTTTCGACCAGGTTATTGAACACAAATCCTCGTAGGTCGATCCTGCGTCGTCAGAAAACGTCTTCGTCATTATTAGCGACTATGACCGCAGCCGTTCTTCGCGAATGGTTTTCGTGTGTTTGAGGCGCTTTTGGTGACGAAGTAGTGGCGGGAAAATACGGAGCGTTTCTCCCTGATGATTGAATAGAGGAACACGAGCCGAGAGTCGAATCGGCATGGAGACCGCAGGCATGTGCCCATATCGTGCTCATATCTGCCCCACATATGGGGCAGCTGGTGACCAAAGTTACGCATTGGGAAAAATCAAAAAAGTAATTATCCTTGGATTTTTTCTCAACTAATATCCGGATTCTGATTGGCTAACAATGGCCTAGTTTTTTTGGCGATTTTTTTTTTCTGTTTTTTGTACCAAAAAATCAGTTCCCTACTTTCAATTGAAGGATTTTTTAAAAAGGTCACATGCCCCAACCTTCCCGAAGTGATCGGAACTCTACATATTAACTTCCGTCACGATGGGAAATACTCCGGGGACTCCTCGCCTATCAACTTAATCCCTCGCCACGAAGGGAAATAAGGCGGGACCCGTACTTCGCCCCAACAGGTTCGCGGAGAACTTACTCGGTCTCGTCGGGCGTTTTCCTGGGTCGTCGCCTGGCCTTCGGCTTCCTCCAAATCTTCCGACGTCGAATATTTAATAACCTGGCCAGGTCGTACATTTTTAAATTTATTTATAACGCTCGCCTTTTATATCCAACCGGTTTTTCTTTATTTTCCTTCCGAAGGTCACTATATTTTCTTAATTAATTATTCTAATTTTCACGCTCCACACACTGTATTTCCCTCCGATTAAAGTAACGCCTTTTCTCTCTATGTCGATTTGGTTTAATCTCACATTCCCTCATATGGACATAAACACTCCATCTTGTACAGTTAATGTAGTACAGTCAACGCTCATTTTTACGGATATCTTCTCAATTTTGAGAAAATCAAAATTTATTTTAAAACAATAACTTTGAAGTGAACACAATGAAAGTCAGTGTAACGACTCAATAAAGACTTAGCTCAACGTCACAACACAGCCTCTCTTCTGGAGAAATGACAAATCCTGTAATTAGAAAATTTCTTCACTCGCCGTCCTGATATCACTCAATGTAAAAAAAGTCTTTGGGAGTCATTCGGAAATCACTCTCGAAACTTATTGGGTTGTTTCTAGCAATGGGGGGAATCAAGGTATGGAACTTCTCCGGATGATTCTCTTTTCCTTTCCATAAAAATGACATTCGCCCATTCCCGACGCTCAACCATCAAACATTATCTCAACAGTGAGTTTTCATTTAGAAATTCTATCGCTGCTAGATCTTCCATATTATACGAAGGGCCCGGGGCAATGACTAAAAATCGTATTAGAATCTAAATTAACAACTGAACTCCATCAACTTCGTTAATCTTTTTATATTCCATTGTAAAACACTTCATCGTAAAGATCATTAATACACCTCGCACTCCGCGCACTTCTATGATAAATTTCAAACGCCCACTTATTTCGGATCAACCGTGATTTTCCAAGTCACCAAAATCGATTGGTTATGCATTTTTTGAAGAGAAAAATTCAATTAAATTTTGTTTTTTTTTAAATCGTGAAAAGTGAACAGGTGATAGGCGGCATGGTTGTCGTTTAAGAGCTATTTCTTCTTTTCTCTGCGGGCTGCGGCGGCGTCCGTTTTCTTAGTGATATTGTTGCCTTTGAGGTTGCTCTTTGTACCCTTGATCCCCTCCTTGCCTTTGGGTGACCGTCCCCTTTTCGCACACCCATAAAAAAAAATCTGTTCGGCGACCTGAAACACATGAATTGTGTTGAAACTCTCAAGGTTCCTTAACAATATTATTTCTTAACTCTTATGCTTGAGCAGAATACGCTTTACTTGGCCTTGTAATTCCCTTACGAGCAGGCCTACGACGGCACTTATAACAATGACGAAGGAAGATTTGAATTTATACTAGTTATCTGGCACTCGTAGGGAAAAATTGTGTTTTAGTGTGCATACCTAAGAACTAAAACAACCTACCTGAAGTATGAAATTTGTATTTCGGTGCGGCCTAAGATGACCCATTGTGACGTGTAAACCCTAAATTTCTGTGGGTTAATAAGATTTGCTTTTTAAAAACTAAAGTTTGTGTTAGCGAACAAAACTGTATATATGTTTGAGGACTATCGAACTAAGCAGAAAAAGATAACCAAAAATTAAGCCTCATTAGGTGAGAAAGAGCACGGCAAAAGCGGTAAATGAATCCAAGTCTGGCTGAGTTTCGCCCAGTGAATAAGTGGGGTAACTCAAATTTCCTCCCACTTTTCAGGAAGCGTTTTTAATGTTTGAACCAACCACCTAAAATCCCGGATTTTTGTTTAGGAAGTTGAAATTTGGAGGAATCGCGCCCCTATTGCTACCTACCATTTTGCTATACAACACGATTCGGTTGACTTTATGTGGGAATCTGATATTAAGGTTTATACCGTCAATTTGAAGATTGAGATGACCATACATATGTGCACAGACAACTTTGTCTCGTAATTAACTAATTTACTTCGCGTACTTTAAGTACCTTTTAATTTGATGAATCAGTAAAGAAAACAATTCGCAGCGCCAAAATAGTTTTTACCATAATGTACATGGGTACAATAACTACATACAAAACCCCATATTGAGCACAACACATATTACCAACGGGTTGTGTTATTCCTCGAATGGGGGAAAGCAGTGGGTTGTGGCAGGTCCCAGACCTATTCCAATCGATCATCGCAGGTGAATGAAAGGTCGGAGAATGGATGAGACAGGCGGAAACAATGAGGAGCAAGTGTAGTAAAAGAAAACATAGTTGAATTAATTGAAGGAATACCAACCAAACCACGACTGAGACAAGGCGGAGACCCAGGATGTACACAAGCGGAGTACCAGATGTACACAAGAGTCGGAGGCGAGATGGAGACCAGGATGAATCAAGTGGGATCATGGTGGATAACAATTCGCTAGAGCAAGGTGGAGCGAGGTGGAGACCAGGCCGAGACAGTCGAGACCAGGATGACACAGGCGGAGGCGAGATGGAGACCAGAACGAGACAAGCGTGGAATGCAAGGCTGGAGGCGAGAGATCTACGACAGACGAGACAAGGGGAGTAAAGGCAAAAAATCTGCAATTCTTGACACACGGGTTGGTTAGTCCTTGAATGGGGGAAAACAGTGGGTGTGCGGGTCCCAACCCCATTCCAATCGATTGAGGGCACAAAATTTAGTTCGAATAGTGAATACCCTACTCGTAGTATACCACTACTTAAGTTAAAACTGGTTGCGCAACCGATTTCACCTGGTTTGCGCAACCGTTTTCATACTGGTTGCGCAACCGATATAATCATACTGGTTGCGCAACGTATAAAAACTGTTGCGCAACCAGATATAAAACTGGTTGCGCAACCATCTAACTTGGTCGACAAAAACTGTTGCGCAACTCGATTGTAAAAACTGGTTGTCGCAACCAAGATAAAAAATGGTTGCGCAACCGAATTATAACGGTTGCGCAACCGAATTTATAACTGGTTGCGCAAACCGATTTCAAAACTGGTTTGGCAATCAATTTCAAATGGTTGCGCAAATCGATTGTAAATAACTTGGTTGCGCAACCGATATAAACAAACTGGTCCACCTGTCTAAAGTCGGTATCCCAATAATCCAACAACAAAACTGGTTGCGCATCAAATTTTCAAAACTGGTCTGCGCAATCGATGTGTAAACAACTTGGTTGGCGCACCGATATAAAAAACTGGTGTCCGCAAGCCCAATATAAAAACGGGTTGCGCAATCAAGGTGAAAACTGGTTGCCGCAACCATACTTCAAAACTGGTTGGCAACCGATATAAAAAACTGGTTGTTGCGCAACTGATTTTTGAAACTTGGATTTGCGCACGAATTTAAACTGGTTTGCGCAACTTGATTTTTTAAACTGGGTTGGCAACCGATTATAAACAACTGGTTGCCGCAATCAACTTTTAAATACTGGTGCGCAACTGATTTCAAACTGGGTTGTCACACCAATTTTCATAAACTGGTTGCGCAACCAATATAAAAACTGGTTGCGCAACTGATTTGCAAAACTGGTTGCCAACAATTTTAAAACTGGTTGCGCAACTGATTTTCCAAAACCTGTTGGCCAACTGATTTTTTTTTTACACTGGTTTGCGCAACCAATTTTTAAAACCTGGTGCGCAACTGATTTTTAAAACTGTTCGCAACTCAATTTTAAAAACGGTTGCGCAACGATTTTAAAACTAGTTGCGCACACTGATGTTTTAAACTGGTTGAGCAATCGTTTGTAAAACTGGGTTGACGCATTGATTTCAAAAACTGGTTTGCGCCACACCGATCTTTAAAAACTGGTTTTGCAACCCTGTTCTCAAAAACTGGTTTTGCAACCCGATTTCAAACTGTTTCGCAACCAATTTTCAAACTGGGTTTCAATCCAATCTCAAACTGTGTGGTTTTGAAAACAAAAATGGGTCTGCAAGAATAAAATGGGGCACAACCAACGTTTTTGCCCCCCTATTTTTATAAAATTGCCCCACCTTGACTAAACGATTGTTTGTGGAAACCACGTGATTAGTTGGAAATCTGACCCTTATACCTATAAATAAAAAAAATACTTGCATCAACCCTATCATAGATCAACGCATGCATTTCAAAAAACGCTGCAAAGTTCTTACACAGAGGGTTGGGTCCCTTGGGACCCAGGCGCATCAGGACTTTGTCCAAAACAAATCTTACTTACACTAGCTCGAAGGTTAAATGAGCTTAAGTTGATCCTAGGGTGAGAATAAAGATGAGCAAAGCTATAGAGATCATTTCATATGAGCAAAAGTTCTATGATTGAGACGAGATCTCCCCTGTGAGATCAGTTTCATAAGCATAATGTTGAGTGATTTTGAAAATCTAGTCACGAAACTCGTGTGGGTTTTGCTCATCACGAATGTATTTGACCATTCAATGAGTTGGCTCGAACTGACAGTTGCGTTTAGTGTGATCCGAGTTTCAGGCTTCCCCAGTACTGCCTAAGAATCCTACCTTCTACCTGGACTCTCCTCCAGTTCACGTTTGACATTCAATATTTTCTGATCGAGTAGTTTTCACGTCAAAAACCAAAATTTCGCATCTAGAAGCGACTCAGACGGCAATCACGCAAAGAACGTTTTGTGAATATAATTTCAAAATTTCCAATACGTGGACAAAATCTCGCTTTCCAACGATTAAAAACGTTGCAAATTCATTCACGAGGGAGTGTTCTTGGTCCAGGAGCATGGAGACTCATTCCAATCGGTCAGCGGTCCAAAAATTATGGTGGGAAACAATACTTCACACGTAAATCGTCGCAAAAATCCTCAAACAGGGGGAAATGGGCAAATGGTGGATGTACCAATGTACCCAAATTTAGTAGGAAATGATACCCCTAATCGGCTGGTGCCAGGAACTCTCGAAAAAACACATTTAAAATGGGTGTAGGATGTATACTCAATTTGACCCATACCTCTTCCAGGGTTCCCTTTAACTCGTTGCCTTTACTCACTTTGCGATTGACCCTGAAGTACGTGATAGAAACAGCACCATCCACCTATCGAATTCGATTATGGCCTCAGCGAGCGCGTCGTATACGTCCTCCATGTCCAAATGTATTGCGGATCGTCGTTCGAGTCAGAAAGAAGAATGCGGGGGCCTGCCAGGCACTGGCGAAAACGACAGACATCTCCGTTGACCGTCCGACACTTGCCAGAATCGGGCAAACTGCTGCCTCCGGTCAGACCGTAGTAGGCCGATGATTTTCCTCATTTCTCTTTCCTCTTTCAATCGGGGAAACTCTTCACCATAGTCCAACAGGCGAAATATCGAGATCTGACGGCGAGTTCTCGTCGGAGATGCTGGTGGGTAGCGGGCGTTCTCAATGGGAGTCTCTTCGAATTTACCCCTCAGTCGGCACCTAACCTACAGGACATTGGAAGAGACAAAATGCAGTTAGACAATTTGGCATTATTAATAAAAAAAAGCAATACATAATAATACTATATATGACTAAATATAAAAATACTCACCGTCACCATACAAAGAGTTTTACCAGGGGACTTTTTCCCAGCACTCCGTTTGGCCCAACGAAGCGCCAACCTGTGTGTCTAAATCGATTCCAATTCGAGATTTTGTAGATCCCGGAGTCTCCTCGTATAGTTGAAGCTCACATTCGTGAAAAAAAATAAATAAAACAACAATTCTCGGATTGTGAATCTATTTTTGACAATTAGATCGAGTCAAAAGCGGATTATAATGTCATTTGATGCCAATGCAATGCGACAGTGGAGCAAAGCGCTCGAAATCGCTTGTTCGCAACTGCAAAATCGGGGTTTTCACCAGGCACCTATATGAGGCGATCGCGTGCGGAGTGAGGAAAAGAGCAATCGAAGCGTGAAAGGAAACCCGTCGATAGCAACGGCGGCGGGAGCAAAGCGTCGAATTCGCCTTGTTCTAACTGCAAAGAGGGTTTTCACCAGCCCGTCTATTGAGGCGGCGTTGCGACGAGGACAGAGCAACGTGTAGCGTGAAGAAACCGTCGATAGCCAAACGGCGGCGGCCAAAGCGTCGAATGCGCCTTGTTTCTAACGGCAATCGTGGTTTTCACCAGGCCACGTCTATTGGGCGCGTGCGACGAGGACGAGAGCACCGTAGCTGAAGGAAACCCCCGTCGAGCAAGCAACGTCGCGGCGGGAGCCCAAGAGCGTCGAAATCACGTTTTGTTCTCACAATATGAAATCGGGATTTCCTGCCAGGCTCTTCCACGAGGCGTCGCGCGAGAGAGTGAAGATGCCTGCAGCTTAAGGCCAGACGAACAATGGAGGCGCATGCGACGCTTTAAAACCAATTTCATGGACTTCTAGCATTCCTATACAACTCTCTTTCTTACAACGAATGCTCCATGGGTTTTTTTTACTCATCAAATATTCACTTTTCCGAAGCATTGATTTCTTTGTTTTTGTTAAAGCAAGTTCAATGAAACAAAAATTCGTCATCTGATACGAACTCAGAACTTTACCCAACTGATTAGTTAACATTTTTAAATTATATCCTACCAAGCTCCCCGCTTTCCTTTTAAGCTAACTCAAAACTGCTTTCCAATGTGGGCACAGAGGACCTAAGCTGCTTCTGCCCCGACATTCCCACAGAATAAAACGCTCATAGTTAAGTCAAGGGACACGAAAGTAACGGAGACGAGCAGGCAAAGCGTCAAATCTCGTGTGGATTTTTGGTCAGGGCCCGTCAGTGAGGTGGCAGGGGGAACGAGAGCAACGTAGCTGAAGCAAAAGTCGAAGTTACGTGAAATTAACTAGGGGATTTCTGCAGCCCGTTCATTAAGGCGGGTGCGAGAGGAGAAAGGCCACATTCCAGCTGTCTAGTCAATGATGGCGGAGCTAAGCGTAGAAATGGGCATTTGTCCTATCAAATTATGATTTTGGCAGGCCCGTCTTCGAGGGGCGGCGTGCGAGGAGGGAGAAGGCCACGAAGACTGAGCCATGATGGCGGGTAGCAAAGCGTAGAAATGCATTGTCCTATCCCAAATTATGATTTGGCAGCCAGGCCCGTCCTTGAGGGCGGCGTGCGAGAGGGAAGAAGGACACGTAAGCTGTAGCAATGAATGGCGGTGGCAGCAAAGGGAGCGAGATAGAAAACTGGCATTGTTCCTAACACATATTGGGATTTTGCGCAGGCCCGTCTTTAAGGGAGGGTGCGAGAGGAAGAAGTCCCACGAAGCTTGTAGCACTGATGGCGGGGGAGCAAAAGCGTAGAAATGCATTGTCCTATCAATTATGAGTTTTGGGCCAGGCCCGTCCATTGAGACGGCGTGCGAGAGGAAGAAGGCCTAGAAATGCTAGAACTCGCATTGGCCTACACGATAAAATCGGGTTCGGTCGCCCCGAAAGCAAAATGTTGCCAATTGATTGACGGCCTGTTATAAATCGAAACCACCGAAACCATAATGGACGGGCGGAGTATGGTTGGGACACCATGATGGAAAGAAACAAAGTGACGGTTTGGTCGTACATAACTTTTCGGGGCCGTCAGCCCTTAGCGAAGCAGCTTTGGTGCGCCGCCGAGTCGCTTTTCTTGTCTTTTCGATAGCTTGCGTCACGCTATTGCGCCCCCGGAGGGCCCATGTAGGACCGAACCGACGCCACAAGAGTCGCTGAAGTAGTATCAAGTAAAAACTAAATTCAATAATAATAATAGATACCAAATGACAAGAAGAAAGATATAAGAAAACTAAACGATAAAATTAATGTTTTCTGCAAAAAAATTCTTGTGGAACAGTGGTCATATAGAACTTTTCACATTCATGTTCTTGCACAGGCCTGAAAGCAGACTTCTCGGCCCTACGCAGCGCCGCAATAGTGTCCCTTTAGTGGGTGGCGGACCGGGGGCATTAGGGCACGAAAAAAGACCATGAGCTTGTCAGGAGAGGCCCAAAACACCTTTTTGTGGTGCAGAGTTTGCCACAAAAAATTCTTCAGAGCTGCCATCAAGGAGTGGACGACTGATGAAACATACGACAATGGAGGAGATATTGAGCGTATGGTGGCAAAAACCCCCATCCAACACTCCACCAGTGGACCTACTCAGGATTAAGCGCAGTGACCTAAAGTTGGCCTACTAAAGCTAAAGGCTTCGCTCTCTCTGCATTTTTCACCTTAAACCGCATAGGGGGGCTCAATCAACAACTCTGTTGTTGTTATCTGACTCTATAATAGCAGACTCTGTGAGGAGTAGATGAAACTGCCAACTCATATAATCTCGAGTGCCCAGCACTCACATCCCATTGGGACACAACGCAATGAGAACCATACCTGACAAAAAGTTATCACAACCAAAACCCTAAGTCGGGGGGCTGGGACTGTTTATGAATCTAAAACGCTGCAAATTCTTACACATGGTTGTTATTCGTCAACCAGGCGCATGGTAAACTTAGTTTAAACATGGGGGAAAGGGGAAAACGGTGGGTGCGGCGGTCCCAGACCCATTCCAATCGATTCAGGTCAAATTTAGTGGAAAATGATACCCCACACGCCTAGACCCGAACCCAAATTTCAGATTTTTAGAAAATTTTCTACTACCAAAAACGGCGTGGACAGGCGGACGGACATTTGGACCTTTTTGAGCCTAGGACACCATGAAACGTCCATATCCCGTGATAAAACCTTGATATCCCTGGGAACCTGGTGGGACACCTTTTAATCGGCGCTCCAATGCCTTGGGTTATGCTGACGATAGATAGTATGCTAGCAAGAACATGCAGGCTTTGGAGAAGGTTTTTTATACTTGGAGGAATGCCCTAGAAGTTGGCTAAAGTCAACTATGAAAAAAAACAAATAACGTTCTCATAAAAGAAAGAGGGGAGAACAAAGAGGAAGAATCCTGATAAATGGAAGTATTTTGAGAATTGGTTCAAGCCTTTAAAATTTCGGAACAACATATACAAAACAAGGATGCTCTCTTGAACACATTAAGCCCGAGTTAATGCAGGAAACAGGTGTTTATTTTCACTAACCAAGTTTTTTCAAAAGTAGGTTACTTAGAGGACTGCCAACGTTAAAGTGTTTGTACGAACCGTAGTGAGGCCAGTGGTGCATATGGCTCTGAGACTTGGACCTACAACAAGGAAAGAGGAAGACCAAGCTCGACGCTGGGAAAGGAAGATCCTAAGAAGAATTTATGGGGGGATTTGTGAAGAGGCGGTGCGGTATCCGAACCAACAGGAGCTCGCTCGTTGTATGGACAGCCTGACTCATATCCAGAGGCGCAAAGAGCTCAGGACTCCGATGGGCAGGACATATGGGAGAGGATGACTGTGGAAAGGGCGATGCCAAACTGTACAGAGGCACCCAGGGGAGGAAGAACGATTGCGTGGGAGGCCAAGCTGCGCAGGATAGACGGAAGTGGAGCGGATGATTGCGACAGATGGGTTGTCTGAGGTGGCGCACGACTTGCACGCGGAACGTGCAGCGTGGAGGCTAGAGACCTGGTCAGGCCTAGGCCCTCAAAGGGCTGTAGTCGCCGCTGGAGAAGAAGAAGAAGAAGGAATCGATTGGAATGGGTCTGGGACCCGCCGCACCCACCGTTTTTCCCCCATTTCCCCATGGTTTTTAAATCAGTTTCCGAGCACCTGGTTCCGAGGTATGTAAGTTGAGTTTTTTTTGACAGACACCATAACGTCCAGAAAAAAATTTGAGCCGAATCGTAGAGGTTGACCATTGCATGAAAACATAGTGATTATTCAGGAATACCACCAAAATGAGACACCTAGAGAAACACAAGCCACCATGCTCAAACACCTCCTTAGTGTCCCATCTACGCATGTTCTACACTCTTCAGTTTTAGTTGTTACAATTCGGTGAAGGTAAGAAATATGGACTAGTTATAAGGCGTAAAGAACCCTTACGGTGCACTTTTGGCTTGATGACGGAAAAGATGCCCAATTACGTAAATATCGTTTCAAGGCTCAAAATAAATACTACTCCACTGATTCATGAACATTTGACGTAAATGCTTTGTAAGTGGTAAATAAATCACAAATGAAACCGATGGATGGAACAGTCATGCGCACAAAACTGTCATCTGAAGAGTTAAAAATAATCGCCTTAAACCATTTCTTCCCACTCTTCAACGTACTCTATCGTGGAAATTTCAACAAGGTACATTACCGACCTACCTTCATTGAGCTATTTGATCCTGTTCCCAGTTGTACTGCTTCATCTCAGATTCCTCCAACAGTTCCAACTCTCGTGTCAGACAAACGCTCGATAATTACCTTGAAAAAATTATAAATACTTTTTTTTAAATCAACCAAACGTGACAGCAATGAGAATCACTAGAAATACTCCAGTATAGTATTTAAACCGTTTCTTATTCAAGTGATAATATCCGTGCAGATTCCGTTCATAAGTCCTGAATGAGAGATGATCACTAAAATCCTCGGGGGTTTTACCTTGCAAAATTGAACAAATCGAGGTGTAAATAAATAAAGACATAGATAACAATACCTAGTTATATTTTGTATCTCGAAGAGTGGTCATCACTGGCAGCAGAACCCTTTGGGATCGCTAGGTAAACGTTCAAAGAGGGGGCGACCTTAGGGTCGCTTAATTTGAAAAAAACGCGGGATCAGAGCTGTGGGGCTTTTTTCATAAAATCGATTTTATCGTTTTCCTTCGTTCTTTTTTGTTTTCGCTCGTGTTTTTCTGTCAAACAAGGCTTCCGCGAATTTTTTTACAATCGTTTCGCGCGTTATCCCTGTTTTTCTCGTGGTAGAACTTCCTCTGTCCTTCGAGGTTATGGAGACTCCGGCTCTGACAAGAGTTAGTTCGCAGCGCCGTGTCGTGTGACCGGGATTGGGCTAAGGAAACTGCCCGTCCCGTCCCACCTACGCCGCGCAACCGTCTCTGTGCCTCGCCGTCGTCGCTCCCTTCTCCCGATTGGGGCACCGGCAACCGCTCCTTTCTCAACCGGCTCGGCCCTTTCTCTGTCTCTCCGCCTCCATTGACCTGCGAGGGCGCGAGCCGTCGGTAACCGAACGGCTCGGTCCTCCCCGCTCGTGGCTTCGGTAACCGAAGTTCTTCCCCAGGGCGGCTCCCCGGCCGACGTTCCGCCGGGAATCCGGCGGCCTCTCGTCCGCAACCAGCCGATACGACCCCGCCCGGATGTCTCCCCGGCCGTGGTGACTGAACTCGGCGAGAGTTCCAGCGAGGGTTTTTCGCCCGTCTTCTCGGCGTCCGGGAGCGATACCCGGCCCTCCCGCACTTCCCGGAATTACTCCTCCGGCCCTGGACCCGGCTGTCGCCAACTCATCCCTCAAGGCGGTACGGGACAAAGATCGGCTGTGCCGTCCGCAGAGTTGTTCTTGCCGACCTCGCGGCTATGGCAGAGGCCTGCACCCTCCTAGGGACATCCTTCGTTCGACCTCTCTCGGGGGAGCACCGGGACAGGCTCGCCACTTGGTGTACGACGCCGCCCTCCCTCACGTCGCGGAGTCTTCACCCTCGAACGCCCGGAAGAGGATGTTGCTGAGGGACTTGCACACCGTATCCGATCGGGCTCAAAAGCAGATATCGGGGTAACCTCTTATTTTGAAGACAAATTGGGGCTTGGGCCAGAGGCCCAGGCGCCCTCCAAAACTGCTTCCCTCCTCAAACCCAAGCCTCGAGCCGAGGCGTCGGCCGGCTCCATCGCGGTCAAAAATACGGCCCAGGCCGGTGCGCCGGCCCCCGGCTCATCCGTGACCAGGAAACGCCGTGGCCTGGCATCGGTCCCCCGCCCGGCCGCTCTCAGGGGCATGTGTCGCCTCCCGGTAAAGCGGTGAGTTTTCGCCGTCGGGGGGCGGCAGACGAAGTCACGGCGCCGTCTAAATCAGGTAAGGGAAATAACCTACGTTTCGTGTTCCGACGAGGACCGGTAACCAGTTTAGGGCGTGACGTTTGCGCGTCTCGCAATCTTAGGACGGCTCCTCTCCCGGCACCAGCCGATTGATCTTCAGGTCCCGGAGTACTCACCATGCTGGTGTTATGAACTCGTTGAGCACGAGGGTCTTGCTCCCGCCTCGCTGTTCCCGGTCCGGCGTCTACCCGGCCTCGCCTGCATTGCTTTCGGAATACTCCTCTCGTGCCTGAACCGTTGATCGCTACTGAACTCTCGTCTCTGCGGTACGATCAGTCTTCCACCACCAAGTTGTCCTTGCCGCCCCCTGGTTCGACTGCGTATGGCACAGATTGCCTAGACCTCTCTGGGTTTGCACCTCTGTTTCGTTTACCTCTTCGGAGCAAGTGGCTGGACTCCTCATCTTGGGTTTACGACTGTGGCGCCCTCACAGGTGAGCGAGTCCAGCTTCGGGGCGCAACGCCAAACCAAGAGAATTAGTTTGCATGAAATGAACACAGTCCAACAGTTACAACGAACTATCGGCACGTCAACCCAGTCTTTAGATCAGTGCGCGCGTCGGTAGAATCCTTGCTCATTTCCATTTTGATCAGACATATATCCTTGTTGGTGAGCTCGGGCCATTATGGCGGCCAAGCGCTTCCCAAAACGTTGTTCCTCTAGCTACATTTTAAATATTTTCAATAACACGAAGCCTCGATTCGCTGAGCTCGGCTCGGCTCCTCCGTTAACAAATAGTCTCGACGATGGCCGTCTCCAGGCTATCCGACCAACAACCTCGCTCTGGCATCTCGAATTCCCTCGCCTTCGGGCAGTCCTCGGGAAAACGGTGGTTCGCTCGCGGGAGTCAACGAACCAGCCCCGTTATCAGGAGGAATTCCCTTTTACCAGTAGCTGTAGACTCTGCCTCTGCTTCCTTTTCCTATAGTAATCCACCATCAGCCTCCACGTGCTGGTTCCCGCTCGCACTTTCTAGTATTAGTCGTTCATTGTCATATCTACCTGCTGTCTCTTGTGTGTGTGTCGAGTGTTTTGTCCACTCCGATGGCCTTCTATTTGTTGATTCACTTCTCTGGGCATTTCCAAGCGCAACAATATATAGTTTCTAGCATCAGTCCATTCAAACCTATTCTTCACCTTCGTCTTATCTTTATGATACACGCTTGTCTCATCCTAATTCCAGATCTTTCTGCATCGGCTTATCATTTTGTATCTGGACTTATCTATCTAATGTCCTCTTTGCTTTAGCTAGATCATTTTAAATACAATTTATTTCATAAACAGCCGAATACATTCAGAGTGCTTGGCTTGTCAGGACCAACTGCATGATCACGTTTGCGATTCGCGATAATATCCTACGATTAAAATTTCTACAAATTTCAAAAGGTGTTATGATCCATCTGGTGTGTATCCTGCTGCGTCGACTGGAGTCTTGTTTTCTGTATCCTAAGCCTATTCGTACTCGTTCGCCCTTCGGCTGCCCACAAACTTTTCAGGCCCAGTGGGCAGGTACTCAATTTGGGGCGGGGTAGGGTCAAAATATTGTTTTTTAAAAAATGGATTTTCGAGATTTTGGGCGATCTAGGCGTGTGGGGTATTATTATTCCACTAAATTTTGGACGCTGAATCCTATGAGGCGGATCCTGGAACGATTGGCGCCCTCTGGATGAGTTTATGGGTCAAATGGGTACCCATCTACCCATTCGAATGTGTATTTTCAAGATTTCCCTTACATTTTGGACCCTAAGCGATTGGAATGGTCCGGGTCCCGCCACACCCACTGTTTCCCCATTTTCCACATGTAACCCGTAACCCTTGTTAGAATTCTTATTTCTCCCACTACAACTTCCACAAGCGCAGCACAAACCATAATGACTAAAGTTTTCCTAAATTTTAGACAATTTACAAGTACAATTGTTGTTTTCAAAAATGTTTTGCCCTTTTCACTCTTGACGCCTCAATGCCAGCCTTGATCATTATTTTTACGTTTTTGAATTAGGCACATTTTTGCTTCCCATTTCCGTAATAAAAGCGTAGACCTTACTTACGTTTTCAATTCTTCTTCAAGCCACACGCAGGCGTCCAAGTCCAAATGATTAGTCGGCTCGTCCAAAAGGAGCAAATGAGTTTGACGTACAACGCTCGAGCGGGGCGTTCTCATTCGCCAACCTCCAGAAAAGTCTTTGCATTTTTTCTGTTGCATCTCTTTAGTGAAGCCGAGACCGTGGAGGATATTTCCAGCACGGGCGCCCGCTGTATCGGCCGACAGATCGTCCAAACGTTCGTAAATGTCCATCAGCTGTTCTTGAGACTCTGCAACAATGAATCGCCAAAATTGGAGATGCTGGGTTAGGTATGACTCAAGTTATCGTTCAAGTCAATAGGTTTATTCGTTGTATGTTCGCACTTTTCACAGGAAATTGATAACCTCTCCTCATTTCTTCAAATTAATTCTGGCTGATGCAAAATTATTTCAAAAAATTACATGAATAAAAAAAGCTTTTAATAAAACAACGTTTTTCATATGCACTAAAAAATAAAAATAATTTTCCTATGAGCCTGTGAATTTCTGAATAAATTGGTCACATTATGGTAACAGACTTTATAACAATTTCCAATTCTTATAAAACGAAAAACGTTGGGCGCATTTTGTATTATATTATGAATGTTCATTTTAGAATCATATAATATTAGATTTATGATGTAGGTAATACTAAACTACTGTTATTTCTGACATATATTAAGTTTACAAATTATCTATGATAATTATTAATATAATTGAACATATGATTATATTATTTATAATCACTAATTGTGATTGTAAATGAAACATTTTCATAGTAACTTATGAATATATTAATTCATTTAAAGTAAATTTTATTTCTAACAAATTATGTAACAAATATGTATTTGAAGAATTATTGTAGAAATCATGATTTTAATGTTCATTTATATGAAAAATTTTGAATCGTTATGATGATTAGTATTATTGCTATGATTATATCAAATGATTCTAATGTTCACAATTCAATTCCGTGAAACTGTATTAACTGAATATTATGTCAACTGAATTAATATAAAGAAATTTCATTTTATAGAAATGTGAGCGTATTAGAAAGATCTGGATTTTTGAGTACATGCGCCCAACGTTTTTCGTTTTATAAGAATTGGAAATTGTTATAAAGTCTGTTACCATAATGTGACCAATTTATTCAGAAATCTGCCAGGCTCATAGGAAAATTATTTTCTACTTTTTAGTGCATAATGAAAAACGTTGTTTTTATAAAAGTTTTTCTATTCATGTACTATTATTTTCTACTTTTTAGTTTTGTTCGTTAGAAATTTGTAATCGTAAAATTTTATTGAAGAACCTCGATGAACAATGCAGATATTCCCCCCTATCATTAAATAATTTTTATTTTATTGAAATTACTCAAGAAGCTCTTTGAATCATCAAGTATTATAATATTGCATTGTCATCTGGTTCTGATCTATAAGTAAAGTTTCAGAACTATAGATTGCGATAAATGGTCGAAATTTGAGTTGAATGATTTCGCGGACAAACAGACAAACAAACAAGAAAGCGGGTTAAGAAAAACGTTTTAATAAAAAAATAAAATCCAATCTATTGTCTCCATGACGTTTCTTTTAAGACCGTTTTGAAATTTTTATCAGTTGTTTTCGACCTGACGTCACTAAAACGGCCGAAAGTCCGTTGATTGACAAGATAACTGTTGGAAAGAGCGTTAAATTTCCCATTTGATGGACCCCTCAAATTGTCCAATAATCAAGCTAGTGGTCACTACTTCAGCATGAAGTTAGGAAATGAATGAAAACGCGAAACCTTGTTAATACTCAGCTGGACAAAAGAAACATTCCCTCGTTCTTTCGTAAAATTCTTCCCCAAAATACCGCTTTCCAACAATATATTCAAATTTATTTTTATGACATAATTCGACGGTGAACCTGAAAATTTTGCTCGAAGAATTTTTAGGAGCAGGTTTCAGTGACAATCGGGTTTCATCTTTTGTTTCCAGGGTCTTTGTTATTTCTGTTCTTCATAAAAAAGGTATTCGTCGAATCTTGTTGGAGAGTGTAAGGTGATACGGTAAAAGGGAAAAGATGTGTGCCTTCAAGTGAAGTGAAGTGATTAACAAAATACATATTATTTATTAAGGTAAATAAATAATACCGTCGTCCTCGCAAGCGACCAAAGTGTCGGCGAGTTCTTCAATCGAATTCTCTCTTCATCCACTTCCATGACGCATTCGAGGGCCGTTTTGTCCGACGCGGGCATTTCTCTCGTCAAATGGAAAATGTCTATGTGCTCAGGAATGGGAACTTCACGGTTTCCAAGGACCGATAACAACGTGGATTTTCCTGCAAATGGAGAAAAAAAAAATGTATCTACCGACGTAAAGAAAAAGACGAAATGTAGATTATCGCATTTGACGATGTAAAGTAAGTTTTGTACATTAGTTGAGGAATACAACCTAA
Source organism: Cyrtorhinus lividipennis (assembly GCA_019603395.1). Lineage (NCBI taxonomy): Eukaryota > Metazoa > Arthropoda > Insecta > Hemiptera > Miridae > Cyrtorhinus > Cyrtorhinus lividipennis. The sequence continues at coordinate 11,358,127 of CM034008.1, forward strand.
ATACGTACAATCACAGAAATAATGCAAATAAGATTTTAATGAATTCAATTTTAATAAAAGGAAAAAAAAAATTGAACTAAAATGCAGGTGCTTACAACAAACATTTGGATTCAATTGAAAGGAAAAAGCCCTACTGTAATTGAGGAGCTTGTTTCCTTAAGGTCCAAATATACCTGTTTCCTAAATGGCTGCTTATTGCCTCACCCCCTTAAGTGAAGAGGACGAATATGAGGGTCAAGACAAACAATGAAAGTCGCTCTCTATCCAGGATTCGAACCCTGGCCACTCGGATTACCAAACCAAATCCTTCAACTATACCACTAGACTACCGAGCTCCCCTAGGATATACCATAGTATATCTTGGAAACAAACTCATCATTTTGCCAGTCGAGTTTATGACGAGTTCTATATTCCAACGCAAATATAGAATATTCTAGAATCCTAAGGATATTTGACTCACGGACTCACCACTTCCGTTGAGACCGATGAGACCGTACGGCGGGCCGCAGTTCAATTCAAGCCGGTGTCCTGAAGGAGTTCGCAGCCGTGAAAAGTGATGCTGAAATTGTCCATTTGATGTCTCGTGAACGGGGGTGACTGGCCAGTGCGCCGGTGCATGAGCGGGCTTCAGCGTTAAGACGAGCGTCCGCTTCCAATTTCAGGCAGAGAGCCTCTGGGGAGAAAAATTATACCAAATTCGGTA
>CM034008.1:11358854-11438422 GCA_019603395.1 Cyrtorhinus lividipennis
ATTAGTATAATTATAAATGATTTAAAATCAACCGATAATCAACTAGAAATTACATACCTAATTAGCGCGAATGAAATTCTACTGTCAATAATATATAATTGTCGGAAATAATACCCCACACGCCTCAATCGTCAAAAATCTCTAAAATTCATTTTTCGAGAAACACATATTGTGTATTTTGGACGTCGAATCAATTTGAATGAGTCTCCATGCTCCTGTTTGATCAAGACATCTTGAAACCCCCAGAAAAACTGTTGGGTTGAATCAGAGAGATAGACATTTTGCATGAAAACAAAGGTTGATATCCAAGGAATAGCCAACCAAAAGCATGGCGTACAGCGCATCTCCTTGTCCAACTCCAGCATCCACTGGGATACTCTGACCGAGGTTCCAGGCAATTGATTCTCTTATAATTCTCAAATACCTAATCAATAATTGATAATTATCACGTTGACGTTTTCAGGAAATCCACCAAGAAACGCACGAAACACACTTTGGTCACCTCAAACGTCCAGTCTCTCTCGCCGGACAAACACATCGGTAAAGATCTCCTCAAAAAACTCGAAGGTCTCGCCAAAGAGTTTAAACAATTTTCCGAAAAAATGGTCATTCCGATGGCGATGGGTTTGGACGTCGAGGCAGCTCAAATGTTGGACGTCAGCGCCTCGACTGGACTCTCTTGGACGGACGTTGACTCTTCCAGCGTTCATTCTTCAATCACTCGACATTCCTCGTGAATGGTATTTCATTCCATTGACTGCGATTCACTACACGAATCCATTAATTTGTTTTGACCTTCCTTTGTGAAGTTATTTATTTTATTTATCTTCCTATCATTTTAACGTAAATTCCTTCGAGTGCACCCTTTTGTGTACTGTCCACTTGAGAAACCACGTGTTGACTAATGTTTTTACCAACCTGTTTTAACATCATGAACCTGACTGATTACCTGAGTTCAAGGCAGTCAGATTAGTCAAATAACTGTTTTTCTTATTTTGATATTAATTTAATGTACCTATACACAGGTTTTGCTTGTAGAACCAGCAATTATTTAAAAATAAAAAGGTTAAGTTTTGGTGATGTAATTACTCTGGCTACCTATTACATGATCCACTCCATCCCACATGTGCATCTTCCGTCCACGCCGATTTTGTTAGTAGAAAATTGTCTAAAAATCTGAAATTTTGGTCAGGGACCTGTTTCTGGCTGTTGTTGGTCCTCAAAAATTTTCAGCCCAATTGGACCAAATTTGGAGGGGGTAGGGGTCAAAATTTGTTTTTCAAAAAATGGATTTTTGGCGAATTGATTCAGCGTCCTAAATTTAGTGGAACATTATACCCCACACGTGTAAGCCCCCAGGCTTACTGCCTCCAGAAAACCAGAAGGGAGGGAGCATGCGCCAGGAAGCGCGCGCAGCTCCTGCCTGGACATTGCATTTGGAGAGAGCTCCAGCACGCACTCATTGCCAAGGCGCCCAACCTGGGAGTCATATATATTTTGTAAACCCTGCGTGCCAAGTGCATCTCACTCAGTCCATCCTGGCTTCGTCCGTGCTCGCTCTGAGTGAACTCTGCTAAACCGGCTGAAGTCAAATTGAAGCTGTAATATTGTGTTCCCCATGAGATAAAGGAGCTCAAGTTAATTAAGCCTCACTGTGTACCTTCGGGACAGCGTGCCCCCTCCAGTTTTCCCTTCAACGTCGACGCCGTTTTCGTTATCGGTATCGTTGCGTTGTTCATTAATTGTATTTCAGTCTCATGTATAATTGCATTTTATGCCCCACATTGTCTAATTACTTTGTGCGAATTACTTTGTCTTATACCAATTCTAGCCTGGTGAGGCATATCCTCCTTTGCAACGTGTCCTTGTTTTAAATTCGGGTTATTATGTACGGTGGAGGGCTAGGGTTGTGTACGGTAGAGGGCTAGGGTTGTGTACGGTAGAGGGCTAGGGTTGTGTACGGTAGAGGGCTAGGGTTGTGTACGGTAGAGGGCTAGGGTTGTGTACGGTAGAGGGCTAGGGTTGTGTACGGTAGAGGGCTAGGGTTGTGTACTGTGGAGGGCTAGGGTTGTGTACGGCGGAGCGACCGAAGGCGGGTTCCTTCAAGGGACTCAGCTCAAAGCTCATACTCCGCCTGTGCTACGGCGACGTATTGAGTTCTCTTCTCCCTAGTTTTCTTCTCCGCAATGGTGACTTCCATAGCAGTTCACTACATGAGTGGCATGTCATGCTACTTCCATTATGTACGGTGGAGGGCTAGGGTTGTGTACGGCGGAGCGACCGAAGGCGGGTTCCTTCAAGGGACTCAGCTCAAAGCTCATACTCCGCCTGTGCTACGGCGACGTATTGAGTTCTCTTCGCCCTAGTTTTCTCCTCCGCAATGGTGACTTCCATAGCAGTTCACTACATGAGTAGCATGTCATGCTACTTCCATTATGTACGGTGGAGGGCTAGGGTTGTGTACGGCGGAGCGACCGAAGGCGGGTTCCGAGGACTCAGCTCAAAGCCCATACTCCGCCTGTGCTACGGCGACGTATTGAGTTCTCTTCGCCCTAGTTTTCTCCACCGCAATGGTGACTTCCATAGCAGTTCACCAGTTGCCACTACCATTATGCACGACTAATTAAAAACGAATACATTTTCATTATTACCACGCAAATTCGTTCAATAATGCAATTTTTCTTGTCACACGACAGTCGGATCAGACTACAATCAAAACCAGGACGTTCGTGCGAATTGATCGAGGTATCAAATGACATCATTATGGCCGGCAGAGCCACGTTTCCTATCGATACTCATACTCCGGAGCGACCGAGGGCGGGTTCCTTCAAGGGACTCAGCTCAAAGCTCATACTCCGCCTGTGCTACGGCGACGTATTGAGTTCTCTTCTCCCTAGTTTTCTCCTCCGCAATGGTGACTTCCATAGCAGTTCACTACATGAGTAGCATGTCATGCTACTTCCATTATGTACGGTGGAGGGCTAGGGTTGTGTACGGCGGAGCGACCGAAGGCGGGTTCCTTCTAGGGACTCAGCTCAAAAGCTCATACTCCGCCTCTGCTACGGCGACGTATTGAGTTCTCTTCACCCCAGTTTTGTCCACCGCAATCGTGACTTCCATAGCAGTTCACTAAATGAGTAGCTGGGCATGCTACTTCCATTATGTACGGTGGAGGGCTAGGGTTGTGTATGGCGGAGCGACCGAAGGCGGGTTCCTTCTAGGGACTCAGCTCAAAAGCTCATACTCCGCCTCTGCTACGGCGACGTATTGAGTTCTCTTCACCCCAGTTTTGTCCACCGCAATCGTGACTTCCATAGCAGTTCACTACATGAGTAGCATGTCATGCTACTTCCATTATGTACGGTGGAGGGCTAGGGTTGTGTATGGCGGAGCGACCGAAGGCGGGTGCCTTCAAGGGACTCAGCTCAGAGCTCATACTCCGCCTGTGCTACGGCGACGTATTGAGTTCTCTTCGCCCTAGTTTCTCCACCGTAAGGCCGGGTACACACGTTGAGGATTCCGGAGAGGATTCCCCGTTGAGGCCAACCTCTCCGGCCGACGGACCGTGTGGACGGGTCGAGGCCTTCAGTTGAGGCGGACTGTACAGGGCACCAAGCTTTTCCAATTTTTGGAAAGGCCGCCTGAGGCCGGGGTTCCGGCCACTACAACTACACAGTTCCCTCAAAAGGCCTCGCGCGTCGTGTGGATGCTCCGTCCGGCTCCGGCCGCCTCTGAGGAATTCCTCTCCGGAAATCCTCAACGTGTGTACCCGGCCTAATGGTGACTTCCATAGCAGTTCACCAGTTGCCACTACCATTATGCACGACTAATTAAAAACGAATACATTTTCATTATCACCACGCAAATTCGTTCAATAATGCAATTTTTCTTGTCACACGACAGTCGGATCAGACTACAATCAAAACCAGGACGTTCGTGCGAATTGATCGAGGTATCAAATGACATCATTATGGCCGGCAGAGCCACGTTTCCTATCGATACGAAGGTCTCATCATCACAATGTCAATACTCTATTGAAGTAGTCTATGGTAACACAATATAGGTGAAAGTGTCAATTTTAGCTAAGAAGATAAGAACAATTATGCTCATTTTGAAGAAAATCGAAGACGGAATTGGATCACGGCCAATGAGGAAGTAAACAATTCAGGCAACTCACCTTCGGCGGAGATTTCTGTCCCATTTTGACTCGATCCTTCGCCACCGGCTGACGGGCTGGTCTCCTTCTCCGTCGGTCCCGTCGTTGGCTTTTTCCCCGTTTGTCGAGCCTTCGCCTGCTCCTTCTTTTTGGCGGCTTGTTTTTTCTTGGCGTCCGAGGGCATTTCGACGTTACTGCGGTACACGAATGATAAACAACAGCGGAGAGTTTGACGTCCAGAAAACGGAGGTTTTCCTCGCCGTGTGAAAAACTTCGGTTATACACAAAAAAACACGAGACTAACTTAGGACGTTCCCCTCAGCGAGCACGACCTTCGGCAACGGTGGAGCGGTTCACACGATGAACATACACAGGAAGGGAAATCACGAAACAAAAACAATAAATAAACGCTAAAACGGCACAATGCGACGGTGATCCAGTCACAAAATGTGAATTTGTAAGGTCACAAGGCGGAACTACAATTTAACCTGAGACAAATTGGGGAAAATTCCGGGTCTCACTCTCACTTCACGTGCGTGAGACCAAAAAGAAATTATAATCAAAAATTGCATTGATTGTTGCGTATAATCGATACCTTCTCTCGATTGTTTTAATTATAATTTTTGTACTTTTTGCACGCTTTGCTATAAATCAAAACTAGGAAATCAATCGGTACCAATTTTAGAAACATAATTTTATGTTATTTTAAACTTACATTTTATTACTTGCATTTTAATGTATATTTATACACTCTTCTTTTATCAGTAGAAATCAGCCAAATTAATGTAAACTTGAATCGATTCCTAATCAAGCTGAATCGATATATTCGTTCTTATAGATTAAAATGGCCGCTGTGCAGAAAACAGGCGCAATACATAGAAGGCCGTGAACGATTTCACATCAGATATTATTCGCATTTATAATAATGTCAAAGTTATTTTCAATTTTATTAATATTATTTATCACAGTAGCTTAGCTAATTTTTTCAATAAACTTTAAAAGACGAGTTTTAATGTCACTTGGCTGATTCAGCAAAAATATCTGCAGTTGCAGTTTTTTGAATTCTGTAGGTCTCACACAGGTTGTGATGTGAACCTTACGGGAGGTTACAACTGACGTGATTCCTTGCAGCGACACCAAGTGCATGCTCGCTGTTTTTGAAGTTTGGTTTTGTTGTTAGTTAACTAATTGAACATTAATTGAAAACATGGTGAATTATTTTGGTTTGTACGTGGGGAATTCAACCGCGAGCATCGCATTGTGTAAGGTGAGTTTAACATGCGTTTTTGACGAATTAGTGGAGTTGGAAGCCCCGCAAGGACTGATAATTGGTTCAAGATCGAGGGTTGAAGTCCCAGTTGAAGAATTTTAATTTTGATTGTGTGTTATTTATGTATTTCTGAAGTGAAATAAAATGAAAGTTGTCTCAAGTTTGGTGGAGTAATATTGCCACATTGAAGTCTGAAGGTGACTTTTGATGTTCATGGTGGTTATGCTGGTCTCTAGTGCAGGATTACGTTCATCTGAGGCTGCTAGCTCGTTCTCCTCCTTGTTCAGGCAGTACAGGATCCTGTCAGAAGCTGTCTGCTTGATCTCTATTTTACTCAGGCAGTACAGGATGCTGCCAGAGGCTGCCTGCATGTTCCCCATCTTGTTCAGGCTGTACACGATCCTGCCAGAGGCTGCCTGCATGTTCCTCATCTTGTTTAGGGTGTACAGGATCCTGTCAGAGGTTGACTGCTTGATCTCCACCTTGTTCAGGCAGAACTGGATACTGTCAGGAACTGCCTGCTTGTTCACCCCCTTTTTCAGGCTGTACAGGTAGATACTGTAGTACAGGATCCTGTCAGATGTTGCCTTCTTGTTCAGGCTGCACAGGATCCTGTCAGAAGCTGTCTGCTTTTTCTCCACCTTATTCAGACTGTACAGGTACCTATCAGATGTTGCAGTACAGGATGCTGCCAGAGGCTGCCTGCATGTTCCTCATCTTGTTTAGGGTGTACAGGATCCTGTCAGAGGTTGACTGCTTGATCTCCACCTTGTTCAGGCTGTACACGATCCTGCCAGAGGCTGCCTGCATGTTCCTCATCTTGTTTAGGGTGTACAGGATCCTGTCAGAGGTTGACTGCTTGATCTCCCCCTTGTTCAGGCAGAACTGCCTGCTTGTTCACCTCTTTTTCAGGCTGTACAGGTAGATACTGTAGTACAGGATCCTGTCAGATGTTGCCTTCTTGTTCAGGCTGCACAGGATCCTGTCAGAAGCTGCCTGCTTTTTCTCCACCTTATTCAGACTGTACAGGTACCTGTCAGATGTTGCCTTCTTATTCAGACTGTACAGGATCCTGTCAAAAACTTCCTGCTTGTCCACCTCTTAGCTAGGTTGTATAGGATCTCGCTTTAAGTATAATTAGAGTCTATATCTGCATGGCCAGCCAACTCTTCTTAATAATAATTCACTAACCCACCTCATTGTCATTTCCCAGGAGGATGGCAAGGTTGAAATCCTGGCAAACGAAGCTGGCGACCGCGTCACCGCTTCAGTGGTCACTATCCGCAGCGAAGAAAAGGTATTCCCTCTTCAAGTCCCCTTGCTCTCATTGCCACTGACATTATTAATATTTGTAATACAACCGTACGTTGCAGGTGGTTGGCTCTACTGCAGGAGCCACGTCGTATTCATTGGCTAGCTGCGCCGCCCGGTGCAACAAACGACTGTTGGACGCAACTCTGAGCGACGACTCATTGAGCCAATGGGTGTCCGAGAGCTTGGTTAAAATTGAAGGCGAATCTCAGAGCCGTCTCGTATACTCGGTTGTTAACGAGGATGGAAAGAAGTTGACGTCAACTCCAAAACAAATAGCGACACTCATATTTAAGAAATTATATGGTACGGTGAATCAATGTTACTGCAATGCGTGATTATTCTGGATGTGGGTAATGATAGCCTGGTCGGCTGTAGGGCCAAAGAGCCCTGGATTTCTGCACGGATCAGAGCTTAGGATTTTAGTTTGCTTTAGCTGGAAATAGCTTGGGATTTCTGCTGGTTGCAGGACAGAAGAGCTCTGGATTCCTGCTCGAGTTAGAGCTTAGAATTCTTTTTGGCTTTAGCTGGAGACAGCTGGCTGTTGTGGAGGAAGGATATCATGGCTGTCGCCCCCTGAAGCTTTTGTTGTAGATGCTGGAGTATTCTCACTGTAACCCTTCCCATTTAGTCAGATGTCCTAGTGTCTCTCTACAGAGCCATAAAGCTCGGTGTCATTAGAATAGTGCATTATATAGCAGCTGATAATATGGGTAATGAATAACAGTAACAACGTAATGGATAATGAATAACAGTAATGAACAGGTAACAACGAGACCAGAGATAGATAGGGTCTATAAGTAGTTGCTTGGTTGAGCTATCAGGATTCAGGTATCAGGTGGTCTGAATGCCATTTTCGCTTGAGGCTTCTTTGTGGTCGCGGTTCCTCGAGAATGGCGGCAATTATAGGGTTGTCGTGGTTGATCATGCGGCGGGCCATGTTATTGTAGGAGGCTGAGATGATGTCAGGAATTGTAGGTATATTGAGATCCGAATGGAGCGTAGTATTTCGAACATACCACGGTGCACCCGTGACTAAACGTAGGATTTTGTTCTGTTGCGTGGAAATTCGCCGGATTTGTGTGCTACTGGCCGACCCCCATATCGCGCAGGCATACTGCCAGATTGGTTTTAGGAGGGTTACATAGATTAGACGCTTCGTATGGAGGGGGACCTGGTTGCTAGCAAATAGATGGTAAAGCTGGCCAACACCTGGCTGGGGTGCGGTAACGGATACTGGTTACTGTGGTTGTGATGTGCGCATTCCAACCCAGTCTGCTATCCAGAGTAACCCCTAGATATTTTACATGGTCTTTTCGTTGTTGAGCAGAAGGTCAGTAGGTGGTACTGCTGTTCGATAGGTAAAGCATACCAAAGATGTTTTTCCCGGATTAAGCTTAATTTTCCACATGATGCTCCATTCGTAAAGGCGATTAACGTATTCTTGCAGAGTCGCAAGTGCTGAATCTGGATCAGTGTGTCGGGCGAGGACCGCTTGGTCATCTGCAAACTGGGCAGAGTCCAATGTGTTTCTCACCCCAATGCAAGGAAGAACTGACCACAATTATGAGGAGAGCTCACCCCACGGGTTATGCTTCTCCCCCCCACTGCATGCAGTGAGGATACAGTCTGAACAGACTGGAATGATTGTCCCTTCATTCAGCAGGGCTTGGATAGGGAGTAGTAAACTACTCCCCCCAAGTACCGACTTGCGGTAGTTCGTGCATTCTAGCTTGCACTACCACTTAAGCAGAGTGGTTCCCGAGTGTTGCATCTCAACTCCCAGAGACGGTCTGTATTGGTACATCCTGCACGGATGTATGCAGCACAGGCCTACCCATTATAGGCACCTTCATAGGGTGAAGCCCTCGGGCTAGGGTGCGCCTCAACCACGACCCCCGCGAACGGTCCATTATTTCGGACCGTAGTTTCCTACCTCAATTGGGGAGGCTGGCCGGTGAGGCTTTGCCGAAGCATTGCCTCTGTGGCCAGGGGCTCCTCCCCACCCGCGGTACCAGTTTGGAAGGATACAGGTTTGTCAGTGCCCTGACGACCCTTACTTCCTTAAAGGGCTAACTGGCTGATAGCCCCGTGACAGAGGCTTTGTACCTGTCACTACCGTTTCATGAAATGCCAGAGGTTTCCCTCTTCTCCCCAAGTGGTCCAGATACCTGTTCCACTCAGAGTAGCACCTCATAGGATGCGGTCCCTTATTGCGGTCAGCATTTGTTACACCCTGCCGACCAGAGGGTGGGTCAGTTGTTATGCCCCATCTGACCAAGGGGCGGAGAGCTTCACTTAGCGCTGCTGAAGGTCCCTGCTGCTGCTATCCACTTCTCTAGCCTGCAGATGACGGGTCCGCAGCACTGGGAGAACCATCTCAGCGAAGCGTATCAGCCTGCAAACTGGGCAGAAGTGATGCCCAACTGGCTGGGTATATCATGTGTGTAGAAGATGTATAACAGGGGCCCAAGGATACTTCCCTGGGGGACACCCGCCGCGATTGGGTAGGACTTGGAGGTAGCATCTTGGTAGCACACTGAGAAGGTTCTGTTGGTAAGGTAGGATTGCAGGATGCGGTAGTATGTATCGGGCAAGTGGTCTTTTAACTTTGAGAGTAATCCCGGATGCCACACTCGGTCAAATGCCTTTTCGACATCTATGAACAGGCCATAGCAGTATTGTTTCTGCTCTAACAACGGACAACACAATTACAGGAATTGGCGTTGGCGGCGCACCCGGACAGAAAACGTTCTCTTGCGTCATCGCCGTGCCAACTCACTGGGACTCCCCCAGCAGGCAAACTGTAGCTGACGCAGCCAAGGAAGCCGGTTGGGAAGTCATGCACGTCATCAACGAACCTGCAGCCGCACTTTTGGCTTATCGAATCGGATTTGACAAACCTCCTATCGACGAGTGAGTGTTTGTTGATTATACGGTTGAAGTTTAGATGGAAAACAAACGCAACAAATTTACTCCTTTTTGCCGTAGAGTGGCGCTCGTGTACAGGTTAGGAGGTGTCAGTTGTGACGCAACCATCATCAGCGTGGAAGGCGGCCTTCAAACGATCGTCAGCCACGTCCGCAACGATCGCCTCGGCGGTCAAGACGTCATTTCCGTCGTGACAGATCACCTATGCGACGAATTCAAAAGGTATGAAAGTCATTTTAAACCAAAACGCGCCCTAAAAATTGACCTTTGCCGTCAAATTCATCTTTGTTTTCCAGAAAATACTATCTAGACCCGAGAGAAAGCCGAAAAGCCCTGTGGAAACTAAAAATTGCCGCCATGGGTATGATTCACTCTTTATCGACCGTATCAACGAGCTCCCGTTTTATCGAAAGCGTTTGTGAAGGCGTGGATTTCAATCCGACGTTGTCTCAAGCTAGATTCGAAGCTTTGTTGTCGCCTCTCATACCGAAATTCACCGCTCCCATCCAAGACGCTCTCAAGGAGGCGGGAATTGAAAGGAATCAAGTATCTAAAGTGAGTGCGATTCAAAATAGTCAATTGTATGAAATGATCACTACGTGTTGACATCAGGTTTTACTGTTACTCTCTGCTACAAAAATATTGAATTTCAAAAATGAATCTAAAAAACCTGAAGAGCTAACTCAGCTGATCAAGTAAATTATCAATTATATTGAGTTGAGAAATCACTGACTCCTCATAAGTTAACAAGTTCATTGTTTTAGTAATTGGGGGTAATCCTAATTGATTATCGTAGATTGTGAAAGAGTATTGGACCCAGAACAGTGTCCTGGGGAACTTCATACTCCCCACAATCCATTTATTTTAACATATTTAGTTCGTCTGGTGAGGTAACATTCTATCCAAGCTAAAGCAAAACATTCGATCCCCGCGGGTTTCGTCTTTGGTTGATTATTCCTTGAATAATCAGTGGGGGCCAAAATGTATTTCGAAAAATGGATTTAACGATATTTCTGGTACCTTAAATTATGCGAGGTAGGTACATTTTTTCGCGAAGGAAGGCTATAAAGGTATCTCAAAAAATGAATCAAAAGCACGTGAATCTGATTCCTGAGCTGTTTCATTAGTTTCTTCGGGTAAGGTAGTATACGGTGACCTTATTTTTGAGCCCTGTAGTAGAATCACCGTTTTTGGTTGGTTATTCCTTGAATAATCAACCTATGTTTTCATGATAATGGTCAACCTCTCCGATTCGGCTCAAAATTTTTTTCTGGACGTTTCATGGTGTCTAGATCAAAAAAGGTCAATGTCCGTCTGCCGTACGCCGTCCATTGTCCGCCGTCCACGCCGTTTTCGGTAGTAGAAAATTTTCTAAAAATCTGAAATTTGGGTCAGGGGTCTGTTCCCGGCCTGGGACGGTCCTCCAAGCTTTTTAGCCCGATCGGACCAAATTTGGGCGGGGTAGGGGTCAAAATGTGTTTTTGAAAAATGAATTTTCGAGATTTTGGGCGATCTAGGCGAGTGGGGTATCATTTTCCACTAAATTTTGGACGCTAAATCAATTGAAATGGGTCTCAGGACGATTGGCACCCACTGGAAGAAGTAATGGGTCAAATTGGGTATTTATTACCCATTTTGAATATGTGTTTTCGGGATTTCTGCTACCTAGGCGTGTGGGGTATAGTTTTCCACTAAATTTTGGACCCTGAATCGATTGGATTGGGTCTGGGACCCGCCACACCCACTGTTTCCCCCATTCGAGGAATAACCAACCCGTGTGTAAGAATTTGCAGATTTTTTCAATAGATTTGAATGCGAAACAGAGTCGAAAATGAAGATAGATAACGATTTTTCGCCCGAGTCTAGGTCACGCAATATTTTGGAATTAAGGTAACAATGGTTTCTGATAAGGTGTAAAATAGCTACCAAGAACAGGTAAATCCATCAACAATGGAGTATAATCAATTTCCTGTGAACAATGCGAACTTACAAGAAGTAAATCAATCGAATTGAATGGTTGTGTGTCGACACTCTCTACTTCGATATTCACGAACGGCGGCGCTTGTTCTCCGCAGGTCGTCCTCGTCGGCGGCGTCCTCAAAGTGCCCAAAATCCGCTCCGTCGTGAGCGGCCTGTTCGCCTGCGAAGTTTGCTCGGGCCTGACGCCGGACGAAGTGCTCGCGTGGGGCGCCGCCCAACAGGCGGGTCTCATTGGCGGACGGACCGAGGGCATTCATGTGGTGGAACCGACGAGGGAGCTCCCCGTATTGAAGAGTCCCGTCGTCGTCACGGTGAGTATCGATACTAGGGACCGGACATCGAAGCCACAACATCGATGTTGACGTCGATGCCAACATCGCGAGCGAAACATCGATGACGTTTAACATCGTTGACTTGAACATCGATGTTTTTAACTGCTAAACATCGATGTTAACCTCGATGTTGTCTGCCAATTTATTCTTGTTTCTCAAAATTTGTTTAGCTTAATTTCATGTTTTAAATGTAACAGAAAGAAAATGCTATGCACATTTTAGGTACTGCTCATATGGCTTATATCCTTGCCATTTGACTCCTTCACAAAAAAAACCCCACCGTTCACTTTTAGGAGGCATCCTCTAAACACCAAAACCAAGCACTATTATAAAATAATGGCCGTCAAGCGTAAACAAACTACTACTGGGTTAAAAGAGAAGCAACAGTGTTACCAATATCAGTTATCTGAAATTGATAACTTCAATCTTCAAACTTCTTCATATTCTGATCGAAGCTGTTGCTGTTCAACACAGCAAAATGTAGGTAGTTTTACTTGCTGGGGAAATTAATCCTTAGAATTAATATTTTAATAATATATTAGTAAATAATATCATTTTATAAACGCAAAAAATCTCTTCCAGATCGTCATTAAATTATCAAGAAATCAACATCGATGTTACTCGGCAAAAACATTGATGTATCAAAAACATCGGTAAATCACCATCGATGATCAATAAACATCGATGTTTACAAACATCGGACATCGATGTCCGATCCCCAATTAATACGTATCAATACGAATATCGATACAGCGGGGGAAAAATCGGTATTTCATATCGATACAAGCGGGTATATCGATACAGCCGTATCGATACACGGACCCCCGTATCGATATACCGATTCCTATTGCTTGAGAATGTGGATGAATAGAAGTCAAGCAGAATTGTAGAGAGAGAAATCTGGGGAAAAGTCTATAAGATGCGCTAAAATCGCTTTGTTTACAAGATCCCCGTAGGACGGTTAACATAATAGGTTGGTCAACCGGTTACACCCCATATTTTTTTCCCGCTGTATCAGTATCAATACTAATATCGTATAGATAACTCTCTCTCTATAGCTTGTTTCATGATTCAGTTAATTTGGATATTTAAAGATGTAAGAGAGTTCCACATTGAAAAAAAGTTAGTTAACGTTTAAAAAATTATATATTTATTTCGATTAATATAAAATTAGAGGTTAAGTTAATTTGTTATTGTTTGGCTATTAGCTTTTGGTTTCAATGTATCGATGTAATAATATATCGATATAAATAATTGATACTGATAAATTTCTTAAATTGTATCGATACGAAGAAACATCGATACACTAGGCCGTATCGATACACCCATATCGATACATTGAATTTCGATACGTATCGATACGCTGTATTGATACACCTGTATCAGCCATCACTAATCCGTTCACTTAAACACAAAACGCGCTACCCCCACGCCGCCTGTCTCACATCACGTGATATCACGTTGGGATGCTGCATGGCACTTATCAAGTTACTTGACGATCAACAGCCGATTTCTTTCAATTTCTAGGTCAACGACAAAGAAATCGTAATGGAGCGCGGCGTTTTGCCTATAACGCGCCTGATCAACTTGACCGTGGACGAACCAAAGCTGGAAATCACCGCCAAGCAGACGCAACCCGCTGAGACCTTCGCTGGCAAAGTATTAAAATCCACTTGAAGGCAATAATATTCGCGATTAGTTTGTTTCAAAAACAAGATCTTTAATTTGTTACTATTGATTTTTAGGGGGTGATCGAGTGCTCGGAAGTGGGGGAAATGGAGCTTCACATTCGTCTGACAACGTGAGTCTTGAAAACTAAGAATTTATTGTCTATAAGATCGGTATATTGAAACATAAATTTGGGTACTTGTCAATTAGAACCCCTCCCGAGGGTGACCTGTTTACTAGCACCGTAACCTTCCCGTTGGACAGCGATATACGATATATCGCAACGTAGCCTGCACCGACTTTAACAATATTTCAGAATTATTTATTTATTTCAACGGTAATAACCATTTATGAAGAGGATATAAAAATTTTCAGTTCAGAACCCGAAAGAGGTTAACAATTTTTATACCCTATAAACACACATCAGCATGGCAGCATAAACTAAAATTAACCGCTAACGTGGAGGTTATATATAGATCGATATATAGAAAATCGATTCATCACGCCATGTTTGGGATAGTTGGTTACCCTCAGGAGGGGGTCTAATTGACAAGTACCTAAATTTGTTACCTATGTATAGTATTGGTATAGTAAGATAAACTTTTGGCAGAGAAATTTAATCTTTTTACGAATCAACTTCAACTTTGGACAAATCGATTTTTCTCTGTTATTTCTGAAGTCCTTGGATCCCTTGGTCTTTATGGCCCACTTCTCTCCTGGATCCGAAGCTACCTTTCTGACCGCTTTTCTTCAGTCAGAATCCGGGGAGCTGTCTCAGCTCCATTTGTTGCTTCTTCTGGGGTCCCCAGGGCTCGCATCTTGGCCCTCTTCTCTTTATCCTTGTGTTCGGTGGGCTCAGTTCTGTCCTTGTTGGGGTTCAGTTCCTGATTTTTGCTGATGACGTCAAAATCTTCTGCAGGATTTGTGAGCTTCCTGATTGTTATACTTTGCAGTCCTCTGTCAACGCCTTCTACGCTTGGTGCTCTTCGGTTGGACTTCTTCTCAATCCAGAGAAGTGCTCAATCTCTACGTTCCATCGGTCATCTGCACCCAGACTGCACACTTACACCATTGGCGCTGTTGTCCTTCGCCGCCCGCCCCTTGTCAAGGACCTCGGTGTCCTCCTAGATCATCAGCTGACCTTTTCTAGCCATATCGCCCAGGCTTCTAGTCGAGCAATGCGTGCCCTTGGGTTTTTGAAGCGGACTACTCGGGAGTTCACTTCAGCTTCTGCCCTAATCACCCTTTAGATTAGATTAATTACACAGGGGTAGAGGGGGCGTCCATCATCGTGTCCGCCCCCCGCACCTAGACCTAGTGGCCCATTGTGCTAACCCCCGGAGCTCATCTAGGCCGAAGCTCCGTGTTCCCGACTAGGTCCAGCAGAGCTCCGACCAGGTTCTCCTGGTTGAGGAAGTCCCCTCGGTCTAAAGTCCCGAAGGTTCTGAGACGCCTGTGTTCCAGGGCAGGACAATTGAAGACGATGTGAGACGCTGTCTCCTCGTCCTCGCCACAGAGTCTGCAGTCAGGGGTACCATTGCGCACCCCAATTCTGCAGAGATGCCTCCTGAAGTCCCCGTGTCCTGTAAATAAGCCAACGGTGAGTCTCAGGGAAGCTCTATTAAGGTTTAGGCATCTCGTAGCCCTACCTTTGTTAGGACCAGTCATCATAATATGACCGTGCTCTTGCCGCGGCGTTCGCTCCCAGCGCTTCTGGTGCTGGGAGCGAACCCAGTTTGCCACCCATCCCGATAGCAGGATGCGGGAGATTCCTAGGCATGGTTCAGGTCCCGTAAAGGCAGTCCCCGAACCACGCCTAGCCAGAGCGTCAGCTCGGTCGTTACCCTCAACCCCTGAGTGGCCCGGGACCCATGCGAGGACAACCTTATTCGTTCCACTCAGCAGTTGGAGGGCTTCCCAGCACTCAAGCACCAGTCTCGAGTCAGAGCTCGATCCCATTAAGGTAATCACCCTTAATCAGACCCTTGTCCAGCCGCATATCGAGTATGCTTCTGTGGTCTGGTCTCCCTTCTACTCCAGCCACATCGACCAACTCGACCGAGTCTATCGCTCCTTCGCGCGCTATTTGGCGTTCCCTACTGGATTTGCCCGTGACGACGTCGATAATATTGGAGCTCATTATCATCTCTCGACCAGTGGACCGTCGTCGTGGCGCTGATGTCATTTTCCTCCACGCTCTCTTTTCTGGCTGAGTCGATTGCCCCTCCCTGTTATCCCTCATTGGTCTGCGAACCCCCCGCATTGGTGCACGTGCCAGTGAATTGTTTGCTGTGCCCTTCAGCTCGACGATTACCTGCTCCACCTGGTAACCTTGGTAACCTCCTCATCTCATCACAGGATGTTGACTTCCTCATCGTCTCCTGTACCCTCGTCACTGACTTGTTTCGGAGCCCTGTCGTTTGTACTGCTATCTGCTTTCTGTTCTGTCTGCCTAATCTATTTCTTTGTAATTGGGTTCGCCCGTAAATGTGAAATAAATAAATAAATTATTTATACAATTAATGTTTACTCTGATGACTGTTATAACCTTCATACAAGCCTCTAAACAATCCCACACTCTGTCACATCCACATGGTTTCCCCATTGGTATACCATACCAACCTCATCTAACTCCGTCATTTGTCTATTTGCAGAGAAAATGAATTGGTTGCTGAAGCCATCAATACGGAGACCAAGGAATTGCAAAAAATCGCCGTCCCACTGGCCCCTGTTTGCTGACGATGAAGCCATTAGACCAATTTTGTGAAGTTTTCCAAAACAGTGTTGCCAACTTGGCAATTCCTACCTTGTCCTTTTGGGGACTTACTCTCCCTTTTTCCACAAAACATGAATGATTTATCGAATTAAATTGACCAAATTTGAACCGTGATGATTATTTATTACTCCCAAAGCGGATTATGAAAATGCAAAATGATATAATTTCATAAGTTATTTGGGTTTAAGCTCAGAGTGAATCACTACAGAAGTAGGAAAAGTCAGAAAAGCTCATTTACTCTCAGAGTGAATTCATGGACGTCATAATTTAGTAGTGAGTAGTACAGTTCCAAGACGTCCTAAGGTGGTCAGAGGTATCAAAATTTCCCATTTTGAGAAAAACAACTGTACGACTTAAAACCGTACAATTTGAAGTCGTACGCTCAGACCCGACAGCAGCGAGGAGACGACACCCTTGGGAAACTCGAAACCCAGACATCCGCCGCCGCAGGACCACCAGCAAAGCATTTTCTCACGGGCCGTGAGAAAACTCGAGCGCTGAGAAATCCGCAACATTTCGGAGTTTGAGGCGCTCTCAAAAGCTCCACGTGTCCGGCGAGTCAGCAGATGGGAAGACACCGCCCATCGAGCGATTGGATATTTCGAGATCCCACCACTGCCTCCTTCACCGTAGAAAAATCCTCCTTCGAACACCCTCCAAGAGTTTGGAGCAATTTTGGGGACGCCTAAAACCAAACGATTGGCTGAGAAGAAGAAGAAGAAAATAAGTTTATTCTAGTTAAATGCAGTACATAAATGAATATTAATAGTCTTTGAAAAAATAAACAATACGGCTTGGTATGAACCGTCAGCCGGAAGTACGGACCTTAGTGTTTGCAGGACATATAAAATTAGAACAAAATAATAATGATTCCTCTAAACATACAGTGTACGTAGAATAAAATAAGGGCAAAAAAGATATTTGAATAGGTGACGGAAATGAGAGGGCTCTATTTGCTCTAAATCTAGGACCTCTATGTGAGAAAGGGCAACCGATATTGCCACGCTAGTTCGCAGTACCTGACCACCCTCCTCCATTCATCAACACTGTCTAACAACCTGATCGCATGATCTCTGGAGAGGTCATAAGTTCCGAACACCTCCAAGCGGATCTGTGAGAGTGTGGGGCAGATGCACAGGAAATGATGAAGATCTTCCTTCGCATGAAGCAGAGGACACTCTTCTGACGAGTCTGTAGCGTATGGCTTACGATTCAGATTGACCAGCTCACAACGGATCCTGAACATCCACTTGGTAACCCTCATTTCCACTCCTGCGCATCTACTGAAGCTGGCACACTTAACCCCAGGGCACAGCTCCCTGTACAGGGTGAAGTTTTCAGAAGACCGAGCCCGGGCCTACCACTGGTCATGTTTCTCCCGACGGAATCCCTCCAGGACCTCTCCAGCCTCTTTCCTGAAACTCGCGCCATTGAATGAGTGCAGGGAGTTTTCCACACCGTACTTCATCGCCATGATCCCATATTCCTCCGCCCAGGAGATGCCTCTCCGAACCACCTCTCTTGCGACGATCTTGGGCAACCGATGGTCCGGCATGTTCATTACCTTAGTGATGTATTTAAGGTGGGATCCTAGGGTGAACGTATGAATGGTGTCGAGCTCGGTTTCCAAATGAATGATGTAGTTCGGAGCATAAGCGGGCAAACCGAATAATCGCTTCAGCCAGACCATCAGGACACTCTCTGCAGAAGAGTACTCACGGAACCCCCAACACTCAGAAGCGTAGCATAAAATAGAACGAACTATTGCCTGGAAAACATGGAGCTTTGATTGGCTGAGGGGTGGGCCCAAAAGAAAACTTGCGCAAACTTTGGGCCCAGGAGAAAACACGAGAAATCGAGGAAAACTATTCTATGTCCAGCAGGTGAAGTGTGTGCTTCGACAGCCTTAAAAGACCGCTAGAATCACGAGCCGGACCGCAGGAGTTCAAGTTCGGCCCGGAACACGCCCTCTCCGACCTTCCAGAAGAACAGGCGAGGTAGGAAAGATCAATCTGGTTGAGCTGATAGGTAGGAATTCATTTTGTCATGTTAATATTTTATTGGTCTCAATATCTCAATTTCGGAGAATATTAATTACCTAATCAAAAAAACAGTTGTTCTTTTTCTCCTTCCTAGCAAGTTCAAAGGTTGCGTCTAGGCATTGGGTGGACAAACAGATTCCTGGCAGTGATGTCCGCTTAGAGGACAGCGGCGTAACCTCCGCTCTAGCTTGGTTCTCAAGCTACCTCTCAAATAGAGGGCAGGTTGTGTCTCTCGAAGGCCGCATGGGAGATCCATGTGCCAACGACTATAGTGTTATTCAGGGCTCAACTTTGGGACCACTTCTCTTTCTGGTTTTTGTTGATCGCATCTTTGAACTTGGTCTTCCAGCAACAATATACCTCTTTGCAGACGACACGGTTGTTCTGGTTGAGGGGCAGGATTGGGGCGAACTCTTTGCGCGTGCTGAGAGTGTGATGAATGTAGTAAATGACTGGTTTACTGCGAATCTGCTCACGCTCAATGTTAAAAAAACGAAATACATGGTAGTTTCAAGTACGAGGGATCCACCTTGTGGGTCCACGTATCGTATCACTGTGCATTCGCACCTTTCTGCCCAAGGACCTTGTGCTTGCGCTCCCCTCGAGAGAGTAAGTGAATATAGGTACCTGGGTATAGTGATCGATGATAAGCTAACATGGGAAAGGCACACGAATTACATGGTAACCAAGCTCAGTAAATTCACCAGGATTTTCTACAATATTCGCAATGTGCTTGATCCGTCCACTCTAAAGACGATTTATCACACGCTCGTTCAGTCCGTCTTACAGTATGGCATACTCGTGTGGGGTGGAGCGGTGGCTTCTCATCTCAATAAGGTATTCACGCTTCAAAAAGCCATTCTAAAAATTATGTGTCGCAAAAATCGTAGGTTTCCTTCGTCTGACCTTTTTAGAGAAACACGCGTGTTTACTCTAAAACAGCTCCTGGCGAAATCATTGCTGCTTTATTATCATAAAAACCCGTATATCTTGGAAAGTGACAGGCCTGTTTCTTATCATAAAAGATTCATAGATCAGGGTAATGTAAGGAACCCTAAGCCTCGCCTAGCTATGACTACTAGAAGTCCTCTTTATTTGCTTCATATTCTCTATAGCTATTGTGACGATGATCTGCGGAGTCCCTTGAAGTTTAAAAGAAGCGCCTATAAGAAAGCAATATTTTCGTGGCTTATTAAAAAAGGTGGCGATTCATTTGACTCCTATTTTCAGAGTGCATATCTGTGATTTCCTGCATGCTACATGTGTGTTGGTGATATTGTTGTTATGATGCTAATCACGATATGATGTTATTAATGATATATATTATTTATTAGAGATTAATGATTATATTGATGGTAAAAATTTTACCATAATAGCATTTAATGTTATTATGATACTGGCATTGTTTTTATGATATTTTGTGAGATGCATACTAGATATTTAATATCGGGTATGTTCTGCACAGAATTGTAATTTTTGTGAGATGTTCTGAGTGACTCTCCCCTCAGCAACTCAGGCTCTGCCTACAGCTGGGGGTTATTATTCATTATTTATAATTTCCGATATGCAACAGCTGTACATGAATAAACTTTCTCTCTCTCTCTCTCTAGAGGCTAAAACTGGCAGGAATATAACTCTTACAAATGGTGGAGGCCGGGTAGACTCGGCCCCCAAAGATTACATTTGATATTAACAGTTGAATAATTAAAATTTTTGAAAAAGAAAAGAAACTTAATACATTTTTATACTTAACCGCAATTATTGAAAGAACAATAATTTCTCTTTTGTTTGTGCTCATTTAAAAATTACAATCCCCATGCTGAGCAGAGGGAACAGCTCAACCAGTAGCCAAAAACAGTGCGTTAGGAATCATTTGTAAAACGTTCCATGTTAAAGCTCAACCAGTAGTGGAAATCGTGCGGTGCGTGTCGCCACCAAATCATGTGAAGACAAAGGACGCAACCGCCAGCAACCAGAGGCCGCAGCAACCCTCGACGTGCGCCAGCAATACTTACCACCCTGGCTACCGTCATTTGAAGAAGGGGGAGTTGTACGTCTTAAAACCGTACAAACAGATTCCTGGCAGTGATGTCCGCTTAGAGGCTAAAACTGGCAGGAATATAACTCTTACAACAACCTTCCATTTCTCCATACATGGTGGTTAGGGTTTTTTCCAAAAAGGTCGCGGTTTTATTCACTCCCCCACCCCCCTCAAAATTTTGGGGGAAACACGTACCTTATGTAAATTGCCCTGAATTGAACCTGCTAACCTTACCAATCGGTGATAAAAATATGAGTCAGATTTCTATTCAGGCCAATAAATGTCCCCTCTGGTTAACCTGTCCATCATGGCAAATAGAATGAACTTCTCTGTGTAAGCCCCCAGGCTTGCTGCCTCCAGAAGGGAGAGAGCATGCGCCAAATGCGCGCGCAGCTCCTGCCTGGACGTCGCATTTAGAGAGGCCCAGTGCGCACTCGTTCCAAAGGCGTCCAACCAGGCGGTTGTCGTCGAGGCGCCCCTCGGGGCCGAGGCGCCCAACATTAAGGAGCTATATATTTTTGTAACCTGTCGTGCAAGTGCATCACACTCAGTCCATCCTGGCATTGTCCTGTGCTCGCTCTGAAGTGAACTCTTCTACCGTGCTGAAGTCGACTGAAGCTGTAATATTGTGTTCCCCATGAGATAAAGGACTCAAGTTAATAAGCCTCGCTGTGTACCTGCGGGACAGCGAGCCCCCTCCTGTTTTTCCTTCGACGTCGACGCCGTTTTTGTCAGCCGGTATTGTTGCATTTGCTCATTAATTGTATTTCATGTCACTTGTATTAATTGTAGTTTATGCTCCACATGTTGTATATTTTACTTTGTCAAATTACTTTGTCTTGTATCAATTGTAGCCCAGGTTGAGGCATATTTCCCTTTGCAACGAGTCCTTGTTTTCAATTATAATTCAGTTTGTATTAATGTATTTTATGTTCATCCTTGGTATCCCTAGTTGCTCAGTCGTAAGTCTTGGACTTACATCCCGTATCCTCTCGCTAGGTCCCTTCCAAATTCTCCGAAGAAACCCAAATTAAATCATAGTAAAATTCAAGCTCATTTTAATTCGAGAGAAGCTTACATCTGACTGCAATCTAATCGTTTTATCCCCCTCATGAGAACCTGTTGATTTAATCCATCGATAATAGAAATCTGAGTCAGATTTCTATTCAGCATAATAAACGTTTCCCCCTTGTTTACCTGACCATCTTGGCGGCTGAAATGAACTTCTCTGACTGCGTCTCAAAAAAGAAATGCCCTGTTACACTTTTTGTTGCAAATGAGTAATAGAATCGACCCCTTCAAGTCTGCAAACCTTATTGGTCAACACCATGTACAGGTAGTGAATTTCCAATTTTGGAACACACATGGGGAAAATAATGGGAATCTATTCTCGAAAAAAGACGCAATTTTTTAATTCCCATACAATAGTATTTTTTCATTTTCGAACGCTATTCGTAAAATATAATTACAACAGAATATAATATCCAACATGAATCGTCTTTAGCGCTTGGCATGTGATTACGTTTTTTGGCTCACTCCGTTCTTCGTTAAAAATCACTTAATTAGATCACTTCACGAACATCATTTCACAATAACGACGTAGGCGAATTTAACAAAATTCGAATTCACGTCTTTTAACCGATATCAACAACTTTTTTTTTTCTATGTACAACGTTAATCACAGACAACAAAAATAAATGGAAAAAAGTACTCGCCTATTACAAGTGTTTCCTATTAAAATGTTTCATTTTCGCAAATATATACACGTATCGGATTTTTTGACACAAATCGTTTTATCAAAAATGGCGCGCAGAAGGCGCGATTTCTTGTAAATTGGATGGAAATTGCTAACTGAAGTGGTTTGATGATAAATGAGCAATTAAAAGATGAATCGTGGAATTTGAAAAATGAGCGACTGGGAGAGATCAGACTGATGAGGTCAACTAGTGGAACTCAGTGGGAAATCTGAGGAACTTGAAGAGAAGCCAGCATGATATTTAGGAAATGTCAGAGGGGAATTGAAGGCTTTCCTGTCGTCATCGACATCCACCAGTCTCAAAAAGCATTCCAGTAGCCACATGTAAGCATTCAGATTTCCAGGTTACCTAGCAGTGAAACCAGCTGAAGAGCATTCAAGGCAATAGGGGTTGCCCCAAATAAGAATATCTGTCGCAAGTCTCACATGTTTTCAATACAATGGGGTGTACCCATGAATCTGAAATTGGTCAATTTTTGTTTTCGATTATTATGAGAGTGGGAAAAGGTGTCAGATCGATCAAAAATAGTGTAGACGATAGATTTAAACCTCGGATCAGAAGCATGGAGACTCATTCAAATTGATTCAGGGTCCAAAATTTAGTGGAAAATGATACCCCACACGCCTAGGTACTAGAAACCTCAAAAACACATTCGAAATGGGTAGATAGGTACCCATTTTAACCTTAAACCTCTTCCTGAGGGCGCCAATCTTCCATTTCATTGGATTCAGCGTCCAAAATTTAGTGGAAAATAAACCCCACACGCCTAGGTGGTACCCAAAAATCTCGAAAACCCACTTTCAAAGTAGTTAGGTAGGTACCCATTTTGACCCAAACCTATCGTCAGTGGGCGCTAATTGGTGGATTCAGTGTCCAACATTTAATGAGGTTTTTGGGACGTTAGAGGGTTTTTAACCTAGACACCTTCAAAAAAGGCAACCGTCAAATTTTGGGGGCAAATTGGAGAGGTTGACTTCTGGCATGAAAAGTAGGTTGATTATTCAAGAATTAACCAACTAACTGAACTGAACAGTGAAGTCACAACCCAAGGGAAAGAAATGACAGCTACATTTGAGACAAAAAGACGACAGCAGCCCTTCCCTTCTAGGGTGCTGCGCTCTTGTGGACAACTGTAGACAACTGAAAGGTCGTCTCCCTGGTTCCTCCATCTCTTCTCGGTTTTGTTATTGTTGTAAAAACAAACCTTCATGAACGAGAAGCAACAAAGATGGGTCACTCCACATAAAATACTGACCAAAGCGCAGCAGCAGGCGTTTCTGAAATCAATGATAGTGATAAGTGCAATCAAGGTAGATCCACTTGGGTTGTTTCAACAGAGGCAGGAAGGAAATGCTAAGCAATGACGTCACAGAATTTTCTTCATTTTTTTTTTAATTAACCATTTTGATATTGAGCAAAAATTATGAAGGTTCATACTCTCCAATGTGGTGCCCCTTTTAAACCCATAGCGCGACACGTGAGTTCACGGAACTCACAAGGATATTTCTTTTTGATATGCTGACACCACTGCTTCAGTTGACGGAGCATGACACCCACGTAAATTCCTGTTGTTAGTTGGTGAACGAGTGAGTTCGAAAAACGACCGTCTCAGACGCGATTACAAAGATAAACAAAGCATTTTTTCATAACATAGGGAGTCTGGTGGGCTCACGTGTCACAGTACTGGGAATGATTTGTGTGAGCCCACCAAACTCACGTGTCCCCAAGGGGCTTCAAGATAACTGTCAGATATCTTTTGAATGTTAGGTCACCAACTAAATTTTCACCTTAGCACACTTTTTTGCTGTGCAGATGAACCCATACACAAAAAAGGAGATTTTGAGGGTAGATGATCCAGACTTCTCCTCCAAGGTGTCAGATCTCCTACAAAATGTTTCTGAATCAGAAAGTGTTTCTGACTCTGACGACCCAGCAAACCCCCCCCCCCCCCTCCCCACAACTCCCAGCAACTTCCCGGGTTAGACGGCAATGTTCCTTCTGGCCTCGAGTCTGATTCAGAAAAATCATCATCTTCAGAAAATGATGATTTTTCACCACTTTTGTCTGAATTGGAGGAGCAAAGCAGTGCTGAGGACAGTGAATCAAGCCAAGGAGATGATGAGTCCGAAGTACCTCCTTCCAGCCAGGATCAAAATAGAATGTATGCTGCCAAAAATGGCATGAAATGGTCATCAACCCCTCCTGAAAGAAGAGGTCGCCCACAGACTCACAACATTTCGAGAATGTACGTCTCGTCGTTGACTGACGTGACTTCTGCTCATTCCTGTAATTATGTTTGCTCTGAGTACCTACCAGTGTACCTTTCTGGTTCATTCTTGTGATTCTATAATGTAACGTTGCGAGTATTGTCATGCTTGTAATAACCAAAATTGGCAATTTTTTTACGAAGCAGGAAAAAATGTTGAAGTACCTATTTCTATTTTTCGAAATATTTACCTCAATTTTCAAATAAAATGTAGATACTTTTCTCCCCGGAATGATTCCTTTCTGAAGAGCAAAACTATATTAGATCAAAATTTGATCTGAGCTTATTTAATAAGCTCAACAGAACGGATATATATTATTTTTTCTGCCGAAATGAAATGGAAGTAATTTTTTCACCAGCTAAATAAGAAACTAAGTCTGACAGACTCACGTGTCGCACAGCTATGTTTAATATCACGTGTCGCGCAGTGGGTTAAATGCGGGATTTTTGGGTACACCCCATTGAGAAAAAACAAGGATTACCACCTCAATCATTCAAGCGGTTGACTCGTCACTTAGGTTATGAAAGGAAAATATGCTGCTAGGTCCACTGTGGTCATTGACGTCAATGAGGAAACCCAACAATGGAGCTTTCACAACAATAGGTTGATTACACGTGCAATAAACAGAAAATTAACGTTTAAATCAATCTACTTATGATATACGGTATAATGAGGAAATCATTTCAAAATCTTAACAAGCCTTGCGTTAGAAAAAATAATCTTCTAAAATTACAAGATCAACAATAGCATTGGAAATTGATGCGAACATTTGCCACCCTTTTGTGAATTGTTCCACTTGTGTCCTCGTCACGGGCAAATGTAATTAGTCGTGTTGAGATCTCGAAAGGGGAGAGAATTGGGTCGGGAAATCACGTGACGTCAGTCACCAAATGCTGATTGGGTAGAAATTGAATTCAAAATGTCACTTCCTCTTGAGACGGGAACATATCCATTCGAGGCCTTGATACAGTCTGAAAAAGAAAAAACGCAATTTATATTTCAACATATTTTCTTAATAAAATTTAAAAAAAGTCACTTGTACTGGCCAGAAATACATTATGCATATAAGCCAGCAAAATTTGTTTGAGAGAGCAAAGCCAATGTGAACAGATCTACATTGTAGCAACACTATGCTCTGGCCTAGTTGACATACAGGGTGTTAACGCTTCAGGGAGCAGCCTTGAAGGGGTTGATTCTACAACTCATTTGCAACAAAAAGTGTCTTAATGTAAGCCCCCAGGCTTGCTGCCTCTGGAAGGCCAGAAGAGAGGGAGCATGCGCCAGGATGCGCGCGCAGCTCCTGCCCGGACGTCGCATTTGGAGAGAGCTCCAGGGCTTCACTCGTTGCCAAGGCGCCCAACCGGGCGGTTGTTGTCGAGGTGCCCATCCGTGCCCAACATGTCGGCCACAATGCCTTTATATTCACACGATAATCTCAAATGTGAGTACACTGTTGGAAAGAGCGTCAAATTTCCTTTTTGAGCCCCTCAACGTCTCCAATAATTGAGTACTGGTTCACTAATTTAGCCTTAAGTTAGGAAATGAATGAAAACGCGAAGCCTTGTCAACATTCAGCCGGGCAAAGGAAAGATTTTCCCCAGAAAAATTCCCGCTTTCAATCGTGGAAAAACTGCCCCAGAATTCCAGCTTTTTAACGGTACATTCAAATGTATTTTTGTAACATAATCTAAGGGTAAAAATGACGTTTTATTTGGAAAACATTGGAACTTTTCACTCGAATCGTGGTTTTCAGATGAAATTTGACAAATTTGGCAGGGGGGGCCGACTATAGAGCTATTTTTCAAGCTGAATTAAATTGTGACACTCTAATGAGGGTCGGGTCTGTTTCGGCATTTCTAGTTCGTCATAATATGTTTATAGACAAGGGTTTTAGATTCGCTGGACAGAAACGTAAAAAATACTTTATTTCGGTTAAAGTGTCTCATTTTTCCCTTTAAACCGCCATTTTCACACTTCAATTATGTAAAAAAAAAAAAAATAATAATTATGCATATATTGTTGGAAGGCTGGTATTTCGGAGTTATTCCACGTTTGAACGCAGGAAGAATTATTGAGGGGAAAAAGTTTTCTTTACCCGGCTGAAAGTTGACAAGATTTTGCATTTTCATTGATATACTAACTTTAGAGGGAATTAGTGAATTTATAATATTTCCAAATCTAATTCAACATTTTCCAATCCATATTCAACACATCACAAACCAAGTTCAACATTTTACAGATCAAATTGAACGTTTCCCTCTCCGACGTGATCTTCTATTCCTCCTCATTTTAACATCAGCAACAATGTCACCTTCATCTGTTTTACTCACCAACGCTTCAATTTCTTTTCCGCTTTCCCCTCCTCCTGACATGATCACTGGAAGAGTCAGGAGTCACTCATATCACCACTTTGCCATACACAACCACACAACTCAACTCACATGTACCTGGATGGATGATCAGTCGTATCCATTGTCAGTCGTCCACATCTCCTCAAGCCTCAGCACACGGTCACCGCCACATGGGTACGTGGTTACAACCTGGTCCCTCGGTCCAAAAAGGACTTGTCAGCCAGGCCCGGGGGCCGACGTTACCGCCGAAAGCAGGGCTTCGACAAGAGGAGTGGTCCGGAATGGAATACATCAAACTCTGGGGATCAAGTCCCCAAAACTGTCCAAGTTTAGGAGTGGGCGCTCTCCCAGCCATCCACGCCGGTGCACACGTCGGCACCAGCATATGTGGACGGCTGCCGGGTTGAAAGATACAGCATTTCTGGCGCAAGTGGAACCACACAGGATCGCCAGCAGCGGCTGCACAATCAGAGCCGGATGGCTGAGCCAGAGCAGCGGTAGGTGCATTCCAATAGCTGGGCCCGATGCCATAAAGACATCATCTCCAACTACGGCCACCACCGCATATCGTCCTTGCCTCTCCCAGTGAAGGGTTGTTCTTGGCGGTGCTGTCAAAGCCTTCAGGGGCCGCTTCCTGGCCATACAGCCATATTTAAAGGAAACATGCTCCCTGGGTTCGCTCGTAAGCTCACCTGGTAACTATCTGACATCCCAACATTAAAGAAGAGAGTTATAGTTTGTAAAAACCTGGTTTGTAAAATGTTGAATTTGGTTAGGAAATGCTATAAGTAAAGTTGTGCAAGCTTTGAAAATAAAAATAGTAAAAACGTGTAGGTAATGTCTAAGAGGAATCAGCAAAAGTGGAATAACTTAAGAACGAAGCTCCAAAAAGAAAAATTTAAAGAGACATTTCCTGTTCCAAATTCTACAAAGAATCGAAAAAATCAATAAAAAATGGGAGTTAAGAGGAAACTGTTGGTTGCAAGTAATTAAAAATTAAGAAAGTCCACTTCAGTTTTTCGATAGCTCACACCATACGGCTGTAATTTCCCGATGGGCGCGTTTAGATGGGTTAAGAACAATAAGGCACCAGGGGAGGATGGCATCACTGCAGAGATGATAAAGTATGGTGGAGAGCAGCTAGCCTCTGATATTCATGAGCTGATCCTAAAGGTGTGGGAAACCGAGGCGATGCCAGATCAGTGGAATATGGCGGTGCTCTGCCCGATCCATAAGAAGGGGGATAAGGCTGTGTGCGACAACTACCGGGGCATTGCTCTTCTCTGCACCGTGTATAAGATCTTGGCAAAGATAATTGCAAAGCGGCTGAATCACTACACGGAGGAAGTCCTGGGGGATTATCAGTGAGGCTTCAGAGCCGGCAGGTCCACGACAGATCAAATCTTCATTGTCCGCCAACTCATGGAGAAATGTTACGAATACAATGTAAACATTCACCAGCTGTTCGTGGATTTCCGCCAGGCATACGACTCGATAAGAAGATCGCGACTTTATCAGGCCATGGATGAGTTGGGTGTCCCTCGGAAACTGATTCGCCTTGTGCGGATGACGCTCGCCAATACCAAATGTAAAGTTAAGGTGGGCAGTGAGCTCTCGGGTGATTTTGAGGTTGATCAGGGCCTGAGACAGGGGGATGCCTTGTCAACCATTTTGTTCAATCTAGCTCTCGAAAAGGTCATGAGGGAAGTGGAACTGAGCAATCCTGGAGGCACTCTGTGCAACCGGATGAGTGAGAACTTCGCATATGCGGACGACATTGATATGTTGGCAAGGGACCTTGGAGAGCTTGAGGGTGGTCTTCGGAGACTGGAGCAAAGCGCAGAGGAAATGGGTCTGTCCATTAACCGCCAAAAAACCCAATACATGTTCTCAACGAGGCGGGAAGAGGTGCATAAACCAAACCGCATTACGTTGAATGGTTCTTCGTATGAGCGCACCTCAACCTTCAAATATCTGGGAACTCTTCTCACTGAGGACAATAGCATGAAAGAGGAAATAAGAGCACGTGTTGCTGCTGGCAACCGATGCTATTTTGCCCTGGAAAGTCTTTCGAGCCCGAGCCCTCAGCAGAAACCTTAAACTCATGGTGTACCAAACTATGGTGAGGCCTGTGGTACTGTATGGCTCAGAAACAGGGACCATGACCAGCGCCGACGAGGAATTTTTGAGAAGATTCGAAAGGAAAATCGAGTAAGACTTTTGGCGCCAGATGTGAAAATGGTCGCTGGAGAATCCGCACAAATCACGAGTTGCGTGCTTTGCTGTATGGAAAGCCAGACATAGTCGCCGAAATAAAGGCGAACCGAATAAGATGGATTGGTCATGTGGAGAGGATGAGCGGAGATCGGGCCGTGAAGAGGGTATACCAAGGAATGCCGGGAGGTCGCCGACTGAGGGAAGGCCGAGGAAGAGATGGCTGGACGACGTCGAGGACGACCTCCGGGGAGCAGGAGCGGGAAGATGGAAAACCAGAGCACAAGATCGAGCTGATTGGCGGACTGTTGTTGAGGCGGCCAGGGCCCTACACGGGCTGTAGCGCCAGGGAGTAAAGTATAGTAAAGCGTTTAGATGGGACACCCTGTATGTAAAGTGTCCTCCGAACAAATTTTCCTTTGCTCAGGTCTCTTTCCCTGACAGAGAAACTTCTCAACAGTCGAATTGAAAAGCCTACCCTTCACCAGAGAGCGCGCAGCAGGCCTGTATGTGCCATTGGTGCTTCTTTATACTCGTCAGATCCAGATGTTGGCTGATTTCAGCAGCAGTCATTGCTCCCTGTAAAATTCAAATCCACTATGCATCTGAAGTAACAGATATAAGTATGCTGAGAGCAGAGATTAGCTTTAACAGAGGTGAATATACCTTGACGTCTTGTTTATTAGCGTAAACTAGAACTCCAGCTTTGGCAAGGTCCTCATGCCCCAACATTCTGTAAAGTTCTTCTCTCGTCACTGACAACCGTTCTCTGTCTGTCGAGTCAATGACCAATATAACGAACTGAGGGCAAAGAAAACGTTTACAATTAAAATCAACGTTAAAAATTGGATTGTTAAGAACATATTGCTAAACTGAATCGCGACTCCCTCAAAACAAAAACGCTGCAAATTCTTACACAGGGGTTGGTTATTCCTTGGACCAGGCGCATGAAGACTCATATCTTCAACATGGGGGAAATGGGGAAAACGGTGGGTGCGGCGGGTCCCAGACCCATTCCAATCGATTCAGTGTCCATGATTTAGTAGAAAATGATACCCCACACGCCCAAGTTCCAGAAATCTCGAAAACACATATTTAAAATGAGTAATATATACCCAATTTGACCCATAACTTCTTCCAGTTGGTGCCAATCGTCCTGAGACCCACTTCATTGGATTCAGCTTCCAAGATTTAGTGGAAAACGATACCCCACACGCCTAAATCGCCCAAAATCTCGAAAATCCATTTTTCAAAAAACACATTTTGACCCCTACCCCGCCCAAATTTGGTCCGATCGGGCTGAAAAGTTTTGAGGACCGTCCTAGGGCGGTATCAGACCCCTGACCAAAATTTCAGATTTTTAGAAAATTGTCTACTACCAAAAACGGCGTGGACGGCGGACGGCGTATGGCGTATGACGGACGGACATTGACCTTTTGGTTGGTTATTCCTTGAATAATCAACCTATGTTTTCATGCAAATGGTCAACCTCTCCGATTCGGCTCAAAATTTTTTTCTGGACGTTTCATGGTGTCCTGATCAAAAAAGGTCAATGTCCGTACGCCGTCCTGATATACCTGCGCTAGAGTGTTCCTGAGGCCATGTGGCCCATTACAGTCTATCCCAGTCGTGTTTTCCCTTTTTCTTTTCTTTGCGCTAGATCATCTGGGAGCCCCGCTCTATGGCTCCATGGCTTCCCCGTATATCAGGTACCCCACCCTCTTCCGGCGTCCGCCTGCCTGTGGCAGCCCAGGGTGGATCTCGTGGAGGTGCCGGGTTTTCCAAGGGGTCTTTTAGTTCAATCTTTTGCTCTGCTAGGCCTCCGTACTAACGCGCCTCTTCTTGTGCTTGCGGTCTTCCATCATTGGCATGTAATGAGCTTTAGGGTGGGGGTGGCTGTGGAGCTGTTGGGACTTAGTGCTTAATGTGGCAGTGGCGGCACTTACTCGCCACATTACTGGGCTTCACTGAACGTACAGGCATTTTGTAGGGGTACCTAAATAGGAAAAAACCCCGCCTGTGTCCTCCACTCCAGTTTATTCTTCACCCTTTTCTTTGTGCTCCACAGTCCTGCGAAGGAGTCCTTTGGCCGTACGCCGTCCGCCGTCCACGCCGTTTTTGGTAGTAGAAAATTTTCTAAAAATCTGAAATTTGGGTCAGGGGTCTGTTCCCGGCCTAGGACGGTCCTCCAAGCTTTTCAGCCCGATCGGACCAAATTTGGGCGGGGTAGGGGTCAAAATGTGTTTTTTGAAAAATGGATTTTCGAGATTTTGGGCGATCTAGGCGAGTGGGGTATTATTTTCCACTAAATTTTGGACGCTGAATCAAATGAAATGGGTCCCAGAACGATTGGCACCCACTGGAAGAAGTAATGGGTCAAATTGGGTATATATTACTCATTTTAAATATGTGTTTTCGAGATTTCTGGTACCTGGGCGTGTGGGGTATCATTTTCCACTAAATCATGGACACTGAATCGATTGGAATGGGTCTGGGACCCGCCGCACCAACCGTTTTTCCCATTTCTCCCATTTTTTAAAATAAGTTTCCATGCGCCTGGTCCGAGGAATAACCAACCCCTGTGTAAGAATTTGCAGCGTTTTTGATCTAGAAACCATGAAACGTCCAGAAAAAATTTTTGAGCCGAATCGGAGAGGTTGACCATTTGCATGAAAACATAGGTTGATTATTCAAGGAATAACCAACCAAAATGAGTAGATAAATACCCATTTTGGCCCATAACTTCTTCCGGTGGGTGCCAATCGTTCTGGGACCCGTCTCATTAGATTCAGCGTCCAAAATTTAGTCGAAAGTAATATCCCACAGGCCTAGGTCTCCAAAAATCTCGAAAATCCATTTTTTGAAATACACATTTTGACCAAAATGTCAGATTTTTAGTAAATTTTCTACTACATAAAATGGTGTGTACGGCGGAAATACATTACACCTTTTGGTTACTCCTTGAATAATCAACCTTCATCAATGTTCACATGCCCGTGGTCGTGTAACATCTGACTAAGACTGACCTCTGTATTGGTGTAGTACGTCGTCCAGGCAGCACGTAAGCTCTGCTGCCCTCCCAAGTCCCACATGATGAAATGGATGTTCTTCCATACAACTTCTTCAACGTTTGAGCCTAACAACAAAATATAGCAACAATTAGAATTCTTTTTTATGTTCTCTTCCAAATAGGAGAGTAAAAGTAGATATTTGAGCTCATCAAAGTACAAAAATAATGAAATTACCGATAGTGGGAGAAGTGGTGACAACTTCATTCATGAGAAACTGGTATAAAATCGTAGTTTTTCCGGCGTTGTCCAGCCCCACAATAACTATCTTGTGCTCTGAAAATTGAAGATTCGATATTATATTATAAAAATTGACACAGTGAATGATCATAGAGGACTGTAAGTAATGCGCAACAGGATAACTCTAGAGCTCAAAACGACAAATGATGCATAGTGGGACAAGAAGGGTGAATAGACGGACAAAACGAATGAGATTGTGGCAAAACTAGAGGATAAGTAGCAAGGCTAGAGAGCAACTAAATATCAAATTGGTTAAACCATCTCTTGCATGGACAGTACAGCTAGGATCAAGCAGCATGTTGCTGGCACAAGCCCTCAACAAGGTGTAAGGCAAGTGCCCCAGCTGGCTGCCCTTGCATGAGGCAAGATGAGTTCTGTAAGGCAACTAGCGTTTGCTCAAGTTAGGTTGCAGACATTTGGGTATCAGGCAGCATGCTGATGTATGCCACGCATGGATGATGAACTCCCACAGGCCATGGGAGTCGCCTGTGGGAGCGCATGTTGCCGGCGCAAGCCCTTAACCAGGTGTAAGGCAAGTGCCTCAGCTGGCTGCCCTTGCATGAGGCAAGATGAGTTCTGTAAGGCAACTAGCGTTTGCTCAAGTTAGGTTGCAGACATTTGGGTATCAGGCAGCATGCTGATGTATGCCACGCATGGATGGTGAACTCCCACAGGCTATGTAGTTTGACAAGCTGGAGGGATGCCTGTGGGAGCGCATGTTGCCGGCGCAAGCCCTTAACCAGGTGTAAGGCAAGTGCCTCAGCTGGCTGCCCTTGCTTAAGGTGAGATGAGTTCTGTGAGACTCTGCTCAAGTTAGGCCGCAAACTTTTTCGGTATCAGGCAGTATGCTGGTGTATGCATGGCTGATCTAGTTTGTCTAGCTGAAGGGATGCCTGTAAGAGCACATGTTGCTGGCACAAGCCTCCAATAAGGTGTAAGGCAAGTGCCCCAGCTGGCTGCCCTTGCATGAGGCAAGATGAGTTCTGTAAGGCAACTAGCGTTTGCTCAAGTTAGGTTGCAGACATTTGGGTATCAGGCAGCATGCTGATGTATGCCACGCATGGATGATGAACTCCCACAGGCTATGTAGTTTGACTAGCTAAAGGGATGCCTGTGTGAGCGCATGTTGCCGGCGCAAGCCCTTAACCAGGTGTAAGGCATGTGCCTCAGCTGGCTGCCATTGCTTAAGGTGAGATGAGTTCTGTGAGAATCTCCTCAAGTTAGGCCGCAAACTTTTTCGGTATCAGGCAGTATGCTGGTGTATGCATGGCTGATCTTGTTTGTCTAGCTGAAGGGATGCCTGTAAGAGCACATGTTGCTGGCACAAGCCTCCAACAAGGTGTAAGGCAAGTGCCCCAGCTGGCTGCCCTTGCATGAGGCAAGATGAGTTCTGTAAGGCAACTAGCGTTTGCTCAAGTTAGGTTGCAGACATTGGGTATCAGGCAGCATGCTGATGTATGCCACGCATGGATGGTGAACTCCCACAGGCTATGTAGTTTGACTAGCTGGAGGGATGCCTGTGGGAGCGCATGTTGCCGGCACAAGCCTCCAACAAGGTGTAAGGCAAGTGCCTCAGCTGGCTGCCCTTGCTTAAGGTGAGATGAGTTCTGTGAGACTCTGCTCAAGTTAGGCCGCAAACTTTTTCGGTATCAGGCAGTATGCTGGTGTATGCATGGCTGATCTAGTTTGTCTAGCTGAAGGGATGCCTGTAAGAGCACATGTTGCTGGCACAAGCCTCCAATAAGGTGTAAGGCAAGTGCCCCAGCTGGCTGCCCTTGCATGAGGCAAGATGAGTTCTGTAAGGCAACTAGCGTTTGCTCAAGTTAGGTTGCAGACATTTGGGTATCAGGCAGCATGCTGATGTATGCCACGCATGGATGGTGAACTCCCACAGGCTATGTAGTTTGACAAGCTGGAGGGATGCCTGTGGGAGCGCATGTTGCCGGCACAAGCCTCCAACAAGGTGTAAGGCAAGTGCCTCAGCTGGCTGCCCTTGCTTAAGGTGAGATGAGTTCTGTGAGAATCTCCTCAAGTTAGGCCGCAAACTTTTTCGGTATCAGGCAGTATGCTGGTGTATGCATGGCTGATCTTGTTTGTCTAGCTGAAGGGATGCCTGTAAGAGCGCATGTTGCCGGCACAAGCCCTTAACCAGGTGTAAGGCATGTGCCTCAGCTGGCTGCCCTTGCTTAAGGTGAGATGAGTTCTGTGAGAATCTCCTCAAGTTAGGCCGCAAACTTTTTCGGTATCAGGCAGTATGCTGGTGTATGCATGACTGATCTTGTTTGTCTAGCTGAAGGGATGCCTGTAAGAGCACATGTTGCTGGCACAAGCCTCCAATAAGGTGTAAGGCAAGTGCCCCAGCTGGCTGCCCTTGCATGAGGCAAGATGAGTTCTGTAAGGCAACTAGCGTTTGCTCAAGTTAGGTTGCAGACATTTGGGTATCAGGCAGCATGCTGATGTATGCCACGAATGGATGATGAACTCCCACAGGCTATGTAGTTTGACTAGCTGGAGGGATGCCTGTGGGAGCGCATGTTGCCGGCGCAAGCCCTTAACCAGGTGTAAGGCATGAGCCTCAGCTGGCTGCCCTTGCTTAAGGTGAGATGAGTTCTGTGAGAATCACCTCAAGTTAGGCCGCAAACTTTTTCGGCATTAGGCAGTATGCTGGTGTATGCATGGCTGATCTAGTTTGTCTAGCTGAAGGGATGCCTGTAAGAGCACATGTTGCTGGCACAAGCCTCCAATAAGGTGTAAGGCTGGCTGCCCTTACATAAGGCATGATGAGTTCTGTCAGGCAACTAGCGTCTGCCCAACTCAGGTCGCAGACATTGGGGTCAATTTAACAGTCGAAACAATTGATTATTGATTAACTTTTTTTTATACCTTCGTTACCGAATAAGCTCCACAACTTGGATATGAGGAGGCCCATAATGATGGAGGTGAAGTCCCACAGTCACTTTCTATTGCGGTAATTCGCATTAGCCCGAACAACCTGCGCAACCTGTCAAAAATTCGACGATGAAAATGAGTGAAATTGATTGGATTTACATTGATTTTGGACAAATTACGGCAAAATTCCAGCATTTTATTTAGTATTTATACTAATGATATGCGTTTTTTTTTCGAGCCTCGTTGAAATTAAAGCATATTCCGTCGAATATTTATTTTAAAAAAAAAAAAAAAAAAATCCGAAGGAAATTTCCACTTGTTACCAAGTTACGTCGAACCGATTACTCTCGAACTCGTGACGTCACCCGATTAACTCGGAAGTCACGCGGCGGTCGCACGAGGTTTATCAATACTTTTAAAAGGATTTTCACAAACTTCCTTAAATATCATTGTCGCCCCAAAAATAAACCGGCTTAAATCCCGTCTGATCGTCACGTGCGATTGCACGAGGGAGATGAAGTTGGTCAGGTCGAACACGACCAAGAGGTTTTTTACACGGAAATTTGATTAGTATACGGTAAGAAAGTGTACATTTAAATGCTTGATATCTTAACCAGGTAAAAGCCAAGAATATGGACCGTTGTCGCGTTATCAGCTGATATCGATAGTACGCTCAGTCGATATGCACTATCGATATTTATCCCTGCCGGCCATATTTGTCTTTATAAAAAAGGAGGGAAAATACTAAATTGAAATAAACTAAAACTAAATAAAATAAATAAATTGAAATAAACTAACCTCGTGCTTACCTCATGGTAAATTGAAATAGGTAAATTGAAAATAAAAAAAATTGAAATAAACTTAAAAACCTAAACTAAACTAAAAAAAAAAACTAAACTAAAAAACCTAAATTGAAATAAACTCTAACTAAATAAAATATTGACTGAAGTGAACAACAAAGCAACAACAAAAACTTTCGATTATCGATTATCGACCGTATGCGCGATATCATTGCTATCAGTTGATAACGCGACAACGGTCCATATACTTGACTTTAGCCCTTAACCATTGTACAACCAGAGTCGAAAATATGCAAATTCTTCCACAGTCCGGGTACCTGGGCGTGAGGGGTATCATTCTCCACTAAATGTTGTTCGCTAAATCGATTGGAACGAGCCCGGGACATTCCACACTCACTGTTTTCCCCACGCTCATGGTCGAAGAGTAGCAAATGTGCAAGAAAGAAGCGTTTTTGTTAATTAATTTTTTCCAATTTCGCCAATATTTCTCTTGTGGGTAGTTTTCAAACAATTCAAAAAATACCTCTTTTGGCACGTAATCAATGTGAAAAACCCCGCAAATTCTTACACACGGGTTGGTTATTCCTCGAATGGGGGAAACAGTGGGTGTGGCGGGTCCCGGACCCATTCCAATCGATTCAGGGTCCAAAATTTAGTGGAATAGGTGAATACAAATCGTAGACAAGGTGGGGCGAGGTGGAGACCAGGCCGATCAAGGCGGAGACCAGGATGACACAAGGCGGAGACCAGGATGACACAAGGCGGAGGCGAGATAGAGACCAGAACGAGACAAGGTGGAATGCAAGGCGGGGGCGAGATGAAGACCAGAACGAGACAAGGTGGAGTAAAAGGCAAAAACCAGGATGAGACAAGGCGGAGACCAGGGTGACACAAGGCGGAGACCAGGATGAATCAAGGCGGAGGCGAGATGGAGACCAGGGTGAGACAAGGCGGAAACCAGGACGAGACATGGTGGAGTAAAAGGCAAAAACGCTGCAAATTCTCACACAGAGGTTGGTTATTCCTCGGACCAGGCGCATGGAGACTCATTTCTTCAACATGGGGAAAACAGTGGGTGCGGTACGTCCCAGACCCATTCCAATCGATTCAGTGTCCATGATTTAGTGGAAAATGATACCCCACACACCTAGGTACCAGAAATCTCGAAAACACATATTCAAGATGGGAAATTGATACCCAATTTGACCCTTGACTTCTTCCAGTGGGTGCTGATTGTTCTGGGACCCATTTCATTGGATTCAGCGTCCAAAATTTAGTGGAAAATGATACCCCACTCGCCTAGATCGCCCAAAATTTCGATAATCCATTTTTCAAAAAACACATTTTGTCCCATACCCCGCCCAAATTTGGTCCGATCGGGCTGAAAAGTTTGGAGGACCGTTCTAGGCCGGGAACAGACCCCTGACCCAAATTTCAGATTTTTAGAAAATTTTCTACTACCAAAAACGGCGCGGACAATGGACGGCGGACGGCGTACGGAAATTGACCTTTTGGTTGGTTATTCCTTGAATAATCAACATATGTTTTCATGATAATGGTCAACCGATTCGGCTCAAAATTGTTTTCTGGACGTTTCATGATGTCCTGATTAAAAAAGGTTAATGTCCGTCCGCCGTATGCCGTCCACGCCGTTTTTGGTAGTAGAAAATTTTCTAAAAATCTGAAATTTGGGTCAGGGGTCTGTTCCCGGCCGAGACGGGTCCTCGAAACTTTTCAGCCCGATCGGACCAAATTTGGGCGGGGTAGGGGTCAAAATGTGTTTTTTGAAAAATGGATTTTCGAGATTTTGGGCAATCTAGGCGAGTAGGGTGTCATTTTCCACTAAATTTTGGACGCTGAATTCAATGATGAGTGTCCCAGAACGATTGGCAACCACCGGAAGAAGTTATTGGTCAAAATGGGTATGTATCCACCCATTTTGTATCTGTCAGGATTTCTGGTGCCTAGGCATGTGGGGTATCATATTCCACTAAATGTTGAACCCTGAATCGATTGGAATGGGTCTGGGACCCGCCACACCCACTGTTTCCCCCATTCGAGGAATAACCAACCCGTGTGTAAGAATTTGCAGATTTTTAAAACCCCCCCCCCCCCTTCACGATTTCCAATGACGTCAAGAAGGTATGCGCTTTCACTGACTCTCACTTTCCGTTTGACGGAAAACCCAGTTGACCTGTTTTCAGGTCTTCCCACCGTGGATTTGAGGGGAAAGAAATCGATCATAATACCTCGTGAAAAAATGTAAATATTGTGTTTATAAGATCAAAAATTGCAAAAGCTTTAAAATTAACTTTTTCAATCGGGACAAGAAGTGAGCACCAACGAAACAATGAATCGAGACAATATCATCAAGACATGACCAATCACCAGTTAAATAATCATCAAATCTCCAACATCTACAGCTACTTCAGCTATAAATCGATGTAAAGGGGCAACGTCTGCAGTTACTTTTAGCAGACTGATAAGTGATAATGACAATGACGGAGCTGTGAGTTGCTAATAGACTGTTTGAATGAAAACTTGACGAAGGGACCCTAAATATGATAAATTGAGACAAAATTATTCTTTTAGGATTTCCATTGAGACTGAACGTAGGACTATAGTTTCAGATCGTATTCAGTACCCCGTTCCAACCCCCAATTGAACTTTAAATCTTCCTCAAACCCCGTCAGCCTTCATTTCATTTCCCGTTTGCTCTCGAATTTCATTTCAGAACGGGCGTAAATGACACCTGGGAGGGGAAATTCTCAAGGTAGTTTCCAGTCGCTCTTGGGCCAAGGTTCCCTTGGAAGGAAGAAGGCGAGTAAAAACAAGCTTTGGCTTCCGTAAATGATAAATCCACTTAGCTCGTTAAAATTCACACCGCCAAATTCTCTGTAGAACCAAGAACTACACAATTTTTGGATTTAATCAAACTTTCAACCCCTAAAACTGTCAGTATAACTTCAACAAGTTCTACAGTTAGGGTAAAAGCACCAATTGTTGACACTATTAGAGAGAAAAATCGTTCGATTCTGCGCTCTACCCAAGTATTCAAGAAATTGAAACTTTTGGGTAGTTATTATGAATTGTGAGTTCATTGGGAACAATTTGCACTTATTATACTCGATTAAATAATGTTTTTTAAGCATAAAAAAACAAGTTTTTCAAAAATGGAATTTTCCCCCTAATGTTGACACTTCTGTAATCGGAAATTCCTATTGTTGACATTTGCAGTTCCTAATGTTGACACCAGTCTAACTTTTCGAGAAAGTATTTAAATATGCTTTCCCTCTAGTTATTTCTCAGAGTAAAATGAACAAACGAGATTAGGAACGAGTTAAAATATATTTAATGTTAGGCTAGACATTAGGAAATGGATGTTAAACAGCATAATCAGAAAAATGGGTAATTAAATTTTTAGCATAGGTGCTCAATCAAAGTGAAACAGAAACATGAGTAGGGAACACAAATTTTCTAGGGTTTCCCCCCTAATATTTAGGCTTGGGCAGTTTGTATTTGACGTTACTGACTGCCAGAAGGCGGTTCCCCTCGCTCGATGGCCTGAAAATAGTCCTCAGTCTGTTGCAGCGATGAAGCAGTGTTACTTCAGCAGCATCTTCACTTTCAATGTTGACAACCAGACAAAGACATTCCGTCTGTTTTTTATTTATTTATTTATTTATTTTTTTTTCTGCGGGCAACACAGCCACCACCATGTCTCCTTCATTTATTGGTCCTCCTTCTTCTATAGCACAACTTGTGCACAACAACCGCTGTGCCGAGCTTCACATTTATAGCGTCTTCCATTTACTGAACAGCGTACTTCAACATTCCGTTCTTGTTCGGAGGCATGGTAGTAGTCGACCTTTTGAAATGATAGGACACTGTATCAGAATCATACTGTTATTTTAAAATTCTGATAGGTACCTGATAGTGTTGAAAAGGTCATAGGTAGGGGTCTAACAACAAAAGGATCAAGTTACCTATACGTAGAAATGTTTAAAAAAAAGAAGTTATGACATGTCAACTTAAGGAATCAAAATATGTCAACATTGGGATCCCGATGTCAACTTAAGGTTCCAGTACTCTGATTTGATAAATTCAATAGCCTCAATATACTACGAAATTATTTAAACCCAAATATGACATTGGCAACCTGATCAACATTTTCCCCTAATTTTGACACAGGTGTCAACATTAGGACACTCGCCCATTTCATGAAACCCTAATGTTGACACCCCAACTTAACCATCTATTTCAACGAAATTCAGGGGTTTAATGCTTACAAATTCTTCCTTACGCTATTATTAAGGCAGGCAATATGATATATAAGTGATTACTCATAAAATTTGACTCGAAAAGTCTATTTTTGCTGACCTACCTCACTAACCTGCGGGATAGCGATATCGTCGCTGTGTTGACTGATCCAGCCATCACGGGCTTCAATATTAGCCCGACGTTCGAAATGTTTAATAATAACTATTAAAGCCGGCCTACCTCAAATCTCATATCCTTATCAACAGAATGACGCCAATTTCGAGTACCTTCAGTGTCCCAATACCTTATGTTTACGTCTTGAAATTGAAGTGTCAACATTAGGATAGGTGTCAACATTTGGTGCTTTTACCCTAATTTTTTTGTTCAACCGCTCTAAAAATTGTAATTTTTCTCTTCAAATTACGACAAACGCTGAAGAAAGTCGTGTTTTATCAAACGCACACAAACTTGTTTGTTGTTTTTAATTCAAAAAATCAAGTCAAACGTAGAAAAATACGGGAAGATACCTTCTCTTATTACTTATTTTCATTAGTATTTTTGTGTAGAGCCCGTTCAATCAATATGAAATTTTTGAGGATAATAAGAAATGTGTATCAATTTATACCCTGCCAAATGCCTCTTTTTAAAAAATGAAATATTTTACCATTCTCCATGCTAAAAGACCTTGCATTTGTAAGGCATTTTGTAAAAAGTAAGCGCTTTGTTCATCCGTCTCATGAAATTAGCACTAGGTTTAAAGCTAACAGCAACATTGTAGTCCCTTTAAATACCAAAACTCTTGCTAAGAATTTCTTTGAGTCTAGTTCGGTTAGGATCATCAACGGTTTTCCGACGGATTTAAAGACTTTCATTTATTCTGGTGATAATAAATTTAAGCAGGTTTTAGAGAAATTAAAGTCTTACTATGTAGGCCGGTTAGCTTTGTAACAACAATCTTCCAATTTATTTATCATCTTTAAATTTTATGTGCATAATATTGTTCCTCTGTCTGCTGTGATTTATTACTCATTGGAAAAGAAATTTACTCATGTATATATTTTTATTATTGTTATTTACATTCAATACTTGTTTTATATTTATTTATATTTATTGGACAATTTGGCAATCTTGATGTTACTTGTATTGTATTGTAGGGGCCATTAAATGGCCTGTGCAGCATTTTTGTTTGTATCCCATTCTCTGTTTTTGGAAATAAATTATAAAAATAAAAAATAAATAAAATAAAATAAAAATAGGAATTAATAGTGGATTATAGATGGAAAAATGGAGGCTGAATGGAATAGCTTCAAAGAGGTGCCCTGCTGTTATCAGTAAGATTTATGCATAAATATCAACAGGGGAAAGTAATAGCGATACCACATTATTCCACATAATAGTGTTTATAGAAACGTATTCTACAGTCTACGTTTTACAGATTTCTCAACGCTGAAAGCATCAAGATGAGGGCAGATTATGGTTGTTTGTTGAAATTGTGCCTTTTCAAACCAGATGAATATAAGACTGACAATTAAAATTAACGCCGAAGGTTCGCACAATTATAAATATGCAATACAGAGACCTTAATTCGACTATCTTTATAAACGTCGAGTAATTTTACCTTGAAAGGCGTGGGAAGTCAGTCACTTGCAGACCCGAACGAGGGCAAAAATGAACATAAGTTGTGAAAAACTGGATAAGTTCAGCACGAGGATTTTACAGATTGAACGCTCAATCGTGGGTTGAATAAAAGGAAATCGCTTAATAAGGGAAGAAATGGGAACGAATCCTTTCAAAGTTAGCACTTTCCAATAAGGGCAGCTTCGTATGGACGAGCGAACGAAATTCGCGCTAAATGAGTACGCGGTCGGAACACGGAAGAACCTCAATGTGATAAACTAAACAAGAGGAAATGCGGAAGTTTTGAAACGGGAAGAAAAAATTGGCAAAATGAAAACAACAATCCGTACAGGCTTTCAGGGAAATCAACGAGCACCACTTTCGACGGAAATAACAACAGCGCTGCCTGGCGGAGAAATCGTGCGAATCAAAAACAATGTGGCCAACATAACGGCGCTTCAGGCGAGCTAGTAGCGACCTTAAGAGCGATTGACCCCGTCAGTTCCAGTTTTTACAATTTTTCTGGTCGATATATCCACCTGTATATCATATAAGTGGCTAAAGTCAAGTATAGGGACCGTTGTCGCGTTATCAACTGATAGCAATGATATCGCGCATACGGTCGATAATCGATAATCGAAAGTTTTTGTGGGAGTGAGAGGCTTAGTGAAGCTTAGTGAGCACGAGGTAAGTTTATTTCAATTTATTTATTATTTATTTATTTTAGTTTATTTCAATTTAGTATTTTCCCTCCTTTTTTATAAAAACAAATATGGCCGACAGGGATAAATATTTCGTGTATAATATATCGATAGTGCATATCGACTGAGCGTACTATCGATATCAGCTGATAACGCGACAACGGTCCCTATTCTTGACTTTTACCATATAAGTATATATTCTCAATATTATTAAGTCTGGTTTTATGCTCAATCAGAGATAAATAAACAGATAGATTAACTTCTTAATTAATCTGCCCTGCATTAGGCTACAAGCACAATCTTCCTGCTGAGCAGATGTTTTTAAAACAGAAACTATTCTTTACACAGTCAAGTTACTGTTACCAATTTCAAATAAAAGTAGAATAAACAAAATTTTTCTTATGAGATAGTCTCCAACAATAACTTCTCTATGAAGTTGGCTGACAAAGTACAGGACAGCAACGGAGAGGTTACAGGGAC
Organism: Cyrtorhinus lividipennis; assembly: GCA_019603395.1. Taxonomy (NCBI): domain Eukaryota; kingdom Metazoa; phylum Arthropoda; class Insecta; order Hemiptera; family Miridae; genus Cyrtorhinus; species Cyrtorhinus lividipennis. The sequence continues at coordinate 11,402,006 of CM034008.1, forward strand.
CTATTTCATACAAACTACTATTAAAATTTTCACTCCGCGCAAAAAGCTCACTCGTGCATCACCATGGAATAAGTATTTATTCCATGGTGCATCACTAGTGAAAGCTTTAAGGTTTTTTGGGGCCGCTAGTTGGCTGTGGAAACAAGTCTAGATAACTAAAACGAGGGATACATCGATATTATAATCGATTTTAGGACGACTTAGTTACGTTTTCATCATCAAAGCCCAAGAAAGATGGTTTTTGGAGAAAATGCCACTTAGCTCCCGATGTAGTATGGACAAATGACAGAGTTGACATCATTCATGTCATGAACTCTCAATTCGTTGCGAAGGAAACATGTTTGAAACAAATTGACAACCATTGATGGTGGAAACATCGAATCATATCATTATAATCATCGATTATAACATCGAGTAGTGTGGTAGGGATCCTCCAAAACTATCGATAGTCTATCGCATCGTAGTCCGATTATTTAATCCCGATTTTAAAATACATTGGTCATTATGGTCAAAATGATACCCATTGTCACTGTCAATTTTTAAACAAAAATTTCTAAAATTTTGTTCTTTTAAAAAAGAAAGTTATTTGGCATTAATAACATTTTTGTTGGCATGATTTTCTAACTATACAAATCAACTCAGTCAGATCAATTTTTGGAACAGTTTGGCAGAAGCCTGTTCCTCCTCGCTTGAGAATAAGCGCCCCGCTTTTGAAAAAGCCGTTCAGATGGGACTGAAGTCGCCATCACATAAGCATTTTACAAGCCTCTTCGTGAAGGTTTGGGAAGACAGTCTTCATTTCCTGCCAAATTTGGATAGGATTCGTGTGAAGTAATGGTGTGACAGGATTCCCGAGGTAGACTGTCGATACTTTACTGGTAATTTACTTTGGCTTAAAATTACCGATGTATCGGCAAAAAATATCGATACTTCCGATATTTTTTGTGAAAAATATCGATACCAATATATTGATTTTGAGTATCACTGAGAAAATACCGATACAAATATCGGTTTCGATACGAAAAAGTATCGATACTTCGATATATCGGTGGTATCGTGCCGTCCCAGAACGATCGGCGCCCACTGGAAGAAGTTATGGGTCAAATTGGGTATATATTACCCATTTTGAATATGTGTTTTTAAGATTTCTGGAACCTAGGCGTGTGGGGTATCATTTTCCGCTAAATCTTGGAAGCTGAATCCAATGAAGTGGGTCCCAGGACAATTGGCACCCACTGGAAGAAGTTATGGGTCAAATTGGGTATACATCACCCATTTTTAAATATGTGTTTACGAGATTTCTGGTACCTGGGCGTGTGGGGTATCATTTTCCACTAAATCATGGACACTGTATCGATTGGAATGGGTCTGGGACCCGCCGAACCCACTTTTTTTCCCTTTCCCCATTTCCCCTAATGTTGAAGATGAGTCTCCATGCGCCTGGTTCAGGAATAACCACCCCTGTGTAAGAATTTGCAGCGGTTTTTTGATCTAGACACCATGAAACGTCCAGAAAAAAATTAGAGCCGATCGGAGAGGTTGACCATTTGCATGAAAACATAGGATGATTATTCAAGGAATAACCAACCAAAAACATCAAAAATGAACCCGTCAAATGTTCATGTACCCATTACTTACTCTTTACTAAAGAACAACCTAGATTACGTCAACAATTATAGGATAAATCAGCGAGAAATAATTACAGGGGAAGATTTGTCTATGATATTCCTGTAAAGGTTTAATGAAGAGATTGAAAATTCCTGAAATATTTACTTTTTACGCAAAGCTTAGGCATTATTTCAGATTTTTAGAACTTTTTCTACTACCAAAAACGGCGTGGACAATGTACGGCGGACGGACATTGACCTTTTTTAATCAGGACATCATGAAACGTCCAGAAAAAAATTTGAGCCGAATCGGAGAGGTTGACCATTATCATGAAAACATAGGTTGGTTATTCCTTGAATAATCAACCAAAATGAAGAACTATTCACATCTTCATCTGAACTGAAGATTCTTCAGTTTCGATAGTATCGCCCAGAAACCATCGATAGTGGTAAAACATCGGTTCGTAACTATCGATGGTGAAAACATCAAATATCGGATGCAAACTATCGATAGTTCGATAGTATCGACCATCGATGCTCATCCCTAGTGTGCGGTTGTGTTGTGCGATACTCTGCTAATTTGCTTTGTTTTTTCTGTTGTTTTCTTCGTTACAATCTTTAAAATTGTCTTTTTCTCCACGTTTTTATCAATTCGTTGTTCTAATATTCATCGAGTTGACGATTCTTTCGAAAAGAACTGTCGCGATGGAGAAACCCAAATCGCTTTTGTCATCTCGAAGTTGTGATTTTGTGTTGAACGCTTTTGTTCTCACTTTGACGGGACTTTTCCTTTTGATTTGCCTGTCGACGACTGCCGATGGTTGCAACGAAGCTGTGTGCGCCTCAATTGTCTCTAAATGTATGATTACACAGTCGTGCAAGTGCGATTTGAAGAACTGTTCGTGCTGTAAAGAATGCTTCAACTGTTTGAATAATTTGTACAGCGAGTGCTGCTCTTGTGTTGGTAAGTTGTTGAGTTTTTTAAAAAGAAAAATTAACGGTAATTAATAATTAAAATTATTCGGTGGTTAGTATTGAGAGCCAAACAAACCATTGAACGAAAATGATGGCATATTCGACATGACACAATGAGTGTCTATTTCTACTAGACCATGAAACTACAAGAATGCGTTCATTTCGAGCTCCAACCGCTTTAATAATTTTTGACTGTCATAATACACGGTTCTATAAATATATTTGTTTGTTAATCTCCTCAACGTTATCAATTCGGTTACAACTGAGCTTGAGTGCTAACAGCAACAAGAGTGCAAATAATAGTAACTTTTATAAAAACAACGTTTTTCATATGCACTAAAAAGTAGAAAATAATTTTCCTATGAGCCTGGCAGAATTTCTGAATAAATTGGTCACATTATGGTAACAGACTTTATAACAATTTCCAATTCTTATAAAACGAAAAACGTTGGGCGCATTTTGTATTATTATTATGAATGTTCATTTTAGAATCATATAAATATGAGATTTATATGAGGTAATACTAAACTACTGTTTATTTCTGACAATATATTAATTTTACAAATTATCTATGATAATTATTTTTATAATTGAACATATGATTATATTACTTATAAATCACTATTGTGATTGTAAATGAAACATTTTCATAGCAACTTATGAATATATTTAATTCATTTAAAGTAAAATTTTATTTCTGCAAAATTATGTAACAAATATGTATTTGAAGAATTATTGTAGGAATCATGATTTATATGAAAAATTTTTAATTCGTTAATGATGATTAGTATTATTGCATATATGATATCAAATTATTTCTAATGTTCACAATTCAATTCCGTGAAACTGTATTAACTGAATATTATGTCAACTGAATTAATATAAAGAAATTTCATTTTATAGAAATGTGAGCGTATTAGAAAGATCTTGATGTTTGAGTACATGCGCCCAACGTTTTTCCTTTTATAAGAATTGGAAATTGTTATAAAGTCTGTTACCATAATGTGACCAATTTATTCAGAAATTCTGCCAGGCTCATAGGAAAATTATTTTCTACTTTTTAGTGCATAATGAAAAACGTTGTTTTTATAAAAGTTTTTTTATTCATGTACTATTATTTTCTACTTTTTAGTTTTGTTCGTTAGAAATTTGTAATCGTAAAATTTTATTGAAGACCTCGATGAACAATGCAGATATTCCCCCCTATCATTAAATAATTTTATTTTATTGAAATTACTCAAGAAGCTCTTTAAATCATCATCAAAGTATTATAATATTGCATTGTCATCTGGTTCTGATCTATATGTAAAGTTTCAGAACTATAGATTGCCGATAAATGGTCGAAATTTCCATTTCTTATCAAAATCAATCTCGGGTTAAGAAAAAAAAAAAAAAAAAAAAAAATGATTGCGCTTGTAGTATTGATTTCCATTTATGTTTATCTACAACTGATCAACGACGGTTCTAAAATGATTATTTCATGATTTTTATTATACCAAGATTTCAATTTTTATTGCAGACATGTGTCCAAAGCCCAATTATACAGTGTCCGCTCTGTCGAGGAAATCCCACGTTGAAGATTTGCGAGAAGCGTTGCCGAACCTTTTCCAGGTAAAATACTTCAGGGATTGAAACTATTTATATCCTAGGTAGCTCGTACTTTTCGAATGAATGTGGAAATTCCGGATTTTTTGACTCAATTACTACTCTTTCAGGCTCTCACCGCCGAGCCTGACGTTCAGCAGCAGCGTTGGATCACTTTTACTTTTCCTGTCGACTTCAACATCGCTCATTTGAAACCTCATCAGACTCAAGAAGTCAAATACACTCTACGTGAGTCAATTCCGTTATTTACTCGCACTTGAAAAAAACATCAAAAATGAACCCGTCAAATGTTTACTTACTCTTTACTAAAGAACAACCTAGATTACGTCAACAATTATAGGATAAATCAGCGAGAAATAATTTACAGGGGAGATTTGTCTATGATAGTTCCTGTAAAGGTTTAATGAAGAGATTGAAAATTCCTGAAATATTTACTTTTTACGCAAAGCTTAGGCATTATGCCATCTTCCTACCTCGCTTTTATTAAAATTTCTATTAACAGTCTTATTTTTAATCTCAAATTGAAGACCCCCAAATAGAGAAAATTCTCCTTTTTTGGGGAGTTTGGACCACAGATAAGCGGTCGACGATCGAAAATTCGCTATGGTTTGAATAAGAGAAACGGATTGGGTTCTTCAAGTTTAATTTATCAGTTTTTAACTGTTTGTTCGTATTATAACGTGAAATAATTTTTTTTTTCCATTTTATGCGCGAAAAATATTTTGGCTAGGTTTTTAGCCCTATATTGGGCTCACAGGGGGTAATATTGTTAGGTCAAATAGTAACGCGGCCATACAGGTGACGATAACGATCTATCGAATGATTCTTTCCGAGGCAAAAAAATAAAACAGGTTGCTGTCTCGGGGGTTATTAGAAGGTGAACCAGCCTGGAATGCGCCCACCCAGGGGACGAAGGTCGCACTGACCCTGGCGCCATCTCGGGGACCATTGAGAAGAGATGAAGCAGGCGGAATATTCAAATACACAGTGATTCAAATACACAAAAATAAATGAATAAAATAGATAAAAAGTTGAAAAAGGATACGTGTCTTTGGGATAACTTATTTTTAAATGAATAGAGGTGAAGAAAGTGGGAAAAAATTGTTTTCAAGGGTGAGCGTTGCGAAATATGACGATACTTGATTTGACATTAGGCGCCATTTTGGCACGTGCCTCCTCAATTGCCCATTCGTTCACTTGAAAGTGTTTCGAAGTACGAAATTCGATTCAATTCACTTTACCAATAATTTTCGCCCATTTGGTATTGAACGGTCTACGGCGACGGAGGTGAGAATCACGACGAAGGTTCGCTCCTCATGAGTTGTGGCCGTCCACTAGACGCGAATTCGCGCGAAGAGGCGAAGTACGCGATTTCGCGCGAAGAGTTCGCCTCTTAACAAACACTATTATTTGTATAGGACCCCGTCCACTGCAAGCGCCATGATCGATTTATCGATTTCCATCGCCAGGTTCGCCAGTTCGCGCGTTTGGAATCAAACATGTTTGATTCTCTTCGCCTCTTCGCGCGAATTCGCGTCTAGTGGACGGCCAGCTGGTACTGGCCGTAGGGACGGCACGATACCACCGATATATCGAACTATCGATACTTTTTTGGTATCGGAACCGATATTTGTATCGATATTTTCTCAGTGATACTCAAACCGAATCGATACTTTTCACAAAAATATCGGAAGTATCGATATTTTTATTACTAGTAAAGTATCATTTAAAAAAAAATTAACATTATGGTGCTAATACATGATCTGAAGAAAGTTTTGTCCCCTCGAAAATATACATACACTCAACAAGAACGATATATCGCTTGTAATGTCCTTCATCGATATCTACTTCTTCTACAACCTGCAAGCTGACTGTAACCTTCTCATTGTTTACGAATCTGATGAGGACGTACAGGCAAGTGTCGCACAAGCTCCCTACTATTTTTGGGGGACTCATAAGAAGCTCGCACACGGTAGCAGGAAGAAAATAAAGGATTCTACCAAAACTGCTGATGAATTGACAGTCTACCTCGGGAATCCTGTCACACCATTACTTCACACGAATCCTATCCAAATTTGGCAGGAAATGAAGACTGTCTTCCCAAACCTTCACGAAGAGGCTTGTAAAATGCTTATTGTGATGGCGACTTCAGTCCCATCTGAATGGCTTTTTTCAAAGGCAGGGGCGCTTTATTCTCAAGCGAGGAACAGGCTTTATGCCAAACTGTTCCAAAAATTGATATTTCTGGGAAGTGTTCCCTAGGAAGAATTTTTTTTTTAATCTGTTTTGGAGCTGTTATTTTATATAGGTACTGTAAATATAAACCTGCATCTTTTTTTAATTTCTTAAACTGTGCTTTTAAAAATGAATATTTGTAAATAATTAAGTACCTAAGCTGATTGCTTGATGTGATCCTTTCCCTTTGTGGTAAAAGAAAAATCATATATTTTTTCCATGAACTTTTTTGGATGATTTTTAAAATATTACTCAGTATCGATAGTATCGGTGGTATCGATACTTTGAGCCAATATATGACCGAGTATCGATACTTTTTAAATATAGGTATCGGAAAATATCGAGTATCGATACTTTTTGAAAAATATCGTATCGAAAGCAGTATCGATATTTCGGAGTATCGTGCCGTCCCTAACTGGCCGTGGTGCGTCGGAGCGGGGGTGAAGGTGGAGAGTGTGTGGACGGGGTTGGGCGTCATCCGCCAGCCGCTAGCGGCTCTCGGGGGTCCCCGCTGATAAGCGGGCCGCTTCAGGGTCGGGCAGAGTTGGCCGTCGTCGAGGCGGGACCCGAGCTCCGACGCCGCCTTCCGTCCGCACTGGGAGATCACTATGGACGACGGCTTCGAGGCGACGTTGTAGCCACCTGCCAACCAAAGATTACCAGTAATAACGAGGCATGAAAGGTGTATTCAATATGGTAATCAATAAAAGGAAATAACAAATAGATGTATTATGAAGAAAACAATACCATAAATTAAAAAAAAAAAAAAAAAAAGGAAATGGGGGAAACAGTGGGTGTGGCGGGTCCCGGACCCATTTCAATCGACTCAGGGTCCAAAATTCAGTGGAAAATGATACCCTACACGCCTAGGTATCAGAAATCTCGAAAACATATATTCAAAATCTGCAAATTCATACACACGGGTTGGTTATTCCTCGAATGGGGGAAACAGTGGGTGTGGCGGGTCTCAGACCCATTCCAATCGATTCAGGGTCCAAAATTTAGTGGAATATGATACCCCACACGCCTAGGCACCAGAAATCCTGACACATACAAAATGGGTGGATACATACCCATTTTGACCCATAACTTCTTCCGGTGGGTGCCAATCGTTCTCAGTCGGACACACATCATTGGATTCAGCGTCCAAAATTTAGTGGAAAATGACACCCTACTCGCCTAAATCGCCCAAAATCTCGAAAATCCATTTTTCAAAAAACACATTTTGACCCCTACCCCCCCAAATTTGGTCCGATCGGGCTGAAAAGTTTCGAGGACCCGTCTCGGCAGGGAACAGGGGAACAGACCCCTGACCCAAATTTCAGATTTTTAGAAAATTTTCTACTACCAAAAACGGCGTGGACAATGGACGGCGGACGGCGTACGGCGGACGGCGTACGGCGTACGGCGGACGGACATTGACCTTTTTTAATCAGGACATCATGAAACGTCCAGAAAAAAATTTTGAGCCGAATCGGAGAGGTTGACCATTATTATGAAAACATAGGTTGATTATTCAAGGAATAACCAACCAATACACAGTGACACAGTATTACAGTGACGCGTCTCAATTTATTTAATTGTACGAAATTATAAAAATATTTGAGGAGTTCACACAAACTCCTCACAAACATTAGAACATTTCTGATGAACGACTAAATCATCTCGTTTAGCGGTCATTAATAGCTCAAGAAAGATTGATCTGACGTTTAATTTCGCCCCATACACATTTTATTGATAAATATAAACTCATCTCACGTCACGTGATATCATGCAGAGAAGCGTACTGGGGTAAATCCGTCGTGTCGGAGGCGGTTCGCCATATTTCCTAATAATGTTCAATAATTCAATATATCGTGCTAAGGCTATAATCGATAAGTGTATATTGCGTAGTAACGGTTTGATATACAGTATTTTAAATGGAAATGAGGTTATGAAATGATGAATAATATTAAATAAAACTCATTTGCGCAATTGACTCGTCCAATGACTCATGTAAACTTATCATGTTGTTATCGATATATCGAATCCTACCTGACAATATGGTGGCCCACCGCTGCGCTGGTATCACAATCAATCATAATTTTAAAGTAGTGATTAAGAATGGGAAGAAAAATTGGAAGTAGTGGCAAGTTTGGTTGTACTTGGACATTCAAAATGAGAGTTCAAGGTACACAAGATAAATAAACAGAGGCTGTAAATTAGGAAATTTTATACATTTTATGTATGTATGTTGTTTGTACATTACGGATGATGAAATCCCAATTCTCTTACATTTTCAATGAAAAGTTCTTCAGCCATTTTGATGAATTCACAAACAAGGAAATAATAGGAAAGGAAAAGAAATCTGGGAGGGCCCTAAGCGCAAACTTAAGGGGGCGTCAGACAGTCCCTTGCAAAGTGTTTCCAATTTATTGAAGCTACTGTATGGAAATTCAAACTTTTTCTTTTTGCAATATGCTCGTAAGACTTGTGAAATCTCTCGGACCTATAAACAAATAAAATATTTTCAAAATTTTAAATTTCGTAACCTTGAAGTTATGAGAAGTTGGCAGTTGAATCATAGTTCCGGACAATTTCACAAGTCTTAAAAGCATATTGCGAAAGAAAAAAGTTTGAGTTTTCATACAGGAGCATCAATAAATTCGGAATACTTTTGGGAAATTGGGCTGTGCAGCATGGGTCTGGCGGGGTAGGGTGATCAGCGGCGACAGTTTGGCCTTCAGCCGTCAGTCACGCAAAGATGCGGTTGTCCACTGTGTATCACGTGATACAGGGTCCGCCAACGAAGTAGGATGGATTTAAAAAAATCATAACTCGGTTATTTCTCAAGATAGAATATATATATTTTTTTAACTGTTCACAAGAAGTGGAATTTTCTGGTAATGTTCAATTTTGGTTGGTTATTCCTCGAATAATCAACCTATGTTTTTGAAGACAACGTCGAGCATGTGATGCCCATCAGCTTGAATGCATTTATCGAGTCTTTCGGTGAAGCTCCTCGAAACGCTGTCCAGCATTTCTTGTGGGATGCGGCTGATTTCCGTGGTGATAGCCTCCTTCAAATTGTTCAGGGTCCTCGGCTTATCTTTGTAAACTCTTTCCTTTAGGTATCCCCACAAAAAAAAAATCACAGGGGGATAGGTCAGGGGACCGGGGGGGGGGGGGGGGGGGGGCAGGGACCGTCATCGCGCCGAGAAATGAGATGAGTCGACCGTTAAATTTTTGGCCATAATCCGCCGGCAATAATTGCTGACAAATCACCAACTTATACGGATGAAAGGGTAGATCGACTTTCAATATTCAACAAACAGTTGATTGTGAGAGGTTCAAATTTGCTGCAAGAAGTTGGACAGAACGGGGTGGGCTCTGGAGGGCAGCAACTCTCACGCGCTCAACGTTCTCTGGAGTTTGCGCTGTTTGATCTCCTCCCCTCCTTTTTTTCGTAACACTGCCCGGTTCCCTGAAGTTTTCAACCCACCTTAGGATTACATTACGAGTTGGGATAGCTCCGCGGGGAGAAATTGCATACTCTCGACGGAAATCTCTCTGTGTTTGAATTATCGACTCACTGGTCACTAAAAACCGACTTACTGCGAAAACACGTTGTGGCATCGTCCAAACCATCTTTGCAACTAACCTAAAAAAACTTCCCTTCATTGTGAACACGATGGTCCCAACCCCACCCCTCACAGAGTTCCCCACGCTGAGTACTACCCATTTCAAAAACGTCCTACTTCGTTGGCGGACCCTGTATAACGCCAGCGCCTCACGGCAGAGAAGCACTTGACTTAAAGGCAGCGTGTTTCCACTTTAAACTTCTTATAAACTCTACATTTTCTGAATAGTAGAGTATAACAATATTCTATCAATAATTCAAAGGGCGGCCATTATCCTCCCTCGAAACGATTGATCTCAACGCTCTCTATCGAAGAAACCAAAGTATTTGTGACGTGGCCCGTATTTACGCTTCTGATTTTCTTCGATTATTTACCTAACTAATTTTTTTTTTTTTTTTCAACAGAAAACAACGCTCAAGAAGTGGATCCCATCAAAGATACAGTGACCCTCAATTGTACAGTCGCTTATATGTCGCAGTGCATGTCTTGGAACAAATGCAAAGGCTCCTGTCAGTCAATGGGTGCTGCCAGTTACCGGTGCGGTGCTTCATTTTTATTACAATTACTGTTCAAGATTAAAAGCAGCATTGTATATTCATGTCCTATTAGTATATCGATAATACTATTTAAAGAACTCGCTCAAAATTGTTTCAGGTGGTTCCATGACGGTTGTTGTCAGTGCGTGGGAGATAGATGTATCAACTATGGTATCAACGAATCGAGGTAGGCTTTGATTAAGAGTAAGAGTAGGCTTTCGTTATTGGTTACCGTATGTCCAAAGTGATTGTCTCTTTATAATCTTCAGTGTCTGAGGGCCGGGGTGGCCGAGGTCGTTAAGGTGTCGGTCTCTGGGGCTTGAGACTTCTCTGGTCAAAGTTTCGAGGCTGCTGGTTTTGCGACTTAAACATTTTGGGTACCTGGGGGGTGGGGAAAATGGGTACCTATCTACCCATTTCAAATGTGTGTTTTCGAGGGTCGCTGAAGCTCAAATTTTCTGTTTAAAGTATTCGACAGTAACAAATTTGGACAATACAGAGTCCAAGTATAGCAATCCTACGTATTCGGTGGCTTCATATTAGAATATCTTTTAATATGAAAATTTTAGGATGTTCTTGTTCAACAATCGTTGAAGAATTTAGAGAAATCCTTTTATTACAGGTGCCTGGAGTGCCCTCCACAAAGGGAAGAGTCTCTCCCGCCAGAAGACGAACTGGATTACGGCGACGAAGACGACGAAGTGGTCGCTTAAAGGGATCTTATCGTTAAAAAAACTAAAATAATTTAGCCTGCAATGGTAAAGTTTAGATTGTAGGCGGGCAAAACACAAGTACAGTCTGCCAAGAGGGGTGACAATTGTAAATATTTGGTGTGCACGGAAGGCGGTGTACACCAGGTGCCAGGTTGTGACGTCACGAGGATCATAAACATGGTTTTTTTAGCAGTGCAGTTGACATTTTGTTCATGTCACAGTACATGGGTACAGATACGCTTAGGTGGAAGGAAGTAGAACCACCGCGATCAAGCTGAAATGACCATTAAACCAGCAGGGATTTCTAGTTTTGACGAAGTGGCTTAATTAAAACTAGAATTGAATGATTTTGAGTACTAACTGTGGCAGATATGTTTTTAGGTTGGAACTGTGAAACCAATGTACCACAGTATCTTGTGCTCTTTTAGAGCAATGGAGTTTAGTACCTTTTAGAACTGATCTACTCATACAGGATGCGGCAGTATAACTTCCTTTTTCAAATCTTGATAAAACACATTGTACGAATCAGAGAAGTTTAATTTTTCAATATAGTATAAGTACAAACTTGAAATTTTGTTTAACCTTTGGTTTTAAAGATCTAATCAGTCACGTGACGTCCCCCATTCTCTATAAACTGGGTGATGTAGTCGCCTAATCTCAATTAAGGGCAACTTAAAATGGCCGGCCCGATCCCCCGATTGTGCTTTTTGTGAATGGGGTTTTTTGAAATGTCAATAAATAGTGTTTTTGGAATTTGAAAAACCAAATATTTGAAGAACAACATCCAGGATGAAATTGGCAACAGTAGGGGAGACCGGGGCGTGTTGGCACAGTTTTTGGTTTTTGATTTCTCAAAAAAATACTTGGAGAAATTCTGATTTATGCTGGTGTTAGCGCAACAGCATGGCAACAAGATCCCCCTGAGCTCATTAATCGAAACCGATGCTAAGGAGGTTGTAATCCCACCCTTGGGGTGAGTTGGCATACCCCCTGGGGCGTTTTGGCATAGGCTGGGGTGAGTTGGCATAATTCAATAACTAGATTCGAAAAACGAATTGTATTTCATACAATCATGGATTACAAAATCACTCATCAGTCTAGGAGATTGGGAATACGTTTTCATGGCTTCATGTCAACAATAAAAGTCGGGAGTGGTGAAACTTGTACAGTTGGCTGCAATTTCCTTATTATTTTCGAATTGTGGTACCAAATGATGTCTTCCTCTTTTGACCACCTCCAAGTTTTTCCTTCTTTCGTCATAGTTGACACGAGATATTGGTTGTCATCACGATCAACTACCCTTCCTGGGTAATTACGGCCGTCGTATTTCACCAACACATATTCTCCAATGTTGAAACGAGCGTCACATGGAGAAGGAGGAGCAGGCTGGGAATTATCTTCATTCTGATTTTGTGAGCACTGCTGGTTAAAACCCTGACTTGTTGAAGGTTGGGTGGATTTCCTTCGTTTTTCCTGTGATGCTGGTGGTTTTGAGAGGCAGGAAGCTTCTTCGTCGGAGTCAAAAAGGGAGCCCAGACTGGCTTCACTTTCTGCATAGCTGATGTCGTCGGATGATAGTTCGTCAGAATCAGATGGTGGTCCAGGTTTTTTATTTTTTCTCTTCAAAGCCTTGGGCTGCTTTGGTGGTTTTAGTTGTCTCTGTTTTCGGTTGGCTCTTTCAGCGGCAATGGCATCTTTAGTCGGTGTATCAGTTAGAACCGCAGCAGTCCTTCTTTTTCTTCCACGGTTAGATTGCTTACGGGGTCCGGCTTTTGGAAATGGACGTATTTCCTCAGGGGTCACCGGTTGGGATCGAGAAGAGTATGTAATCAGTATAGTTCTGCTCACCTGTCCAGGGTTTGGATAAGCTCTAAAATTGGCAGCACGAGCAGGGACAACATTAGGAGCTTGGGTGGCAGCAGCAGCAGGGGCAGAAGTTGTGTTCCTTGCTTTTTGGCAGTACCTGGTTAATCTTCTAACAGGTACCCACTTTCAATTTCTACAATCAGGTAATAATTTTAAAATCATTCAAAATAAGGGATGGGGCTAGTTGGCATAGACCTCATAGTTATGCCAACTAACCCCACCATTTTGTATGCCAACTAGCCCCACAGGGATTTTCAATACAAGATGGCAGCCACTGATCCATAAACTACCAAGAGAACTGATTCTGCTATGTGATTTCAATCATAGTTAGGTACTCTATCTATAACCATCATGAAAAGCTGCTCTATTTCAGTATTAACAAGCTCAAAACCAAAAAAACCTTGGATGGAAAAATTTACTTACAACCTCAAAAAACACAAAATCTTGCACTCACACCATACGAGGAGGAAGAAACTGAAACTTCGTTGAGAGATGCGGCTAGATGTTCCCCCCCTACCACTGCGAAGACAGCGCTCTTTTATCTACAGCCAGAAATTAAGGTTGTGTGCCAACTAGCCCCTTATGCCAACACACCCCGGTCTCCCCTACGCCTGCTGTGCTTGGAAGAATTATGACAAATGCCAGAAATCGGTTCACCCGGTTTATAGAAAATGGGGGACGTCACCTGATTTGATCTTCAAAACCAAAGTTGAACAAAACTTTATGTTTGTACCTACATTATATTAAGAAATGAAACTGTTAAGTTTCGTACAATGTGTTTTATCTAGATTTGAAAAAAGGAAGTTATGCTGCCGCACCCGGTTTTATCATTGTCCTTCCAATTGGTCTCTTTCTAAAATATGTCATTCCAGTTATGTCGAAAAATATAAAAACGCTAATTTTCTCAAATTTTCAGCTAAAAGATGAAATGACGTCACAAAGAAGAAACATTCCATTTTATTGTACATATTTGGTCGTTATGGTAATATGTTATACTTATTGAATTCGTTAAGTATATTACGTATGAGAATAACCTAGGTATACGTTGGATTGTAATAGTTGAACGCATATTTGTCCATTTTCAAACGTTTTTGAGACGCAACGTCCTATTCATTAGGCACATCTAGAAATTACTATGTACTAATGACTAATTTTTTTTTTTTTTTTTTTTAAATATCAAATCAAAACATTTACGACGGAATAATGTGAACGAATTGCGACTTACAGAGTGGCACCAAATTCAACGAAAACTAGTTTGTTACAATATTTTGTATTTTTGTTGTATTTAGTTCGGTAATTTTCATATTTCATTCAAACTCTATCGAACCTGTGATAGAATTGGTTCATAATTTATTCTTTTGTTTTTATTTTTACTTCTTCCAAGTGCCTTATTGTGTTGCGAGATCTTTTTTAGCAGATTTAGAGCCATTCGTGTTAACAATTGCTATTTTGTATAAACGTCCGTGTAGTTTAGCGGTCCTTCTTATTTGAATAATAAATGTATTTTGTATTTTTTTGCTAGTAAAGGACAAGACAATTTCCAACAGAGCTTAAAAAATAAAACAAAAATATTTTGTGCTTTGCGAATGCGCCTTATTTATTTGACCTATGCACAATTCAACATCACTTTCGCTTCTTTAGAACAGCTAAAGCCGCTGGAGTTCAATCAATGAATCAAAATTTTCTATTTGTTGATAGAGATTACAAGACCTATTCAACAAAAGAGGTCCGTTTCCAAACATTAAATGAAATAAATAGAATACATACTTCTTGGAGTGCCTAGTATAATAAATTAAAATGCGTTTCGAGGTAGAGAACCCACCTAACACGTGGCTACTTAACGAAACATTTTTTACATCTCACTCGCTCCTATGCCACAATCCAACATCCGTGATTAGCTCCTCCAGGAAAGTTTTCCTTTTGAAGTAAGCCAGTGCAAAGCTGAGCATAAACCAAACCTGCATTACGCATGAAAGAGGAAATGAGAGCACGAGTTGCTGCTGGCAACCGATGCTATTTTGCCCTGGGAAGAGTCTTTCGAGTCCGAGCCCTCAGCAGAAACCTTAAACTCATGGTGTACCAAACTATGGTGAGGCCTGTGGTACTGTATGGCTCAGAAACATGGACCATGGCCAGCGCCGACGAGGAATTTTTGAGAAGATTCGAAAGGAAAATCCTCCGTAAGATTTTTGGCACCAGATGTGAAAATGGTCGCTGGAGAATCCGCACAAATCACGAGTTGCGTGTTTTGTTGTATGGAAAGCCAGACATAGTCGCCGAAATAAAGGCGAACCGAATAAGATGGATTGGTCATGTGGAGAGGATGAGCAGGGATCGGGCCGTGAAGAGGGTATACCAAGGAATGTCGCGAGGTCGACGACTGAGGGAAGGCCGAGGAAGAGATGGCTGGACGACGTCGAGGACGACCTCCGGGGAGCAGGAGCGGGAAGATGGAAAACCAGAGCACAAGATCGAGCTGATTGGCGGACTGTTGTTGAGGCGGCCAGGGCCCTACACGGGCTGTAGCGCCAGGGAGTAAGTAAGTAAGTGCAATGCTGAACAGACAAATTACTAGGTCTCTACTCAAGCACGCTAGTAAGCAGTTCTCAATGTATTCTTCGCTCAACCGAGCTGACCCAAAAAATCGTATTCTGTCGTTTTCATGTTGCGGGCACCTGCGCAAAGCACTGCTCCTGCGCATCGACTCTCCATAGCTTCCCTTTGAGGAAAATTCTAATACACGACTCATTCTTCAGCCGGAGTTGGACCACAACCGTTTTCACCTCGAAGGGGATGTCCCAGTCGATTGCGTACACATATTTTTTGCTGTACGATGAGCACCAAATCCGTTCGTAGTCCCGGTACGCACCCACAGCAGTAAAGTTCAGGATGGCCTGCTTCAGCCAGGGAAACCTTGTTTGCGTCCTGTCACTCCCAGTTTCACGTACCCTAGCTTGGCTGTAGGTTTTTGAGTTGAGATGCCCAATTGAATTTTGAGCCCTCCTTGCTCTCCTTTTTCACAAGTGCGTTGTAGCGAACTCGTGGGTATCTTTCATGGGGCATACGGAGTACAACTTCCCACCAGCTTATGGCCCTTTCCAGAACCATGGTCACCATGGTCGCCCGGTTTCTGCTTATCATCTTGTACTCGCTTCGGGTGGTACATATACTAAGCCGCTGGAGTTGAAAATCACCACCTATATTATGAGTAGAGGCGAGATCGATATGATGACATTTTAGCCAGTTTATGCGTTTTTAAGGCTCTTCAATGTCTTTTTTTGCCAATTTGTCACATGTTTCGATTTGTTTACACAGTGCAGCCCCACAACTGCACTCCGTAAGTCTAGACTGGTTTTAGGACTTGTTTGTGAAGAATTATCTTGCTGTAGACGGACAAATTTGAATTTCGCCCCATAACATAATAACTATTCGATTCTGTCATTCGAATAGTGTCGTTGGGGAGTTCAATTACGTTTTAAGGGTGCGGATGGGCAATAATTTTGGACTGTAAGCATTTACGGTTGAGGGGATGTACCAATTATCCTTATAATAAAACTTATCCAAAAATCTCCTCGTCAGAAGCAAACTCCGGCATTTATTGTGTGCTAAACTCTGCGCATCTCACGTCAGACATTCAGAAAAGCATGCAATTTATCAACGCTTATTTTAGATTGAAGGGGATGTTCCGCCCATTGCGCGAATGAGCCTCGCGAAAAATGGCGACCTCTCCCCTTTTTCACTGCTAGCGAGGGGGCTTTGTCTAGGAGTAGAACCCCTCTCTTCTAGGTCTATTTGATAAGGGGTTTCTGTAATCCTATTGTACCCTGTTAAATCCGAGGGGAGAACGGCCACCCTGAGAGAAGAAGGTCTCCTCGGCCGAGCGGGAATTTCCGCTGTCCGCCAGCCAAAAATGCTGCAAATTATTCCACAACGGTGCCTGATTTTTGGGAAATCACAAACTCTAGGACTGCCTAATACATAATGTAAGCCTCTCTCGAATTAAAATGTGTTTGAATTTTACTATAATTTAATTCGGGTTTCTTCGGAGAATTTGGAAGGGACCTAGCGAGAGGATACAGGATGTAAGTCCAAGACTTACGACTGAGCAACTAGGGATACCAAGGATGAACATAAAATACATTGAAACAAAATGAATTATAATTAAAAACAAGGACTCGTTACAAAGGAAAATATGCCTCAACCTGGGCTAGAATTGATACAAGACAAAGTAAATTAGACAACATGTGGAGCAAATGACATGAAATTATGATATACAGGAATTACAATTTAATGAACAAGTGCAACGATACCGGCTGACGAAAACGGCTTCGACGTTGAAGGAAAAACAGGAGGGGGGCATGCTGTCCCACAGGTACACAGCGAGGCTTATTAACTTGAGTCCTTAAATCTCATGGGGAAACACAATATTACAGCTTCGGTCGACTTCAGCGCGGTTGCAGAGTTCACTTCAGAGCGAGCACAGGACGAAGCCAGGATGGACTGAATGAGATGCACTTGCACGACAGGTTACAAAAATATATAACTCCAACATGTTGGGCGCCTCGGCCCCGAGGGGCGCCTCGACGACGACTGCCTGGTTGGATGCCTTCGGAACGAGTGAGCGCTGGGCCTCTCTAAATGCGACGTCTGGGCAGGAGCTGCGTGCACATCCTGGCGCATGCTCCCTCCCTTCTGGCCTTCTGGAGGCAACAAGCCTGGGGGCTTACAATAACATACCTTGGAAAAAAGTCCAAACCAATTCAGCGTTCAAAATGTTGGTCAGTGCACATTCTTTCACAGGGATTGGTTATCCCTCGGACCACGAGCATGGGAAAACCCGTGGGTGTGGATTGCCCTGGACTCATTCCAATTGGTTCAGCGTTCAACATTTAGTGGAAAATGCCCTAGATCGCTGGAAATCTCAAAAATCCGTTTGTCGAAAAACAGTCCCAGACCAATTGGTCCACTCTGAAGGCGGATATGGGTCAAGATGGGTACCTACTTTCATAGCTGGAAAGTGAATTTTCTGAATCTATGGGAACATAGGCGTATGGGGTATCATTTTCCACTAAATATTGGAACGCTGAATCGATTGGAACGAGTCCAGGACACTCCACACTCACTGTTTTTCTCCCATTTTCCCCATACTCCTGCTCCAAGGAATAACCAACCCCTGTGAACGAATTTATAGCGTTTTATTCTAGACATCATGAAACGCCCAAAAACAAATTATAGTGCCGATCGGAGATGGTCGACCCCCATTGTCTATGGGCATGCTTTCATAGGTTGATTATCCAAGGAATAACCAACCAAAACCGAACCAACCAAAAATCATGGATCCCTGCGTATTGATTTCAATACACCCATGTGATTGACTCATTAAAGAAATAATGTTCTTAGGTAGCGTATTTGTTAGTTGTTTTGTTAGAAACTTAGATTTGGTTTTAGAGTCGACAGAAAATAATTCTTCTTGAACAGTTAGCTTTATCGAGTTTTAGTCAAAGAAATCACATTTTCCAGTCTCGTGCACTTAGCGGAATTAGTCTCGTACTGTTTGAATGGATTTGTGAATTGGTTGTAAAGCGCATGGAATCAACCATTTTTCAGTAAGTTCTCGTTCTGGTCTAAAGGCTCACACTATTTGTAATGGACCTGTAAGCCTCTCTCGAATTAAAATGTGTTTAAATTTACTATAATTTAATTCGGGTTTCTTCGGAGAATTTTGAAGGGACCTAGCGAGAGGATACGGGATGTAAGTCCAAGACTTACGACTGAGCAACTAGGGATACCAAGGATGAGCATAAAATACATTGATACAAAATGAATTATAATTGAAAACAAGGACAGCAACAAGGTTGCAAAGGAGAATATGCCTCAACCTGGGCTAGACTTCAGCACGGTAGCAGAGTTCACTTCAGAGCGAGCACAGGACAAAGCCAGGATGGACTGAGTGAGATGCACTTGCACGACAGGGTTACAAAAATATATGACTCCAATTTGCCTGGTTGGACGCCTTTGCAACGAGTGAAGCCCTGGCACTCTCCAAATGCAACGTCCAGGCTGGAGCTGCGCGCGCATCCTGGCGCATGCTCCCTCCCTTCTGGCCTTCTGGAGGCAGCAAGCCTGGGGGCTTACAGACCAATCAAGAAAGACAGAGCCGGACTTGTGTCTGGTTTTGTTTGCTTCAGAATACATGACTGTTATTCCTCTTATGTGACGCATGAAGTAACTATACTGTAATTTTGATTTAAAGTAGTATCAAGAAGAAAGACTTTGGCGTCTGCATTCTGTTGCTTGAAGACACACGACTGGTCTGTATGATTTGCAGAAGTTGCTTCAAGGAGAATAACTGGTTCCAGCGTTCATTTGCTTGAGAGAGAAGACCCTGGCTCCGGTTTTCAGTTTCTTAAGGACTTTGAAGTCTACATTTTGTTGTTTGAAGTCACAGTATTGAACTGTCTGGTTGTAGCAGTTGCTCTATGAAAGGCATGTATCAAAGGGAGTTGCTCCAAGAAGAAGTCTGGTAGTCTTAATTTGCCTGAGAGAGAAGAATGTAGTTCGTGTTCCAGGGTTTTTCGGGGAGCGAGATTTCGATGTCTTCATTTTGTCATTTTTGAACCGCACGACTGGGCTGTCTGGTTGCAGTGGTTGCTTCATGGAGAAAGACTAGTGTCAGAGTGCATTTGCATGAAATAGAAGACCCTAGCTCCCGTTTCCAGTTTCTATGAGAAGCCCGACTTCAGCGTCTACAATTTGTTTTAACTCCCATAATCGAATGTCCGGTTGTAGCAGTTGCTTCATAAAGGACATGAAATCATCAATGAAGCTCCTGTTTTCAGTTTCTTCAGGACTTTGGTGTCCTCATTTTGTTGTTTGAACTCGCAGGACTGGACGGTCTGCTTGGGGAAAGCTTTATGAAGAAAGATGCGTCTGCAATCAGTTGCTCAAAAGCGCGAAGTTAGTCTGGTTAGGCTGGGCAGGCTGATCACAATTATATTAGGTATAAGAGGAAAGTGATCACCTATGTCCCACCCTGCATCCCATGTTTCGAGGTCGTTCAGGCTGCCTCTGTTTTTTTTTGTTTCCCCAGCCCAGCCGTCCACCAGGGGAGGATCTTCAAACGTGCAATGGCGGTCATTGGAAAAGAAACGATGCTGGTGGAAGGTGGCAGTGTTGCCACTGCACACCTTGTTAATTTTTCTTCAACAGCTTAGCGACCATTGCAGTCGATAAGCCTTTAAAGACGTTGTACTCGGGACCCTAAAGGGCCTGCTGCAATGGGCTGGTATCGATTTTGATTTGTTTCAGGAAGCATGACTAGTGACTGTGATCAGCTGCTAGCAAGAGCAGGATTCTAGTTGATTGTTCCATTTAATCCAAACGACATAACTTATTTATTATACTGCATTTTCTTGAAGCAGCAGGTCTCTAATGTTAGACGCGTTTGTTGCAGATTCTCATTGCCATCAACGCACCCTTACCTACTGTCGAGTAGTGGTCATGAGTAAACTATACGTTGGTAACTTGCCCAATGTGGTGACAGAAGGAGACCTCTACCTGCTCTTTTTCGAGAGCGAAATTGCTGTCTCGGACATCCTTGTCAAAAACGGCGGCTATGCTTTTGTCAACTGCTACGAACAATCGTCTGCTGACAGAGCCATCGATAAACTTAATGGTTAGTTACCGAGAGGAGAATTGCCTATTTTCTACAACAATAACTTAACCACCTACATTTTTTTCCAAAATGTAAAGATTTATATATATGTAAGCCTCTCTCGAATTAAAATGTGTTTGAATTATTATGATTTAATTCGGGTTTCTTCGGAGAATTTGGAAAGAACCTAGCGAGAGGATACGGGATGTAAGTCCAGACTTACGACTGAGCAACTAGGGATACCAAGGATGAACATAAAATACATTGAACAAATGAATTATAATTAAAACAAGGACTCTTTGCAAAGGAAATATGCCTCAACCTGGGCTACATTGCACAAGACTTAAATTTGACAAAGTAAATAGACAACATGTGGAGCATAAAATACAATATTAATACATGATACATGAAATACAAATTTAATGAACAAGTGCAACGATACCGGCTGACGAAAACGCGTCGACGTCGAAGGAAAAACAGAGGGGCTCCTGTCCCGCAGGTACACAGCGAGGCTATTTGACTTGAGTCCTTTATCTCATGGGAAACACAATATTACCGCTTTGGTCGACTTCAGCACGGTCAGAGTTCACTTCAAGCGAGCACAGGACGAAGCCAGGATGGACTGAGTGGAAACCTCTTGCACGACAGGGTTACAAAAATATATGCTCCAACATTTTGGGCCCCCCAGTCGGAGGGGCACAACCGCCCGGTTGGGCAACTTAGCGACGAGTGCGTGTGGGGCCTCTCTCGATGCGATGTCCAGACAGGAGCTGCGCGCGCATTTGGCGCATGCTCTCTCCCTTCTGGCCTTCTGGAGGCAGCAAGCCTGGGGGCTTACATATATTTAAAAAAAAGTTGTTTAAATTGGGATTTTTTAGTTTGGAACATTTTAAACATTTAAGTTTTGATGATGTGAACCAACTTATTGTGTCCCAGCTGCCATGGTGCAAACTCAGGCATCAACCGTTTCCGAAAAGGCCAACCCCTCAGGATGTGTTTTATCATTTATCATCAAGGGTACTCATGAGTCGTAACTAAAGTGCACTCATTACTCCTAACAAATCCGTGATACACCTGCCCGGCTAAGTTGGTACCTACTTTTCAAAATCTATAATAGAACGTTACTTCTCTGGATTTTGGTTGGTTATTACCTAATTTGTATAAGCAAGCAGCACATTAAGTGTGTAAAAACTGATTCGAGTAATGGGATGTCAATTAGCATTAACAATTTACAATCTACAGTTTGATTCATATTAGGTCTGGTTTTACAGCAAAATTACTTGTGTATGGATGAATTCGGTTTGTTGGATTTTGATGAATCAAAAACGTGCGATTCCGGTTGTTAGCTATGTTAAATTGCAGTAAGGTCAGACAGGTTATTTTCCTGATGATTAAATTGTCAATGGAATAAAATGACTCGCGTGGTTATTATGGTAGGATAATGTGGGTGTGGTCACTTTGGCGGTTGAGAATTTCCTCACTGGGAGCGCGGCAGTCGGTGTCCATTACCTTCAGTTCCACCCCCTGGTCGAAAGGGGGAAAACCTCCCTTCTGAAACCCCCTCGTCCCCGCCGGCTCACGCGGATGCATTTCACCGCCTCTCCTCTCCGCCGGTCCCGCCGAGTGCAATTCAACTCGAAATGCATTAGACGCCCTCACCCCCAAGTACACCCCCGATTCCGTCCGCCCTTCCCCTCCCGCCTGTCAGGCGGAGGTGGCGTGACGGATGTGACGGCCCACCGGGGAGTTAAAGCTGTCCTTTGGTCCCACCGGTGATCAGGGGAACAGAAGGAGGACGGAGCTCTTCACCCCTCGCAATTCCCTTTCTCCGCGCTCTCCGCCGCCCCTCAATCGTCGCCCTTCACGGCCTACTACGGAAATCACCAATGGCCCCCACTTCCGATGTCGAATATTCTAAAAGTATCGATTTTGGTTCATTATTCGTAAAGGGTTGCATTGTTAACCCTACATTTGTAAGAGTATCTACTGGGGGATAAAATGTCCCTTCCAAGTTTTCTTAGTCTCCCCTTCAAAGTTTCCGTTCAAAGAAATGAAAAGAGGTGCAGCTATTCGTACAGTTTAAAAAAGAAATTCTTCAGTGTCGGTAACAACAGGTTTGACCGAGATAAAATAGTAAAAAACTGTGGAATCGTTGGTATCCAAGTTTGGTATTAGGTATTATACAAATTAATATTGGTACTTTCATGTTAACGCCTACCAATTGTTGAAACAGTATTGAAAGCCTATTCGATATATCGAATCACGTATGTTTGAGGTCCCCTGGAACCAATTGTTCACCCGAATGCCTTTCCTTTCGTTGCACTTGTTACATTTCCAAAATATTTCCTTCCCGAAGTACAACTTCATACTGTCGTGAGAACACTTACAACACTTTGGAAGGATGTTTTTATCTCGGAAAAACTGAACACTTTCCTTCTCACTTATGGGTAAATCCCAATACAACATAATAACAGTAGTTTGAATTAAAAAA
Source organism: Cyrtorhinus lividipennis (assembly GCA_019603395.1). Lineage (NCBI taxonomy): Eukaryota > Metazoa > Arthropoda > Insecta > Hemiptera > Miridae > Cyrtorhinus > Cyrtorhinus lividipennis. The sequence continues at coordinate 11,425,308 of CM034008.1, forward strand.
AAAGTAATAAAAGCACGTACTGAATAAAGATTTTCAGTACGGTGTTTTGTGTTGTGTACGGGTGTTTTCCTTACTTACGGAGATATAACCTGTAGGTAAAAAACCTCTTTGCACATAGGAGTCAAACATACCTGATTCGATATATCGAATAGGCTTTCAATGCTGTTTCAACAACTGGTAGGCGTTAACACGAAAGTACCTTAATATTGGTTAACAGGTAATCAAAAAATCCACAATTTTGCTCGCAGAGTTGATACAACTTTAATTAAAAGTCAATTTTTCGCTCATATTGACTCTATTTTAAGACCGATTTGCGTCAAAAGAGAACAAAATTGACCGCGTCACTAATAAGAAATATCGCCAACCGCACCCTGATACAGACCCCATAAATAAACTGAAATAATAAAAATTACAAAACCACCCTTTGAATAAATTTTCTACTAAGCGCACTCCCCCAAGGGCAATGTATTTGTAAGGGGGGAGCTCGTGGCCATTCAGCGCCGCCCCGTATTGTTGAAGGACCCTCCGCCTTCAATTGACGTCAGCGGGTCTCCGCGTACACAATTGACCGGCCCCGCATTCCCGCCGTACGGTGGAGCGCCTTAATATATGGTGAGAGTGAGAAAGGAGAAATTGGAAATGAAGCCAGCAAGTTGCTGACGTCAACATTTATATTGGAATGATCCGCCCTTGTTAATTTTACGTAAACCTTGAATATATTATACATTGACAATTTTAAACCTACAAAAAATATTATTTTTTATAACTTACACTAAATCTAAATAGATTAACCCATTTAGATTTTGATCAAAAAAATAATTAAATTTAAATAAGATTTTGATCATAAATTAAATTTATTTATTAAAAAACTAGATATTTTTAGTTGAAAAGAATATCTCATCTATAATCATATTATAAATAGTTTTGATATAATATATTATATATGATTATAGATCCTAAAACTTCGAGTATAATACTCGACGTAAAATTTTGAATATATACTTTTCACATATCACTAGTCAGAATCAAAATTGTCCAATAGTGAAAAAAAGTTCAGAAAGGAAATTTTGAAAATATACAAACTCATTTAGGCTTTAAAGTTAAAATATATTTTAACTCAGCCGCCACAAGGGGGCCCAAATGTGCATTTTGAACAAACTTCTTGTGATTGTGTACGTCGAATTTAGACGGTTATTTCCACATTGTAACCATCCCATTTCCAAATCGATCGACAACAGAGGGCAGGTGTTTTGAATTCTTTCCACGTAAAATAAATATGCGGTCTCATGTGATCCATCAGGTGTTTCGGTGTGGTCTCTTTTCGAAATAGGTTCCACCTTGCGGCCAAGCACGTGCTCTGGTGAGCACCTGCTACATTAATGAGGCCGTTTGAACATTAAACGAGAAATCTCGAAAGAAACGTTAATGATGAAATCGTTAATTCGATATTTTTATATAACGTTCCGTACGCCAGATGTGTCTACCATGGCACATGATCTGGACATTTAGAGTCACCTCGTGACCATTCGTAGATATTTGTCAGGTTTTTCTCAAAAAATTGTAAGTTCGCAAGTGAGTTGGAGCTTTTATTAATGTACGAAAGGTTTTTAGCTTCTATGGAAGGCTATACCCATCTAGTTGGAGGGTTCACGTATGGTGTGGGAGGAGTACGGTTAAATTTAACTGCCTTTTGGTTGGTTATTCTTTGAATAATCAACCTATGTTTTCATGATAATGGTCAACCTCTCCGATTCGGCTCAAAATTTTTTTCTGGACGTTTCATGACGTCCTGATCAAAAAAGGTCAATGTCCGTCCGCCGTACGCCGTCCGCCGTCCACGCCGTTTTTGGTAGTAGACAATTTTCTAAAAATCTGAAATTTGGGTCAGGGGTCTGTTCCCGGCCTAGGACGGTCCTCCAAGCTTTTCAGCCCGATCGGACCAAATTTGGGTGGGGTAGGGGTCAAAATGTGTTTTTTGAAAAATGGATTTTCGAGATTTTGGGCGATTTAGGCGAGTGGGGTATCATTTTCCACTAAATTTTAGACGCTGAATCAAGTGAAATGGGTCCCAGAACGATCGGCACCCACTGGAAGAAGTTATGGGTCAAATTGGGTATATATTAACCATTTCTTTTTAGAAGATTATGATTTACGCGTAAAATCGGAGGTTTCAGACGTTGAGTTTCCAATTTTTACGTCACACTGGTGGTTTTCTTTATTATATAGGAAGTTTCGAATGTTAAGTCTCTATTGGAATGGATTTCTTGTTGAACATTTTGATCATTCTTATTACTCCTTATCTGCGCAGGAGCAATGTTTCTTGGAACGCATATCATCGTGGAACCGTCTGTGGCAGCAACGATCCAGAAGACGTGAGTTCATTACAGTTGAGATATTTATTACATTTAAACCAATTTCGCTTGGTTATTGCGTAATTTTGAACGTGAAAAAATCCTCTATCCTGATTTTGTTTCATTTAGGGTCGAGTTTTAAGACAAAGGTACTTGTCAATTAGACCCCCTCCCGAGGGTAACCAACTATCCCAAACATGGCGTGGTGAATCGATTTTCTATATATCGATCTATATATAACCTCCACGTTAGCGGTTAATTTTAGTTTATGCTACCACGCTGTTGTCAGTTGTCAATTGTGCGAATCGCTTTTCATTTACTTCACTGTTTTCAATTTATTTCCATTTTCCTTTTATTTTTTCGATGTGGAATCTCAGGAAGTTGTTCATGACTGTTCATGATGAGAAGACTGCAGCTGAATTTCTACAAGAACGTGGCATCATTCCAAGAAATATGTTTTGCAGTTCCGGGCATGAAATGAAGCTATGTTTCTCAGGTCGTGTGCGGTGGAGGTGTTTTTTAAAAACATGTCTTCAAGAAAAGCCGGTAAGGAAGGGAAATTGGCTGGAAGGGTCAAGAATCCCTTTAATGGCCGTGGTTCATTTTGTGTATTGTTGGGCCAAGGGGCATACATCAGTGTCATTTTGTGATGGTGAATTAAATATGTCTCAACCAACCGTTGTTGACTGGAACAGTTATATGCGGGAGGTATGTGTATGGAGAGTGGGTCAAGGAAATCAGAAGATTGGTGGACCAAACCTCCACGTTGAGATAGATGAGTCCTTGTTTACCCGAAGAAAGTATGGGGTCGGCAGTCTTCCACAACAGTGGGTGTTTGGTGGAATTTGCCGAGAAACTAATGAATGCTTCATCGTGCCAGTTAAAGACCGGTCTGCCGATACCCTAATACCAATAATAAAGGATAGGATTTTGCCGGGCAGTACTATTAAACGGTTGTGGGGATCGGTAAAGTGGGGAAATAAGAAGAGAAAAGGAACGAAGAGAGAGTTTTTGGAGTCATATCTTGCGGAGTTTGTGTGGAAACATAAAATACGTGGCAGTGATCCATTTGAAGAAATACTTTTGGATATTAAAGAGTTCCAGGTGGAGTTTTTTGAAAATAATAATGTTGTTGAATAAATGTTTCTTTTGTACACTGAGTTTTTTTGTCAAATCCTGGAATATTTTCTCTATTATAGATGTTTTTCTACTTTTTTTTTTTAATTTGAACTCTATTTTTAATGTTGTTTATAGGGTATAAAAATTGGTAACCTCTTTCGGGTTCTGAACTGAAAATTTTTATATCCTCTTCATAAATGGTTATTACCGTTGAAATAAATAAATAATTCTGAAATATGTTAAAGTCGGTGCAGGCTACGTTGCGATATATCGTATATATCGCTGTGCGATATATCGCTGTCCAACGGGAAGGTTACGGTGCTAGTAAACAGGTCACCCTCGGGAGGGGTTCTAATTGACAAGTACCAAGACAAAAGATAAAAAAGAACTTAATAACCACACCTCAGTCCACCATTATTAGCCGGAGGACGTTTTATAAATTCAGGGTGTTTCAAATGACAGGGATTGGTTATTCCTCGAACCAGGCGTATGGTGACTCATTCCAATCGATTCCGTGTCCAAAATTTAGTGGAAAATGATACCCCTCACGCCTAGATAGCCGAAAATCTCAAAAACCCACATTCAAAATAGGTAATAGATACCAATTTTGACCCATTACCTCATCAGGTTATCGTCTTCAGGAGCCAATTGTTCCGGGACCCGTCTCATTGGATTCAGAGTCCAAAATTTAGTCAAAAATGATACCCCACACGCCTAAATAGCCGAAAATCTCGAAAATTAATTTTTAAATAAGACACACCATAGAAACGTACAGAAAACAATTTTGGACCGAATCGGAGAGGTTGACCTTTTGCATGAACACAGGTTGATTATTCAAGGAATGACCAACCAAAAAAGAAATTTCCAAAATTCCTCAAAACGTATCAGCCCAATCGGACCAAATTTGGGCGGGGTAAGAGTCAAAATGTGTATTTCGAAATTGATTTTCGAGATTTTTGGCATTTGGGCGTGTGGGGTATCATTTTCCACTAAATTTTGGCCCTGAATAGATTGGAATGGGTGGAAAAATTTGATAGAGTTGAAAAAGGGTAATATTCCTGTACCATTTTTTTTATTGTACTCAGAATGATAAAAGAAATTTTCTGATGACAAATTAACATTGAAACTATCTCATCATGAGCTACAACTTCTCTGTTATGTATTTCAGTGTTAATTTGTTCCAAAAAAAGTTATGGAGTTTTTTTTGATTTTTGAAAAATCACTTTTTTGGAATATTCCCCTTCTTCAACTCACCTATAACACCACTGCTCGTTTGGTCGTTAGATTTTCGAACTCTTTCGAGTGAACTTCTCGCCAAATATTGTACGACCAGAAAGCACCTCGTCAACCGTGGATTGCCCAGGTAGCGGTGGCGTCCCACGAGGCAGGTAAACCTTCAGGTACGTCCGTGGCCTGCCGTCTCCACGAGTTTCTTTTTACTGAATATCATTTTTCGACGAGTTTTTAGACCGCAAGTAAACTTCCCTGCAAATAGGAATTTGCGGGGGTGTTCTTATTCCAACCACAACACCATGAAACGGCGAGAATCAATCACAGGAAATATGAACAGCATCGGAAACGCGTCAGCTTGTCACTTCAAAAACATCACACAATGGCAGACAATATCCTTCTGAGATTCACCCTACAGTGCCTTTCTAAGGATAAAATATCAATTTTACTAGGGTTACACTGGCTTTCAAATTCAGCTGAGCTCAGTGTGACACAAATGTAGCTCATTTTGTTGCTGTTAGAAAACAAATAATAATCATAAGCATAATCAGGAACCTTTACTGGGGGCAGAAGGCCCAAGTTCGTGTGGATGGGGTTCTCTCGGAGCCGGTGACGGTTGCCAAAGGGGTTAGGCAAGGCTGCACGTTGTCACCGTTGCTATTTAACATTTATTCGGAGCAGGTATTTAAGGAGGCCCTGGATGACTGTGATATTGGCATCCCCGTAAACGGATTACCTGTGTCCAATCTGAGGTACGCCCATGACACGGTGCTGTTGGCCCACTCTGAGGTAGAGCTCCAAGCTCTCTTGGACAGGGTTGCAGTAGCCTGCAGGAAGTATGGCCTGGCAATCAACGTGTCAAAAACTAAGTCAATGGTCATTTCAAAGGCGGCGAGTAGTACCATCAGACTAACTGTTAATGGGCAAAGCATCGAGCAAGTAACAAGATTCAGGTACTTAGGGCAGTGGGTGTCGGACACATGGTCGTTGGAGGGGGAACTGCGCAGTCGGATTGAGGTGGCACGTGGAGCATTTAACAACATGCGTAGTATTTTGTGTCGCCGGGATGTCAGTTTGGCGCTGCGCTGGCGAGTTGTTAAATGTTACATTTGGTCTATACTCCTATATGGAGTTGAGACATGGACATTGAAGGCCAAGGACGTGAATCGGCTAGAGGCCTTTGAAATGTGGCTGATCCGACGTATGCTGAGGATCCCCTGGACCGCCCGACTCCGCAATGATTACATCCTTCAACAGAACTCCCTGCAGCGTGAACTGCTGGTGTCAATAAAGAAGCGCAAGGTGTCATACTTGGGGCATGTTATGCGTGGGCCCAAGTACAGCTTGTTGCAGACCATAATGATGGGGAAGATCAGCGGACGAAGAGGAGTCGGAATGAAGCGCGCATCATGGTTATCTAACATACGAAGCTGGACGGGGATTCACCGAGCAGCAGATTTGTTTCACCTGGCGCAGGACCGCGAGAAATATGCAGAAATGATCGCCAACCTTCTATGACGGAGACGGCACTTGAAGAAGAAGAAGAAAACAAAGGGGTTTTAATAAATTCTAGGTTTGAATATATCGTTTTTACGAGCGATTACCCTACTCAAAAACACATGGAAATGGCGAGAATGAACCACAATAAATGTGAACAACAGCGCAAACACGATGTTGTACATTCCACATTTTGCTTGTGATTCCAGAAACAACAGACAATGACAGTCAATATCCTTCTGCGACGGCGGAGCCCTTGAATTTAGCTGAGCTCAGTGTGACACGAAAATATTCGACTCGTCGTTGTCGTTAGAATCCTATAAAAATGAAGGTATTTCAAGAATGATTCCCCTCTGACACCCTTCATCCCTGTTGGCGTCCCATTTGGAAAACGAGATCGATCCAACATGGCCGCCTTGCTTTACATAAGCTTCGGCTCACCGCCTCCCGTTCGAGGCAGTACCTGAGCATCCGAGCAAATCACGTCCGGATTACGGTTTTTAGTTCATTTCAACGACCACCCACCCCGCCACCCCCTTACACGCTGAATGACTTAAACCAAAGGTTAAAAGAGTTTGAGATAGTCCTAAATACCCATGAAATTCGACATCTGCCTGATGTCAGAAACTCATTTCACAAAGGAAAGTTAGAATATGTCGATTTTACTAACCGTAAAATGCACTACATCCCTGCTTTCCTCAACAATATTGCGATTCCCTACGCGAATATAGCCAAATACCTGGAAAAGACGCTAGACGCTGAGCTCAGGTGGAAACAACACGTCAAAAAGAGAAGAAGTGAACTCGTTTTAAAGTTAAATCCTCGGACCAGGCCATGGAGACTCATTTCTTCAACATGGGGAAAATAGAAACAGTGGGTGTGGCGGGTCCCGGACCTATTCCAATCTATTCAGGGCCAAAATTTAGTGGAAAATGATACCCCACACGCCTAGGTACCAGAAATCTCGAAAACGCATATTCAAAATGGGTAATAAATACCCAATTTGACCCATAACTTCTTCCGGTGGGTGCCAATCGTTCTGGGACCCATTTCATTGGATTCAGCGTCCAAAATTTAGTGGAAAATGATACCCTACTCGCCTAGATCGTCCAAAATCTCGAAAATCCATTTTTCAAAAAACACATTTTGGCCCCTACCCCGCCCAAATTTGGTCCGATCGGGCTGAAAAGCTTGGAGGACCGTCCTAGGCCGGGAACAGACCCCTGACCCAAATTTCAGATTTTTAGAAAATTTTCTACTACCAAAAACGGCGCGGACAATGGATGGCGGACGGCGGATCTTGACACCATGAAACGTCCAGAAAAAAATTTTGAGCCGAATGGGAGAGGTTGACCAGGATGGCGACCTGGAGCCGGAGACTCATGTACAAGTCTCTATTTGAGACAGTCGCGCTTTATGCATGCCCAGCCTGGGCCAGGTACACAAAGGCGAGGGACCTGCAGAAATTGCTCATGACCCAGCGAAGCGCCCTCCTCATGGTCAGTCAGGCATATAGGACGGTGTCACACGAGCCCTCCACGTCCTCACAGGGCAGATGCCATTGGACTTCAAGCTCCAGGCCCTGGCATCAAAGTGGCACATCAACCTCGGCCAGGAGAGCATGATAGCCGGATGCACAACTGAGGCCGAAATCACCGAATGGAGCCTAGACAGGTGGCAGGAGCGATGGGATGCATCCCCCAATGGGCGGCACACCCACAAAATCTGGCCAAATGTACGAGTGCGCCAGTCACAGCGCTACGTCGACGTGGACCACTATGTCTCACAGTTTGCCACCGGCCACAGCGACTTCAACGCCAAGCTCCATGGCATGAGACCGAAGCCCTCCCCCCTCTGTGAGTGCGGTGAGCCTGAGACGGCGGACCATGTCTACCTCCAGTGCCCAAAGTACGAAACTGCGCGTAGGCGATGGCTGGCAGTCCTGGGTCTGGCCGCAGACGAAGAGAGCCCATGGCAGGCTGCGTTTCAATCTAGGAGCAACGCAGAGGGCACAAAAAAGTTTGCCCATCAAGTAATGACTGCAAAAGGATGGCCCACACGCCAATCACGCCAAGGAGCCCCACCTGGTCCCAACCGTGCTACCTCCGCGAGGTCCATCCAGGGCACTGCTGAATAGCAGTGGCGAAACGCACGGCAGGAGAGAAGGCGCAACCATCAGGCAGTAAGCAAGCCCCGGTAAAGCCGCAAGGCGTAGGAACGGGAAGAAGGAAAAGACCTGATGGGATGGCGGACGGCGGACGGACATTGACTTTTTTTGATCAGGACATCATGAAACGTCCAGAAAAAAAATTTGAGCCGAATCGGAGAGGTTGACCATTATCATGAAAACATATGTTGATTATTCAAGGAATAACCAACCAAAAGCCAAGTGGTTCATTCTCGCCGTTTCCTGGCGTTTAAATCCCGCCGAGTGACAACTTCCTGGTGACAAGAAACTATCCACTATCCTTCAAAAGCAAAAGCAAGTCCCGCAGGCCTCCTGTGAGGTTGAAGAAGAAGGGAAAGACCGGTGTAAAGAAACATTCTGCATCGTCCACAGCTGTCAAAATAATGTAATTCAAACGAAGGATTTTCTCGATCTAGGCGTGTATGGTATTATTTTCCACTAAATTTTGGACTCTGAATCCAATGAGACGGGTTCCGGAACGATTGGCGTCCTCTGGATGAGGTTATGGGTCAAAATGGGTACCTATCTACCCATTTCGAATGTCTGTTTTCGAGATCTCCTGTACCTAGGCGTGTAGGGTATCATTTTCCACTAATTTTGGACCCTCAATCAATTGGAATGGGTCCGGGACCAGCCACATCCACTGTTTCAATTTTCCCCGTGTTGAAGAAATGAGCCTCCATGGTCTCTGGTCCGAGGTTTGGATTTGTTTTTGAGATTTTGAAGAAACCTGACGTTCTTGAGCAACGTTTCCGTTCTACATTTTCATTTCCACATTCAAAAATGAGCATTTTCCCGCGAACAATTGCCTTTATTGAATAATAAATCCTCTCAAATCGATTCCCATCGCTGCGTTGATGATTCGCGCGGTTCTCTTCACCTTCCTAACGTTGAAGCTCAACGTCCACACGGGTTTCTTAATAAATTATTGCGTCATTTTCCAGATCTGTCACGCGAATTGAAATGGGTGGCGGCGAACCGACGACGAACGGACATTTGCGAGACAGGTAAGGTCATTCAATTTTCAAATAAACTCAAATCTAAGGACACCGTTGGAAAAACGTTTGATGAAAAACAACCTCACCATTTGATTCCTTGCGCTGAAAACCTTTTTGAAATGGCTGTTGTCTCAGATTTGGCAGAAAATGGGGTTTAGCAGTTAAGTAAATATGCCACTCTAGTGCTTAGCATACTCTTACGACTGATTCGGGCTCAAGAGATGCCATTTCAACTCAAAATGTGGCCCAAAAATGTTCCCGAATTTTCAGAACAGAATTGGAATTTTGGAGAAATGCTTATTTGGTGGGCCTAGGCGTGCTGGATTTCACATTTTTCTCTGAAAATTGTTACGTTATAACTTGGGTTCATGGATAGTGAGTAAATTTTGATGGTTTTTGGTTGGTTATTCCTTGAATAATCAACCTATGTTTTCATGCAATGGAGTCCGTACGCCGTCCATTGTCCACGCCGTTTTTGTGTAGTAGAAAATTTTCTAAAAATCTGAAATTTGGGTCAGGGTCTGTTCCCGGCCGAGACGGATCCTCGAAACTTTCCAGCCCGATCGACCAAATTTGGGCGGGGTAGGGGTCAAAATGTGTTTTTGAAAAATGGATTTTCGAGATTTTGGCGATTTAGGCGAGTAGGGTGTCATTTTCCACTAAATTTTGGACGCTGAATCAATGAAATGGGTCCCAGACGATTGGCACCCACTGGAAGAAGTTATGGGTCAAATTGGGTATATATACCCATTTTGAATATGCGTTTTCGAGATTTCCGGTACCGGGCTGTGTGGGGTATCATTTTCCACTAATCATGGACACTGAATCGATTGGAATGGGTCTGGGACCCGCGCACCCACCTTATCCCCATTTCCCCCAAGTTTCCATGCGCTGGTCTGCAGAATAACAACCCCCTTGTATGAATTTTCAGTGTTTTTGAATGAAGGTACATGGACGATTCCGGAAAAACTTGCAATTTTATATAGCTCTTCAATGTGATAGCCAGTTAGTGTAAAAAGGTAGAATGTTGCAGTTTTGGAGTGGTTTACATCATCTCTGTCTACTTTGGCTCATTATTTTATTTTAATTTTTGTGAGGGCCTCTCCTGTTGGCGTAGTTTAGTCTAAAGGGTCACCAAGGGGTGGCTTAACCCTCAACAGCTTTCGTCCCTCGCAAGGGAAAAAACGAACTAGACCTAGGCCAACGGATGTGCGGTTCGGTCAGACGGAACCCCAATCATCCCTTCGAAAACCACCCCTAGTAATAGGGGAAACATCTGGCGGATATTTCTACTCCCACCGCTTCCCCACTACGTTCTTTTTTTTTTTTCTTTCTATGGCGCTTTTGTGTCGACGGCCTATTTTTCTCTAGGATAGACAACCCACCCTTCGAAACCACCCCGGACGAAAGGGACGAAAACCCAAAATGGCCGAATGTTTCTTTTCACGGGACCTCTCCCCACCGTCAGTGGGTCACACAGTCCTTTATGGAGGCCTAGATCAGGCTTCTCGTTATTCACAAGTGAATCAAATCTTCTTAGAACCTACTTATATTTTCAACAAAAAAAACTTTTGTTAAGAAGAGCAAGTTGCATAATGTTTTCGTCACTCCTCGTTCACTGTTTCTTCGCATGTTTTAACAACGAAAACCCCAACAGGACAAGCCCTAAACGTGTGAATATGTTGTCTGTAATTTGAATCATTCAAAAACACAATTCAATTTTAAAAAACGATGCAAATTCTTACACGGGGTTGGTTATTCCTCGACCAGGCGCATGGAGACTCATTTCTTCAACATGGGGGAAATGGGGGAAACAGTGGGTGCGGCGGGTCCCAGACCTATTCCAATCGATTCAGGGTCCAACATTTAGTGGAAAATGATACCCCACAGCCCCAGGTACCGGAAATCTCGAAAACGCATATCAAAATGGGTAATATATACCCAATTTGATCCATAACTTCTTCCGTGGGTGCCAATCGTTCCGGACCCACTTCATTGGATTCAGCTTCCAAGATTTAGCGGAAAATGATACCCACACGACTAGTTCCAGAAATCTCAAAATTAATTTTTCAAAAAACACATTTTGACCCTTACCCCGCCCAAATTTGGTCCGATCGGCTGAAAAGCTTGGAGGACCGTCCTAGGCCGGGAACAGACCCCTGACCCAAATTTCAGATTTTTAGAAAATTTTCTACTACCAAAAACGGCGTGGACGGCGGACGGCGTACGGGGGACGGACATTGACCTTTTGGTTGGTTTTTCCTTGAATAATCAACCTATGTTTTCATGCAAATGGTCAACCTCTCCGATTCGGCTCAAAATTTTTTTTTTGACGTTTCATGATGTCCTGATCAAAAAAGGTCAATGTCCGTCCGCCGTACGCCGTGCCGCCGTACGCCGTACGCCGTCCGCCGTCACGCCGTTTTGGTAGTAGAAAATTTTCTAAAAATCTGAAATTTGTGGTCAGGGGTCTGTTCCCGGCCTAGGACGGTCCTCCAAGCTTTCCAGCCCGATCGGACCAAATTTGGGCGTAGGGGTAGGGTCAAATGTGTTTTTTGAAAAATGGATTTTTTGAGATTTTGGTCGATTTAGCGAGTGGGGTATCATTTTCCACTAAATTTTGGACGGGAATCAAATGAAATGGGTCCCAAAACGATCGGCACCCCTCTGGAAGAAGTTATGGGTCAAATTGGGTATATATTACCCATTTTGAATATGCGTTTTCGAGATTTCCGGTACCTGGGCGTGTGGGGTATCATTTTCTACTAAATTCTGGATCCTGAATCGATTGGAATAGGTCCGGGACCCGCCGCACCCACTGTTTCCCCATTTCCCTCATGTTGAGAAATGAGTCTCCATGTGCCTGGTCCGAGGAATAACCAACCCCTGTGTATAGAATTTGCAGCGTTTTTGATCTAGACATCATGAAACGTCCAGAAAAAAATTTTGAGCCGAATCGGAGAGGTTGACCATTTGCATGAAAACATAGGTTGATTATTCAAGGAATAACCAACCAAAAGGCTACACTATGAACCGCTTAGAGAGATGACAAAGTTTTTCGTCCGAATAGTTTGGCTCATTTTCAAAAGTTCCATAGTATACATCATTCAAACGTTTCAAAATATAATATCAAGTTACAATTGAAAATGTATTGAATTTATTACGAAAATGAACTTAATTGGAAATGTTATTGGGAACTTCGTAGCCAATTCGCGTCCAAACTGCGCGGTTGGTGTGTTGAAAATGGTTTTGGAATAATTATGTAGGCTAGATCATTTTGTAGGAAATTTTGTCTACTTTAATTAATATTCGGAGGGTTTTAACCGTTAAAATGTTCGGGTTTCAAGTTATAACTAAAAAAACTTTATAAAAACAACGTTTTTCAAATGCACTAAAAAGTAGAAAATAATTTTCCTATGAGCCTGGCAGAATTTCTGAATAATTGGTCACATTATGGTAACAGACTTTATAACGATTTCCAATCTTATAAAACGAAAAACGTTGGGCACATTTTGTATTTATTTATGAATGTTCATTTTAGAACATGTAAATATGATTTATATGAGGTTACTAAACTACTGTTTATTTCTGACAATATATAATTTTAAAAATTATCTATGATAATTATTAATATAATTGAACATATGATTATATTATTTATAAATCACAATTGTGATGTAAATAAACATTTTCATAGTAACTTATGAATATATTTGATTCATTTAAGTAAAA
>CM034008.1:11438447-11495719 GCA_019603395.1 Cyrtorhinus lividipennis
ATGGTCAACCTCTCCGATTCGGCTCAAAATTTTTTTCTGGACGTTTCATGTGTCCTGATCAAAAAAGTCAATTCCGTCGCCGTCCGCCGTCCGCCGTCCACGCCGTTTTTGGTAGTAGAAAATTTCTAAAAATCTGAAATTTGGGTCAGGGGTCTGTTCCCGGCCTAGGACGGTCCTCCAAGCTTTTCAGCCCGATCGGACCAATTTTGGGCGAGGTAGGGGTCAAAATGTGTTTTTTGAAAAATGGATTTTCGAGATTTTGTGGCGATTTAGGCGTGGGGTATCATTTCCACTAAATTTTGGAGCCTGAATCAATGAAATGGGTCCCAGAACGATCGGCACCACGGAAGAAGTTATGGGTCAAATTGGGTATAATTACCCATTTTGAATATGCGTTTTTCGAGATTTCTGGACCAGGCTGGGCGTGGTGGTATCATTTTCCACTAAATTTGGACCTGAATCGATTGGAATGGGTCTGGGACCCGCCGCACCCACTGTTTCCCCATTCCCCCATGTTGAAGAAATGAGTCTCATTTGGCCTGGTCGACGAATAACCAACCCCTGTGTAAGAATTTGCAGCGTTTGTTGAGAATATGAATGGTTGGATGAAGATAATGGAGATAGAGATGGCTGACGAAAGGGAGATTAGAACATTTCGCTTTTGGGCGCTGAGGAAACTAGGAGATGTGCCCCTTCCACCGACCCCTCCCCACCCACGGTGTATCCATGTAGTATTCCGGCCCCGGTTGTTCCCGTTCCCGCGGTACTTTTTTGTTTTTCCTTTTTTTTTTGCTTGTTCTCATCTACTTTCTGTCTCATCTCGTCGCTTATGGTTTCGACTTCCCCCTCCCTTCCTCGTTTTTTTCCTTCTTTCTTTTTGGTTATCTGCTTCTCCTCCCCTCTTTGCCGCTTTCCGTTCCTTATTTCTTCTCGTTCCAGTATGATCCACTTTCTCTCGTTCTTTTCTTGTGTTGCTCCTGTTGCACTCCGCTCACGTTCGTTTCATATTCTTTCGTCCGTAATGCTCAACCTCCCCCGTTTTTGTTTCACTCCCCTGGTTGTTATGTTTTCCTAATCGTTCTTTGGGTTCCGTGACTTCTTTTTTTTTCTCGACTCTGTCGTATCTCTTCCTCTCCCACTCTTACGTTTTTTGCTTCTTACCTTATGTCTTTGTTGCTTGTCGCGTCGCCTCTCGTGAGGTGCCTTTATTTTTTCCCTCTCATTTTTTCGCTTTGTCCTTTCTGCTTGTGTTTCTTTCTCTTTTTTTGGTTTTTTTCGTTTTTTGTCCCCTTTAGTTTCTTATTTTTTTTTTCTTTTTTTCTTCTTTCTCCTGTTTCTTTCCGGTTGGTTTCCCCTTTCCCCCTTTTTGCCTCCGGGCTTCTTTGGTTCTCTCTTTTGTCTCTTGCTTGTTTTTCCATCTCTTTTCTTTTTTTTTCCCTCCTTCTGTATCTCCCGCTTTTTTTCTTTTTTCTCCTTTTGAGCTTCCTTTCGGCTCTGTTCTCTTTTTCTCCATCCTTTTCCCTTGCTTTATCCTCACTATTTCGCCTTATTCCTCGTTTCTTTTGGGTCGTTCGACCCTTTGCCGTCAGTCTTCTTTGTTGCTCGTATTTCCTCTATTCCTGCCTCCCCTTTTTGGCTTCTTGCTATCTCTTATCTTTGGTATTGTTTCCTTGTGCTTTCCTCCTATTGTCCCTTTTTTGCCGGTTATCTATCGTCTTTTCGTTTCCTTTCTATTCTAGACCCTGTCCTATTGGTGTTCGCCTGTTCCGTCTCGGTTCTTATTTCTGTTTCGTTTCCCCCTTTCCATTTTCGCTCCTTTGCCCCTGTCCCTTCCTTATCCCTTTTTATCCCTCTCCGGCCACCCTCCTTCCTTCCATGTTTCAATCAACTTTTCGTCCTCCGTTTTCGTCTGTTTCTTGTTTATATCTCCTCTGTTTCCTTTTTCTCTTTTCTCATGTTTTCGTATTCCTTCATTCTTCCTATGTATGTTCATCCCACTTTCTTTTTTCGTTGAACCGTGCTTCCTAGTCCTTTTTCCTGCTCCGTAGGTTCAGGCTCTTTCTCTTTCCCCTGGTTGCCCACCGACATCCACTCCCTCCCCTCGTTGCTTTTGCTTTCCTCCGCTTTTCCTCCCTTCCCTGATTCTTTTTTCTGTGTGTTTGTTCAACCTCTTCCGCGAGTTTTTTTTTTTTGCAAATATCTCTTCCTATCTATCTTTTCGCCTCTGCCTCCACGTATGTCGGCCTTCTTGCCTTCTTTTTTTCTTTTTTTTCCTTCTCCCCTTCGTTTCTTTCCTTCTTTCAATCGCTTTGTCTCCTTCTCGGCTCTTGCTTCATTATCCTCCTTTTGTCGTTCTATCATTTCCTTGTACTGTCTCTTTTTGCTTTCTCGTTCTCCGTTCTTGTGCATTTTCGGATTGTTTTTTGTTTTTTTTCCCTTCGT
Organism: Cyrtorhinus lividipennis; assembly: GCA_019603395.1. Taxonomy (NCBI): domain Eukaryota; kingdom Metazoa; phylum Arthropoda; class Insecta; order Hemiptera; family Miridae; genus Cyrtorhinus; species Cyrtorhinus lividipennis. The sequence continues at coordinate 11,440,890 of CM034008.1, forward strand.
TTCTTTTCCCTTTTCTCCTTTCCTTCTTTACCTTTTTTTCCTTTTCTTTTTCCCTTTTTGCTCCTTGTCCTGTATCCTTCCTCCTTTTCGCTTTTGTCGTTCCCGTCTTTTTCCTTTTTTATTTATTCCCCTCTTCTCTTCTCTCTATTTTCTCTTTATCTTTTTTCGCTGCTCTTTCTTCCACATTTTTTGCGGTGTTCTTCCCTTTTCTGCCGTCTTCAGCTCTTGCTCACCCTCATCTCCACTTCCTCATCCTTTCCTTTCCCCCCCCTCGTTGTTTACTTCGTATTTCCCCAGCTGGTTTCGTTGTTTGCTTTTCCTTTTTCCCTATTCCCTCTTCTTCTTCTTTTTTTCTGCCGATACCTCTCCCTATCCCTAGACTCTCTTCTTCCTCTGCTCCGGCTGTTCTTATCTTTTATCATCTCTGTCTCTTTTCGCCCACTTTTTTCTTTTTAATTTGTTGCTCGTCCTTATTTTTTGTCCTCATCGACGCTCCTTTCCCAGCTCCTCCTTAGTTTTTCTCCGTTCTTCTCTGTTTGCTCTGTAATTGCTAGCTTTTTTTTTTTTCCCCTCCTGTTGTTTGCGTTGCTGGTTTTGGTGCGTTCACTCCGTTTTGTTTCTTCGTTTTAGTCTTCTGTCGTTTTTCTTTTTCTTTATTTTTTCTTTCGTCATCCGTCCTTATTCTCTTGTTCCTTCTCCTTTCGTCTTTTTTAGTTTTTATTTCGTTTCCCGCCCTCTACTTCCTCCCTCCTTCGTTTTACCTTTTTTCATTCTACCCCATTATCTCCACTTTTCTCTTTCTTTGTTTCGTGGCTCTCACCTTCCCTTTTCCCTCGCGCCTCTTTCTTCCTTGCCTCCCTCTTGTCTTCTTCTTTTATTTGTTCCACTTTCGTTTTTGGTCATTTTCCCTCCTTCTGGAACACCTTGCCCCGTCCATTTCAGGAGGGGAATCCATCCGCTCATGAAAACCCCGCCGCACCGCCCCTCCGGCGATTCCACTCTGCGCCGCGTTTCGTTCTCGCTCTCCTCTTTAGGATTTCCTTCGTTTGCTCCCCGCCGTCGCGCGGGTCTCCCTTGAAATTTTGTCGGAAACCCGTCGAACGGAGGTGGGACCGAAGAAGAGACGGCGAGGGGAAGCGGGGCGGTAAAAGGGGATCGATAGCTCCCGTCAGAGAAGCGGCGTTCATGGGGGGCGTCCCACGTGAGATGGTTTCTACTCCGCTTCTATTGCCGGCCGGCGTTCCCCTAGCTCTTTGCCAACGCCCAGAACTCACCTGAGACAACAAATTTGTTCACTTGTGGATTTGGAATGCTTCAATTGAAACAATAGTTAATTACACATAAGTAACAAAAACATTATACAGGGTGCTGACCGATAATGTTAGCAGCCTTCAAAGGGCAGATTCCACAAACGATTTCGGCCGTTCCCGAGTTATTCACGATTTAAGATTTTTGTTCGTGTTTCGACCTGGCGTCACTCACAACGGCCAACCTTAATTTACAAGATAATCTCAAATCTGAGTACACCATTGGAAAAAGCGCCAAATTTCCCTTCCGATGAGCTCCTAAATTCTTCCAATGAGCACTGGTATTCACTAATTTAGCCCAAAGTTAGAAAACAACAAAAACGCGAACCCTTGTCAATATTCACCCGGGCGAAGGAAACATTTTCCCCTGAAATATTCCCGCAATCTTTCTTGGAAAAACTTTCCCAGAATACCAGCTTTCCAATGGTATATTCAATTTTTTGTGACAAAGTTAAGCTGTGAAAATGACGTTTCAAGTTGTTTTAAAAAATGTGACATTTTGGCCAAAATCGTGGTTTTTCACGAAAGTACCAAATTCTACGAAATTGAAATGATAACTCATTCACTAACCAACTAATATAATGTAACGATAAAAGGAAAATGGTAAATGGTAAAAAGGCACCTAGAGGAGGGGTTATGGGGGGCCCCAAGCGCGGAAGCCTGGTGGCTTGTTGTGCTTCTCTAGGTGTTCATTCTTTAGTCCACAAAACAGCCTAGTCCCCTGATGAGGGTTGTTAGGTTGTGGACTAACTTATTGCAGGGTACGGTTCTCATTGGGGTTTGTGTCCCAAGGATGGTGTATCTGCGGGATGTGAGTGCTGGGCACTCAAAGATTATGTTAGTTGCAGTTTCGTTGCTTCCTCACAGAATTGCATAGAGTTGTTGGTTGTGTTTCCCTATGCGGTTCAGATGAAAACGCAGAGGAGCAAAGCCGGTTAGTAAGCCAACTATCGCTCTTAGGTCGCCGCGTTCAAGTCTGAGTAGGTCCTTGGTGAGTGATGGATGTGGTTCTGCCACCATACGCTTACTGTGGACATGTCCCTCAAATTCCGCCATCTGTCGGTGTGTTTCCTGTGCGTCCACTCCTTGATGGCAGCTCTGGAAGGAGCTTAGGGCAAACCTACAGCCGGCTCTGGGCCCACGAAGGGGGTTTTAGAGCCTCTCCTGGCCAGCTCATCGGCCCTGAATTCCCCTGTGCCCCGCCACATCTCTCAGAATTGTCGTATGGCCCTGATGGGTTGATTCCCGCCAAGTTCCATTCCATTTCAGCTCAGGGAGGCCATTGCAGCCTCTCCCTTGATGAAGATATCTATGGGGGCAGGCCCAGCAGTACCTCATGGCGGCTGTGGAGTCCCATGCATGGCTCCTGTGATGGTTAGGCAGGCTAGTCTCTGCACACTTGTGAGGGAGCGATAGGCCCCCCATGATTAACCTCAGGCCACCCACAGCACAGCAGTACGATATTTAGGCCTTACTATCGCGGTGTAGATCACCATTCGGCTGTGAAGCCATGAATTTCCCGCAGGTGCGTTTGGCCCGCTGAAGAGCTCCTTTGCCTTATGGGCAATATGCCCTAGATGCCTATTCCAAGTAAGGGTTGCATCCTGGTATACCCCCAAGATACTTTACCTCGCGTTGAAATGGCACTCTAGAAGTGTAGAAAAGAGGTTCTGTGTCAGATTTGGCACAACCAGCTCTGGAAGAGGTTGAAACATAGTGTGGCGAAGAGAGCCTAAAGGTTAACCCATCTAAAACCACACTTGTGAACTTCACTAGAAAGAGGAATCTGCGAGGACTCTCAGAACCTCTTTTCTACGATAATGGAAAAACCCTGCAAATTATTACACATAAGTTGGTTATTCCTCGAATGGGGGAAACAGTGGGTGTGGCGGGTCCCAGACCCATTCTAATCGATTCAGGGTCCAAAATGTGGAATATATACCCACCCAGCTATGTAGCAGAAACCGAAATCCACATATACAAAATGAGTAATATATACCCATTTTGACCCATAACTTCTTCCGGTGGGTGCCAATGTTCTGGGACCATTTTATTGGATTCAGGTCCAAAATTTAGTGGAAAATGACACCCACTCGCCTAAATCACCCAAAATCTCGAAAATCCATTTTTCAAAAAACCCCTACCCCCTCCAAATTGTCTGATCGGGCTGAAAAGTTTCGAGGACCCATCTCGGCTGGGACAGACCCTGACCTAAATTTCAGATTTTTAGAAAATTTTCTACTACCAAAAACGGGTGGACAATGGACGGCGGAACGGCGGACGGCGACGGGACGGCATTGACCTTTTTGATCAGGACATCATGAAACGTCCAGAAAAAATTTGAGCCGAATCGGAGAGGTTGACCATATCATGAAAACTAGGTTGATTATTCAAGGAATAACCAACCAAAAGGTCAATGTCCGTACGCCGTCCTCGCCGTTTTTGGTAGTAGAGAAAATTTCTAAAAATCTGAAATTTGGTCAGGGGTCTGTTCCCGGCCTAGGATGGTCCTCCAAGCTTTTCAGGGCCTTTATTTCTGCAAAATTATGTAACAAATATGTATTTGAAGAATTATTGTAGAAATCATGATTTTAATGTTCATTTATATGAAAAATTTTGAATTCGTTAATGATGATTAGTATTATTGCATATGATTATATCAAATGATTTCTAATGTTCACAATTCAATTCCGTGAAACTGTATTAACTGAATATTATGTCAACTGAATTAATATAAAGAAATTTCATTTTATAGAAATGTGAGCGTATTAGAAAGATCTTGATGTTTGAGTACATGCGCCCAACGTTTTTCGTTTTATAAGAATTGGAAATTGTTATAAAGTCTGTTACCATAATGTGACCAATTTATTCAGAAATTCTGCCAGGCTCATAGGAAAATTATTTTCTACTTTTTATAAACGTTTTTTTATTCATTTAAAATTATTTAACCACCATACGACTAAACTCGCCCCCGCTCGGCGCGATTCGACACCGATGACGTCAAAAACGACCTTAACGTTAAAATGTGAGAAATCCCAATCCCATTGTGTCCATTTCCTTTTAAAAAACTCTCAAATCTCGTCCGCCTTTTGTCTTAAACCGGTTGACCGAATTAAAAAACCGCTCTCTTTTGTCTTTCCACAGCCCGAAAAATCCGCTTCATTTCTTACTACGTAGTTTCCATAAAAATCAAGATTCCGTTGTTGTTTTTTCATCTAATTGATTAGCATTTAAGTGTAGTCAACCCGTCGTTGACGAATTTCTTCCCAAGAAACAAGTAAATTTTTTTTCGGGCCTTTTTTTACAACTTAGATAAAAAGTTGACTCAGCTAACGTTTTTGATGACAATAAACTCGCGGAGGTTTCATTGAACAAGTTGGAATACAAAAGAATGAATACAGTCAATAACTCGGAATTAATTACATTTCGTTGGAGTTTTCTCCACGCCTTTTGACTCTGAGGAAGAAACAAACGGCTCTGAAAGCGCTGAAAATGGACTAGTCGATGATCTCGCTTTCTGCTTCATACTGCCGTCATATTACACGAATAACTTCTTTTTAAATATACTTATAAGGTTTATCTAAGTAATATACACGTTGATTTGATCAGCAATACTAAAAAAGCGATACAATTAACGACTTTTTGGAAGAAATAACACCCTCAACGTACCCTATCACTACATTTTATTGCAAAAACCTGACAAAATTGTTTTGACGGCATGACTCGACTAAAATTTTTTTTTTAAATGATTAAAAATGTGTCACGATTTGAATGGCAACCGGAGCTTCGATGGAGGTGCAATATTACAAAGACTGTAACCCTTGGTATTCAGTTTGGCCCATTTTATAGACAAATTGAGTTTATGCGAGCGGTTTTCCTGAGCGCTAGCACAGTATGAGACGTCACTGAGGATGAAACCCATTCAAAATCCTGATTTTTTTTTTTTTTTTAAATTATTTCGACTTTTAGGCCCCTAATAGGACCCCTTCCAAAAAATTATTCATTTTGAATGATGTTTGACCTGATAAACAATTCTAACCATAGTCCTTGGAGATTTTTTTAAATTACAAAAACCAATTTGCTACTCTTCGAATGTGACTGTATCGTAGAAGCAAACCTTTTATTTTGGGCATAAAGAATGTAAAAAGCGGAAAATGAATATGCATTATTGTGTATGAAGGGGCTGAGTGGTGCCAAAAGCGCTCCCTGAGGTGCACCGATATTAGCCGTAGCGTTCAGGTACTCTACGAGTAAATATTACCAAAACCGATTTGCAACTGTTCAAACGTGATTGTAATGTAACTTTTGGCCTAAAAAATTGGAGTTGTTCTCATTTGTAGCTGACGGTTACTGAATAATAATCATTTTCTCTTTAAATTTCAACATTCCCCTCAGTGCCCGTTCGGTTTTCGGTAGGTCCTATCCCAACTTGACGATGAAAAGCCGATGAAAGGTTGAAAATGGCCGCCACCAGCCTACAGTCGATCGATAGGCTTCCTCGCGACTCCAGTCATTTCCCAACGACACCGTTTGGGTTTTATCCCCTCGAATAAAAACCTTCTCGACTATAATGGACAAATATCGAGTATTCGGGGTCTCAAATTGACAGGACGTTTCATAATATTGAGTAAAATGTCGTTTTAGGGGCATTGACTTGCGGAATGTTAGATCTATTGACACTATTGTTTCCATGATTTAGCGCTAAAAATGTTTAACGAATTCGCGAAGAGATATAAATAAGCGGAATATGTTCTCAAACGACCAACTACGTCGATGATGGTCGCCTTGTTTGATTAATTATTAAAGTAATTCAATTTTTCCATGAATTACAGGAAATACGGGGAAATTTCCGTTTCTTTCCACGTTTTATCGTTTTTATCTGCAAAAGAACTATTTTGCGGACACTTATTACTTAAAAAAAATCTGCAAATTCTTACACACGGGTTGGTTATTCAGGGTCCACTCAGGGTCCAAAATTCATAGAAAACAATACCCCTACAAATCGCCGAAAATAACGAACATGGGAAAATGGGGGAAACAGTGGGTACGGCGGGTCCCAGACCCATTCCAATCGATTCAGGGTCCAAAATTTAGTGGAAAATGATACCCCACACGCCTAGGTACCAGAAATCCCGAAAACACATATTTAAAATGGGTAATATATACCCAATTTGACCCATAACTTCTTCCAGTGGGTGCCAATCGTTCTGGGACCCGTTTCATTGGATTCAGATCCAAAATTTAGTGGAAAATGACACCCTACTCGCCTAGATCGCCCAAAATCTCGAAAATTCATTTTTCAAAAAACACATTTTGACCCCTACTTCGCCCAAATTTGGTCCGATCGGGCTGAAAAGTTTGGAGGACCGTCCTAGGCCGGGAACAGACTCCTGACCCAAATTTCAGATTTTTAGAAAATTTTCTACTACCAAAAACGGCGTGGACAATGGACGGCGGACGGACATTGACCTTTTTTGATCAGGACATCATGAAACGTCCAGAAAAAAATTTTGAGCCGAATCGGAGAGGTTGACCATTACCATGAAAACATAGGTTGATTATTCAAGGACTAACCAACCAAAAGTGAAATACATTTTCCACATGTTGAAAGCTCAACAGCACTAAAATATTCCAATATTTGCCGATTAACGGCATGTCTACACTACCAATATAGTTGTCCCAAAAGTGGCAAATCGCATTTTTTTCCTAGTTCAGGTAGATCTTGATAGTGAAAAAGTCGTTTTTTAAAATGTTAATGAACGTTTAAAAATACGTTCAATTTTGTGAAAAAATTACACCCGACAGAGCTCAATAGCTCAACATCGAAGATTATTCCTCGGACCAGAAGCATGGGGTGTCCCGGACTCGTTCTAATCGATTCAGCGTCCAAAATTTAGTGGAAAATGATACCCCACACGCCCAAGTACCAAGAATCACGAAAATCCACCTTGAAAATTGGTAGATAGATACCCTTTTTGACCCATAACTTCTTCCTAACGGTGGGGGATAACGGGATAACGGTGGGTGCGGCGGGTCCCAGACCCATTCCAATCGATTCAGTGTCCATGATTTAGTGGAAAATGATACCCTACACGCCCAGGTACCAGGAATCTCATAAACACAACATATTTAAAATGAGTAATATATACCCAATTTGACCCATAACCTCTTCCGGTGGGCGCCAATCGTTCTGAGACTCATTTCATTGGATTCAGCGTCCAAAATTTAATGGAAAATGATACCCCACACGCCTAGATCGCCAAAAATATCGAAAATCCATTATTCGAAACACACATTTTGACCCCTACCCCGCCCAAATTTAGTCCGATCGGGCTGAATAGTTTTTATGACCAACTAAAGAATTTCTTTGCTAAAAACGACGAAACCTGAGAAAGGGGAACACATTACGATTACTCTCAAGAGTGCGTTGACCTCATTTTTACCATCTCTCACGTTTATTTATTGAAATAATTTGGCTTACATTTCATTCCTGTGACCGAGGATTTTAGCCAGGCCAGCGCAATTCGGGCAAATCATAGTTTCGTCCGGTTGTTTCCTCAACAACAGCAGCCCCCCCCCCCTCACCACTCATCGTTTGAAGAGGATTTTCGCACGTTAATGGCCGCCTTGAACACGCATCTGGCCACTCGCTAGATTGGGTCGATTTGTCTATTTCGCATCTGCCGATTTCGTTGGGTGGGCTCGTAGAACGGAAAATAGTTCCCGGTTCAGTTGTGCTCTGCGAGTCGGTCTATTGTTGGCCGCGTGAGGACGCCACAGTCGACCAGAAACCAATTTTGCCTAAATGTTGTAAGTGGTGAACAGATATTAATAAAATATATTTTCAAATTCTTATCTTAAAATTCAGACAAAAACGCTGCAAATTCTTACACAGGGGTTGGTTATTCCTCGAACCAGGCGCATGGAGACTCATTTCTTCAACATGGGGGAAATGGGGAAAAGAGTGGGTGCGGCGGGTCCCAGACCCATTCCAATCGATTCAGGATCCAAAATTTAGTGGAAAATGATACCCCACACGCCCAGGTACCAGAAATCTCGAAAACGCATATTCAAAATGGGTAATATATACCCAATTTGACCCATAACTTCTTCCAGTGGGTGCCAATCGTTCTGGGACCCATTTCATTGGATTCAGCGTCCAGAATTTAGTGGAAAATGATACCCCACAGACCCCTGACCCAAATTTTAGATTTTTAGAAAATTTTCTACTACCAAAAACGGCGTGGACGGCGGACGGACATTGACCTTTTTTTGATCTAGACATCATGAAACGTCCAGAAAAAAATTTTGAGCCGAATCGGAGAGGTTGACCATTTGCATGAAAACATAGGTTGATTATTCAAGGAATAACCAACCAAAAGGTCAATGTCCGTCCGCCGTACGCCGTCCGCCGTTTTTGGTAGTAGAAAATTTTCTAAAAATCTGAAATTTGGGTCAGGGGTCTGTTCCCGGCCTAGGACGGTCCTCCAAGCTTTTCAGCCCGATCGGACCAAATTTGGGCGGGGTAGGGGTCAAAATGTGTTTTTTGAAAAATGGATTTTCGAGATTTTGGGCGATCTAGGCGAGTGGGGTATCATTTTCCACTAAATTTTGGACGCTGAATCAAATGAAATCGGTCCCAGAACGATCGGCGCCCACTGGAAGAAGTTATGGGTCAAATTGGGTATATATCACCCATTTTGAATATGTGTTTTTGAGATTTCTGGAACCTGGGCGTGTGGGGTATCATTTTCCACTAAATTTTGGATCCTGAATCGATTGGAATGGGTCTGGGACCCGCCGCACCCACTTTTTTCCCCATTTTCCCCATGTTGAAGAAATGAGTCTCCATGCGCCTGGTCCGAGGAATAACCAACCCCTGTGTAAGAATTTGCAGCGTTTTTTGCTTATAACTAGAGAACCGTCATTTCCAGACAAAAATTAACTCGGAACATTATTAAAGAAGATTAAATTTTCCGTCGAATGGTGAAAATAAAATTAAATTTTTATTAATAGGAACGTCTTTACAGGCGTTCTAAATCGACCATTTTTCTCAAAAATACCAATAATTCCGGCTTAAATGTCTTGTAGCTCTTCAACATCCGCTCGATAGTGATAACTATGCACCGTTATCCGCTCAGACTAGACGTTTATAAACGTTATAAAGTTTTCCCATGGACGTCTCATTCCGGGCGGCTAGTTTTCATCAGAGATTAGCATGCGTTCCCACTAGACCTTATCCACTACCCTAGTGGCGCCCCCTTTGATATAAATGTATTCCCTTTCTTGTCGTATTGAAAACTAGTTTTCTTTTTAGACGAATTCTGGGAGGAGCCTCATTTGTTCGAGGGTTCCTCCTTCAACTGCCGTAATAGACGAATAGAAGCTTAAAAACGTATATTTTAAATAGTTTAAAAAGAAAGAACAAGTTTTGGCAAACTCCTAGGTTTTTTTTTTCGTGCCGGACAATGGTCAGTCGACAAAAGGTTTCGCCTAGGGTGCCCTTCTAGGACCACTTCTCCTTTTTGGACTTCTCATAGACGCTTTTATGCTTCAAAATGTAAGGAAAAATGCACAATGGGGGATGAACAGATGAATGTTTCGAAATCTACATAGCTACGAGTTTTTTTTTCGTTTCGCCTTTGATATCGCACTAAAAAAAAATTTTCTCGTAAGAGCTCCATTATATTTAGGTACCCAATACACAAACGGGATCACAGGGAGAGGGGGGTATCACAAGGTACCTGATCAAGTTGCCCAATTCAGAAAACCGTTTCGAGAGCTATCAACGGTTTGGGCGGCTGTAACGATACGCTTGTATTTTGTGATTGTCGACCGGAATTTTAGACGTTTCTAGGCCTATCAAGTTTTTTTTACGTCGTCGGCGACCGTTTTTCTACAGGTGTGCCGCTCACATTTTGCAAAACGCGTCGAGATTTTTCGGTTACCGTTGGCACCACGACCAACAGCTTCCTCTGGACGGTTAGTTCCGTTTTTTTTTTTTTTGGTCTTTTTTTTACCGAGGAATGACCGTTGAAAGCACGTTACAGGGATTTCGTATCCTTAACACTAATATCAAGGCAACAAAAGGCGCTTTATTTATTTATTTATTTATTACAATAACGGGAACAAGCCCAATTACAATAGAAAATTGTTTAAAAAAAAAAATTATTATTATAGAAAAAAAACTCGGCCCTCTGGGCCTCGCCAGGGGGCAAGCCCCCTGGACCCCGTCTGCTTTCCGCTTAAAGCCTACGGCTAAAATCCGATAAACATGGACCCATGTTTTAGCCGTCTGCAATCGGAATGTCTATTACGAATGTCTATACGAGGTGACTGATGACTCACTACTACCTTACAAGGAAGTAGGTACGGTATTTTCTGATGACTCACTACTACCTTACAAGGAAGTAGGTACGGTATTTTCTTCTTGTCTTATAAAACCCCGTGTGACAGAAGCGTCTGGGGAGAGTACCGAGCCGAGCGGCCTCGGCCATTTCCGGCCCTCCTCGGCCCAACCTCGCCGTATCATCTCTCCCTTATCTTGAATCTTCACAACATAGATGAACGAGCTTATAATATTTCTTCACAACTTCACCATTCACGTTCGCTTCGAGTTTTTAGGCTAGTAGGTAGTAAGTTCCTATTCTACCAGAGACAGCATTTGATCAGAAGATATTGCTCGGAAATAGTTTCAAAGCAAAATCCCCAATAAAGAGAGAATTGTTGACGTTGAACGAGGGAGCACGCTTTTTTGAAACGAGCGCCAAAGGGGAAGAATTGCGATGGTGCGTGAGGTTGGGCCGAGGAGGGCCGGAAATGGCCGAAGCCGCTCGGCTCGGTACTCCCCCCAGACGCTCCTCCGTGTGACACTCCCGCGTCACCCTTCCGGCGTTCCCTTCCCGCGTCACCCTCTCGGCGAACGGTTTTTGGTAGTTAGGTCATGGCTAAAACATGAGTCCATGTTAAAAGTATTTGAAGCGCCTGGAAGGGCAGATGGTATGGTGAGTAGTTCAGGTGGTGATGAACTGTGTGAGATTGAGCAGCTAAAGAGCTTTGTAGACAGCATACCCTTTTGACGATGGTGGAGAGGAGGGAGAGTCAACATTCCAGGAAAAAGATAGGACACTAGATAAATTATAATCCCCAGCGAGAGGAAGGTGGTAACCAGGATACAAAGTGGTGATGAATTCCAGGTCCTTGAAGTGCCGCACGTATGCAGAGATTAGCTGGCCATACACGAGCGGATTTTTTCGACGGATCAGGGATTTTTCCGAGAACTGAGAGAAATCCGTCAGTTTGATGCGTTCGTTAGTGGCGAGGATCAGACCGGGACAGATCCGGCCAAAATCCGCAGAAATGGTGGTGGGGGAAATCCGCCGACAACATTATTGGCCGATCTCGATCCGTCAGTTCAGTCCCCATACACGAGCGGATTCTATTCGTGGATTTGAATAATTGCGTTTCATTGCGCTTCTGATTCGCGCTTTGGATTTGAATAATTGCGTTTTTTTTCAATAATTTGCGGATTTGAGTGCGAAACCATAACATGGGTGATAAAGCTGAGTGGAGCAACGAGAGTTTGGATAAATTAATTGATTTATACAGAAGCCGACCTTCGTTGTGGAAGCTAAACCACGAAAACTACACGAACAAAAATATTTAAAAAAACATGTTTGACGAAATTGTCAAAGCTCTGCGCAATGATGTTCCGGGAATAGATGTAAACAAGGTTAAAGCAAGAATTCAGAATGAGAATATGAGATCTGTGTGCAGAAAAGAATATAAGAAGGTGCTGCAGTCGGAGAGAAGTGGGACATCTGAGGAAGAAGTGTACAGATCCGACCAGATCCGTCGGGCATGCTCGACAGATCTGGATCCGCGGATCTGACGAGGGATATCCGTTGTTTTCCCCCATACACGAACGAATCAGATCCGCCGTCGGATGTGGTCTCAACTATTCTCACGGATCGATCCGCTCGTGTATGGGCTGCGACAAATCTGAGATCCGCGGATGGGGTCCGTGAGAATTATCAGCAGATCTGATACGCGGATCTAATCCGCGGATCTGATCCGCTCGTGTATGGCCAGGTAGGTAGATGGTCCCCACAATCAGACAGAGATCCGGGAGCACGACGGAAATTCGCTCAAGAGACGGGGATCGAGCGAAGACGAGTGGAGACAGCAACTAATACCCCACCTCCGCCGTGCTTAATCGTATTATTCGAATGGGAACGGTCGGTGCAAAAGATGTGTAGTTGGAGAGGCGGATTTCAGAGGAGTCCGCCTCAGGACGAAGCCAGGTCACAGTGAGAAGGTGAAGATCGTAAGTAAGATGAGGAGCAAGATGGTGCAGATCAGACGATTTGGTATTTAGGCCACAGACATTCTGGTATAGAAGAGTTAGTTTAATGGAACTAGGCTTATTTCGGAGTTTTTTGGAAGGGAAATAGGAGAGCGGCGAACTTTCACTATACGAAGAATACCGGATACAAACTTGATAGTGAGGTTAGACTCACCCTGGTCAGTTCGCCTACGCAACTCAAGGCGGAGCTCATCAAGCTGACGGCACTGGGCTGGAGTCCTGTCCGCTGAGATGGCAAAGAGTGGCGAAGATGAAGCCCGATTGGCAGAGAGGATTCTTGAGACTGAGCCAGGAGAGTCCAGAGTAGCGAGGAGAGGACGGGGTCGACCGTTCTTAGGCGCCCTGCCCAGACGACGGAAACGATGAATGGCACTATCTTATACAAAGTTGAGTTTAGTGAGAGCGTCGGAGATGAATGAAGAGCTGATGCAGAGCCTGCCTGCTCGGGAACGTTGTAGAACAGAAAGTTGGAAGCGCGCCGCTGACGATCTGAAATCTCATGGAAGATCTCATCAGCCGAAGTTATCAGGGCAGAGGTCCGTGAGGCAGAGTGGGGACCGTCATTAGCTGGCCCCTTGGCAAGCAGAGGTGGGTTGGAGGAAACAAGCTTAACAGCATCGATGTCAAGGCCTGTATATCGGCAGCACTCTGAGCACCCTGTGATTCCAGAGCAGTAACGCGGCCCTCTAGACTGCCCAATTGCTCGCGAATAGTATCCTGGAGGAATGACTGCAGAGACTTCATGTGTTTCTCCAACGACATCTCGAAGTCACGCTTTGTGAGAAAATTGCTGAGATCAGGTGGAGATGTAATAAAACTGAACCTTTGGGTCGTAAGAAACGCAAATCTGGATGAAAGAAAAGGCTTCAGAAATAAAATTCTGTAATTAAAGGTATCATACAACTCTAACAGGCGTGGAAAACCACAACGGAGGTTTAAACAAGAACTGAATCCCCCCCACTTGAGGAAAAATGAGCCCGAACGCATCTTACATGATGTTCCGCAAGGCAGTGCATTAGGTCCCACGATATTTCTCCGGTCTGTCACCTCCTAGAAATAGAGAAACAGATCATCTGAGCAGCAAATGGCACAGTAATTTCTCAGAATACACAAGCATACGTATTGTAGATACATAGAAGTAATTACGATTCCTAAGCCATCTAAACCAGAAACTAATCAGACCCATCCCATTGCTCCCGGTGGTTTTTTTTTTTTTTTTTTTTTTTTTTTTTTTTTTTTTTTTTTTTTTTTTTTTTTTTTTTAAACGGGCAAGCCCTATTAAAGAAGAATTTTAAGGGAATACAATTTAGGTATAGGTGGGGTTTAGACTTCCCTTTAGGGTTTATACTGGTACAAATCACGTACTTTAAAATATAAAAAAATTCAATTGATCAATTCAAAATTTTGTGGGAAATGATACCCCACACTCAATCTTCCGGAAACACTTGCTAAAGAATCTTACTTTTCGGTAATTATTTACATCGATTTTTGGTATAACTAACACAAACTACGGATAAAATGTTTAAAAGTTAAAAGTGGCTGAGTCGAATTTTAGCTTCAGAAAAACGCTGGAAATTATTTTCAAAATTGGGAAAACAGTGAGCGTGGAGTTTCCAGGGCAAATTCCAGTCGGTTCAGCCATAAAATTTAGTGGAAAATGATACCCCACGTTTGACTAATCAAGGTTTGATTTTAGAAAGGAATTTCACACAAAAAGACAAAAGTTAAAACCAGCGCTGTCGAGCTACAATACCTAGTAGGCAACAGGTACATTAAAATATTTTTGGAGCCAGGGTGGGTGTGGGTACATCACACATTCTACAACACCATACATAATTAATTATCTAAAATATATAAACGCTGAGCATGGAGTTAGTTGCTTGCTAAACTGATATACCAGTCTCCCATAGTATTCTAATAGAAATATTATTGCAAAAAAAATTCCACCATAATTTTGTTAAATGGGTACAAAGCTTTGGACGGACGAGAGCAGCAGGTGAAAATTGATGGAATACTTAGTAATATATGCAAATTGGCTTGTGGTGTCCCTCAAGGAACAATTTTAAGTGCAGTGCTATACCTCATATACGTAAATGACATTTTAATATCCCAATTGAATGGTAATCTGGTGTCATATGCTGACGACACAGCCATGATAATGACTGGAAAAACTTGGGAAGAGGTCATAAAAAACACAAGTGGAAACCTGGACAAGTTGAGCACAAAATATAGAGATCTGAACCTAAAATTAAATTATGATAAGACAAAATTTATAACATTTACCCTGAAAAAAATTGACACCCCCAATATAGATCATATCATATGTCACACAGCAAGAAACTGTAACACTGATTGCCAATGCCCTAAAATTAAACAAACAAACTGTATGATATACTTGGGAGTCCAAATAGATCAAACAATTTCATGGGAGAATCATGCAGAATATCTTAATAAAAAATTAAAGAAATTAATCCCAATATTCTTAGAAATTCGTAACTTCCTAGACAAAAAAACAAAATTAATAGTATACAACTCCTTAGTGCAATCACATTTAAACTACGGTATTGTTGCATGGGGAAATGCCTACTCAACTAAAATTAATAGCCTTGTAATCACGCAAAAATTATTAATAAAAATACTCTTCTGCAAGCCTTATAGATACCCGACCTCCGAGTTATATAAAGAAACAGGGATATTAAAGTTTCATTCATTACTAGTAAAGACTACCCTAGCTATAATATACAAAAATTTTCTGAAAGGGAGCTTTAAAAAAACAGAGGGTAGCACCAGATCATCTGATACTATTCAAATCGAACTGCCAAGAAGAAGAACCACGACTGGACAAAAATGTTTTGATTACTGGGGTATCAAACAATTTAATGCCCATAAATTTGATATAAAAATACCGACAATACCGCTGGAGATGTTCAAGAGTAGAATTAAACATATATTTAAAACATAAAAAACCCTCTTACAAGCTGTGTAATATACTATACCTCATTCAGAAAAAAGAAAAATAGTGTATCTAATAATCATGTAATGAAAATAGTGTAAAACAAGCTGTATAAACAACAATATATAGTACAACCTTAGAACACCTTATCAGATTTAATTTAAGCTAATTTTTGTTTTTTATTGTTAAGAGATCAGTTATTTTTATATAAGTTTATTTGTAATGAACTTTGAGCTACTCCAACCCCTTCACAAGTGTAAACTTACAGGGGTTGTAGCATTATAAAGAAATGTATTTTTTGGTTTTCATGTATAAATTATTTCTAATAAATGCATTTAAAAGAAAAAAAAGTTGTCTGGCTGGTAGTTTTCTGGTGATTTATCCTTTCGCCCGCATTTTATCTTACTGTATGCAGCGCGGAATGTAATTGAAGCGTCGCGAATTTGCATCGCAAAAAAGGGTGCAAGCGGAAAGATAATTGGCGAATAAAAAAAGAGGCGGGGCTGGTAACGGAGGTTCGCGGGGATGAGGGATTGTGACGGTAGGGGGAGGGGAAGTTCGGAACCGCGTGCAATTTGATAGGGTGACTCGGTGATTGGTACACGGTGGAGGCGCGGGGAGGTGGGCGACGTCGCTAAAACAACACTTCCTCCCCGCCGCGTGATGCACCCCTTTCTCGCTGTACGCGGCCACCAACGGCGGGGGTTAAAACGGGGGTGATTCGCGAATAGAAAAAAACCGAGGCCTAAAAAACAAAATGGCGGACGACGGCCGCGGATCGCGAAGGGAGAACCGCGGGATTTTGGCGACGCCATTTGCGAGTCCCCGCCGCGAGCCAATAGCCGAAGCTCCGCGATGTATTCACCGCGGCTCACCTCCCCATCGACGTGTCAAATACGAAAACTCCAAAATATTTTCTAAAAGACGCTGCAAATTCTTTTCCAGGGGTGGGTTATTCTTTGGACCAGAAGCATGGAGACTCATTCTAATCGGCTCAGCGTCCAAAAATTGATAGATAACAATACCCCTAAAAATCGCCGAAAATATCGAACATGGGAAAATCATGGAAAATGATACCCCACACTCATGGGTACCAGAAATATCGAAAACCCACTTGCGATATAGGTAGATAGATACCCATTTTGACCCATGACCTCCTCCGGTGGGCGCCTCGTCCCGGGACCCGTCTCAATGGATTCAAATTCATTTTTAGAAATATACATTTTGACCCCAGATTTCGATCCGAACAGCCTGAAAAATTTCTAAGACCAACTAGAGTCGGATGCGGGTCCCTGACCCAAATTTCAGTTTTTGTAGAAAATTTTCTACTACCAATATCGGTGTGGATGGCGGATGGACATTTGCTTATTTTGATCTAGACACCTTCAAACGTCCAAAAAATCATTTTGGGCCGAATCAGAGAGATTGACTTATTGCATGATAATATAGGTTGGTTATTCAAGGAATAACCAACCAAAACTCAAAATCAGTTCAAGTGTCACTACAACACAATTTCCTAATTACAATACTTTTCCAGAAAACATTAAACAAAGCGTAAGAAACTCCACACGCCTAGGTACCAGAAATCTCGAAAACACATTCGAAATGGGTAGATAGGCACCCATTTTGACCCATAACCTCATCCAGAGGGCGTCATTCGTTCCGAGACCCGTCTCATTGGATTCAGCGTCCAAAATTTAGTGGAAAATCATACCCCACACGCCTAGATTGAAAAAAATCCATTTTTCGAAATTCACATTTTGACCCCTACACCACCCAAATTTGGTCCGATCGGGTTGAAAAGTTTCGAGGACCAACTAAAGCCATAAACGGACCCCTGACCAAATTTTTTTTTTTTTTTTTTTTTTTCCAAAAAT
Source organism: Cyrtorhinus lividipennis (assembly GCA_019603395.1). Lineage (NCBI taxonomy): Eukaryota > Metazoa > Arthropoda > Insecta > Hemiptera > Miridae > Cyrtorhinus > Cyrtorhinus lividipennis. Next base: position 11,458,392 of record CM034008.1, read on the forward strand.
TCAGATTTTTTGAATAATTTCTACTACTTAAGTCGGCGTGGACGGCGGACGGACATTTGCTAATTTTGATCTAGACACCTTGAAACGTCCAGAAAAAAATTTTGGGCCGAATCGGAGAGATTGGCTTTTTGCATAAAAACATAGGTTGATTATTCAAGGAATAACCAACCAAAAGAAAAATCGTAGAAACGTTTGACTTTCATTTAACCCTGAAATGGCACATAGCGAAAACACGCGATAATTTACCACTTGGTCTAGTTTTTTGCTTACAACTCGAAAACCGTCATTCGTAGACAGCAATTAACTCGGAACAATATTAAAGGAGATTAAATTTTCCATCAAATGGTGAAAAGAAATTTGAGATTCGGTCAATTTACCGTTTTCATTAAAATTTCAATTATTTCTGGTTTGAACGTTTCGTAGCTCATCAACATCGTTGCTGATCTTTTCGAAAGTAAAAATTTACTACCTACCAGAAATTTCATACTACCCTACCATGTATGATACGTGGAAGGATCTTGCCTGTCATTGTGTATTGTTTCTTGAGTCAGTCACGTGGCTGCAGTGTGTTCCTGGGGTAAAATGAAGCCTTTTTTTTTTTTTTTTTTTTTTTTTTTTTTTTAGCGATATAGGCCTATTTACGAATAAAAATAAATATTTGTGATGAAGCATTCTACAACGACTACAGCTCTTGATAATCTGAACGCTCATATCAAGTCAATGTCAAACACTCGGAAAATCATAGTTTCTATATGATTAATCAATAATCATACAAACACATTTGCTAGCATTTAAACGACGTTTTCAAGAGGAAAAAAATGTATTTTTTTTAAATTTTATTAATTATTTTTTTATTAATTAAAACGTTTTTTTTAACCGGCTTTCTTGTTTGTCCGCGAAATAAAAGTAGAATATTAATATTAATATTAATATTAATATTAATATTAATATTACTCAAACATCAAGATCTTTCTAATACGCTCACGTTTCTATAAAATGAAATTTCTTCATATTAATTCAGTTGACATAATATTCAGTTAATACAGTTTCACGGAATTGAATTGTGAACATTAGAAATCATTTGATATAATCATATGCAATAATACTAATCATCATTAACGAATTCAAAATTTTTCATATAAATGAACATTAAAATCATGATTTCTACAATAATTCTTCAAATACATATTTGTTACATAATTTTGCAGAAATAAAATTTTACTTTAAATGAATTAAATATATTCCTAAGTTACTATGAAAATGTTTTATTTACAATCACAATTAGTGATTTATAAATAATATAATCATATGTTCAATTATATTAATAATTATCATAGATAATTTTTAAAATTAATATATTGTCAGAAATAAACAGTAGTTTAGTATTAGGACCTCATATAAATCTCATATTTACATGATTCTAAAATGAACATTCATAATAATAATACAAAATGCGCCCAACGTTTTTCGTTTTATAAGAATTGGAAATTGTTATAAAGTCTGTTACCATAATGTGACCAATTTATTCAGAAATTCTGCCAGGCTCATAGGAAAATTATTTTCTACTTTTTAGTGCATATGAAAAACGTTGTTTTTATAAAAGTTTTTTTATTCATGTACTATTATGTTTAATATTATTAAGATCTTGTAAGCCCGCGACTCCTGGAGTATCTAGAAAGAGGCCTTCTTTCTTGATTTTAGGGGAATCTTTTGCTTTCTAACCATTTTCCAGTGTGTTGTAGCCATTTTGATACCAATAAGCGTTGCAAAATGCAGAAAAAAGGTGGGTTAGTAATGGCCAGGCACCATTCGACCGAATACGTTCAAAAGCGGTCGGGATCCCGTCAAGGTTCCCTCTGAGCTTCCTAACCTTCTCTTCCAGGAACCCATTCGCCTCACCTGGACGCGTTTTTCTTTTTCTTCGCTCCGCATTCATTTCGTCAGATCCTCTCGTTGGATGCCGGCTCATGCTCAGGAAGTTCACTCTAATCTAGACGCTGAAGGATACCATCGTATAGCTTCGTGCTTTTGAAAACACTTCATTTCCTCGGTGTAAAAGTATCTTGATTACGCGACAAATTTCAGTGAAAATATGGCACTCATGCTCGCCTGGGTCTTCAAGAGTAACGAAAAACTCATTTTCAAAACAACCATTTTGCGGAATTTGATCCAAAGAACCCATTTAAATCGTCTCGGCGTCTAAATAAATCTTTAAAAATCCAGTTTCACCCATACCTTCCATGAAAGGTGATGAATAGTGAATGAGCGAGTGAACTATAAACGTAATTTCTAGTAACTTGGTACATTTCATTCCTCAAATTTAAAATTTGCATGTAACAAATTGGTCCAAAAGCAGGTTTAACTCGGCTAAATATATCAAATTGGAGGTTATACTGAAACACGAGCTTTTACCCGTCAAACTTGATAGTTTATCCGATGCAAACGAGTTTGACTCGGCCAGTTTTCATTCAGAAATTTGAGGTTTGACGCATGGTAGGGGAGGTTACAGGCTGGTTTGGCTATTGGCTACATAGGCCACTCATTTGGCTGTGTGTGCTATTGAGGCTCAGCCGTCTTGAAGTGGAAATGGGACTCACGTCGCACATTGCTGGGAAAAAAAGGGGAAGAAATTCCAGGAGTCTTTGGCGGGAAATGGGATCACATTTCACTTCTTCCCCTCATTGTACCATTCCCCTCATTTCTTCCCAACCCCTGAGCCGCTCTCCCTTCTATTTCCCCCCACCTCAACGGTGGCGCTTTTCCCAAGCGGTTACCCCGGGCGACGGCAATCTCCTCCCCGCCCCTCGCGACCATTTTCCCCTCGGGAAGTCATGCGGTCATGCGCTCCGAGGACGCCCCTACCCCGCCTTCGCCGCGTCATAGAGCGTTTTATTGACGGCGGCGATGTGGTGCCTGAAATAGGCGGAGAGGGGAAGGGAAACAGAAACACCGGCCGGCTTTTCTCCGCACCGACGCCAACATATGGTAAACCATATTTTCAGTGTACTGCCCCCCATGGATATTAAACACTCCAAATTGGAGTTTTGAAATGTCAGCTAAGTCGAGTGTTAAAAAAAAAAAAACTAGTCAAACAGCTAAAAGTAGCCCCTCGGTTTATGTTTTCTTAGTCATAAAGAATGTCGTAAAGATGAAATGTGCAAAACGAGGATTCAGCGTGGTTTTGCAAATGACTGGTGAGCCATTTCCGGCGTTTCCTCAATGAAATCCTTGGGAGGACACGCTCGATTGAAGTGCCTCACGGTCAGGTTTGGGCCTCCCTCGGGAACTGGTTTCTTTGAGACGGTGAATTTTCAAAAAAGAATTCTCAGAAAGGTCCGAGATTTACGCCGCCGTTTGGAGGGAGGATGTCCGCGAGACGGCATTCTGTATAACAAGCGTATCATTCTCAAAATGATCTTGAATTTTCAAGGACGACTTTTTTTTTCCTTTTTTTTCAATTATCATGAATGAGGCATTATACAACGTACGACCTCTTGCCTACCTCAAACAATAATAACGATAAATCTTACGGTAAATCGCTTATTATATCAAAAGTCGCAAACACGGGGTCAAAAATTGTTAGAATTGAGCGTCTTGATAATGTGAAGTTGGGAAAGGTTGGTGAATTTCACTGCGAAACGCAACGCCCACTTCATTTGGACGAACGCTCCACCTTAATGGAACTCCCTTCCTCCGCTATTGGCCCTTCGACGGGGGAAATCCAAACAGTATCGCTGATATTCCATACAAACTTTATTCGCGAACGGCGAGCGAAAGAAAAATTATTCCATCTTCCCTCCCCTTTTCCACCGCCGTTCGTCTCGACGTACAATGTGCACACGTATCTTCCCGATGGCGGTGGCGAGGGGTGGTGAAAGTTGAAAGAAGGATCAGGGCGGGGGATTGGATCGCGACGGCGGGGAAGGGTATTTGGTCGATTTCCACCCCCTTTTGATAAGGGTGAAAGCGAGAATTTCCCCTTCGGACTATTTGAACGCATCGTCGGATAATTAGAAAAAAAAGTTGCATTGGAAAAGGGTTTGCACGCGCGGAAAATGAATTTTTGCGGTCATATTGCCTTTTTTTCAGTACAATTCGCACGAATCGCTTCATAAATAGGTTGATTATTAAAGGAATAACAACCAAAATTCGCATGATTACCATGAAATACATATAAAATTGAACGAAAATAATATTATTGAACGTCCCCGAAATATCAAACATTTAGTTATGATCTAAAATATTCAAGGTTTTACATATAAATTTGGAGATCACATCATCAAGTTGAGGGTAACATACATGAATATGTGGGTAATACGACGATTTGGTCTTTTATACATGTTTGAGTTTTGGCCAAGAGGATTTATTCATCAAATTGAAGGTTCAAAGGATCACATCAGACGTTTAAGCTTTCGTTTGCAGAATTTTTGTGCCTTTCGTAGGTTAACCTGCTCAATTTGGAGGTTAACGTATGAATTCGGTGGATATTTTGAAGTCGAAAGTTGAAAACGTACTTGATGGGTTTTAAGACGTCATAAATGTCGTGTGTTAACACAGTTCAACTCATCAAATAGATTTTTGTTGTGTTGAAATGCGTCTCGCTTGCATAAAGGTTAGGCAGTTGGCTCGGTTGGATGCCCTGAGCGCGATTGCATGAACAATTTTGGCGGAATTTACGTTTGCTGATCAGGAAACATACGTCCTGTGGTTTTATACGCAGCCAACGCTGCTCACGGCTTTCGACTGTGTTCTTATTAGATGTTAGTGACCTCAAGTTGGACATTATTCGGGCTAAAAAGGCGAGACTGAGAACGAGAAAAGGCGCCTACCTGATTTGTGAAAGGTACGCGTAGAAACACGATAAAACGTACCTGGAAATACCGTAGTCGTCAGGACAATACGATGGGAGATCAAACTGTCATAAGTGACAGGCATACCAGGATTTATGAACTCAGGTCGCCCAGGCTAACGGGTGCCATTTTGGTTGGTTATTCCTTGAATAATCAACCTATGTTTTCATGCAAATGGTCAACCTCTCCGATTCGGCTCACAATTTTTTTCTGGACGTTTCATGATGTCTAGATCAAAAAAATCTGCAAATTCTTACACACGGGTTGGTTATTCCTCGAATGGGGGAAACAGTGGGTGTGGCGGGTCTCAGACCCATTCCAATCGATTCAGGGTCCAAAATTTAGTGGAATATGATACCCCACACGCCTAGGTAGCAGAAATCCCGAAAACACATAATCAAATTGGGTAATTACTACCCAATTTGACCCATTACTTCTTCCAGTGGGTGCCAATTGTTCTGGGACCCATTTTATTGGATTCAGCGTCCAAAATTTAGTGGAAAATGACACCCCACTCGCCTAAATCACCCAAAATCTCGAAAATCCATTTTTCAAAAAACACATTTTGACCCCTACCCCGCCCAAATTTGGTCCGATCGGGCTGAAAAGTTTCGAGGACCCATCTCGGCTGGGAACAGACCCCTGACCCAAATTTCAGATTTTTAGAAAATTTTCTACTACCAAAAACGGCGTAGACAATGGACGGCGGACGGCGGACATTGACCTTTCTTGATCAGGACATCATGAAACGTCCAGAAAAAAATTTTGAGCCGAATCGGAGAGGTTGACCATTTGCATGAAAACATAGGTTGATTATTCAAGGAATAACCAACCAAAAGGTCAATGTCCGTCCGCCGTACGCCGTCCGCCGTCCACGCCGTTTTTGGTAGTAGAAAATTTTCTAAAAATCTGAAATTTGGGTCAGGGGTCTGTTACCGGCCTAGGACGGTCCTCCAAGCTTTTCAGCCCGATCGGACCAAATTTGGGCGGGGTAGGGGTCAAAATGTGTTTTTTGAAAAATGGATTTTCGAGATTTTGGGCGATTTAGGCGAGTGGGGTATCATTTTCCACTAAATTTTGGAAGCTGAATCCAATGAAGTGGGTCTCAGGACGATTGGCACCCACTGGAAGAAGTTATGGGTCAAATTGGGTATATATTACCCATTTTAAATATGTGTTTATGCGATTTCTGGTACCTGGGCGTGTAGGGTATCATTTTCCACTAAATTTTGGATCCTGAATCGATTGGAATGGGTCTGGGACCCGCCGCACCCACCGTTATCCCCATTTCCCCCATGTTGAAGAAATGAGTCTCCATGCGTCTGGTCCGAGGAATAACCAACCCGTGTGTAAGAATTTGCAGCGTTTTTTAATTTTTTTATTTAGCTTTGAGGTTTTCACAGGGGTTGGTTATTCTTCGGACCAAGAGTATGGAGACTAATTTCAATCGATTCAACGTCCAAAATTTAGTGGAAAATGATATCCCACACGCCTAGATCGTCTAAAATCTCGAAAAGCTGCATTCAAAATAGGTAGATAGATACCCATTTTGACCCATAACCTCTTCCGGTGGGCGTCAGTCGTTCCCGGACCCATTTTATTGGATTCAGCATCCAAAATTTAGTCGAAAATGATACCACATACGCCTAGATCACCAAAAAATCTCGAAAAATCGTACGTTGTCCGCTATGACCATGCTATTTTTAGTAGAAGAAATTTTTCTAAAAATCAGTAGTTTTGATCAGGGGACCCGTTTCTGAGTCTAGTTGGTGCTCGAAACTTCTCATCTGATCTGACCAAAATTTAAGGAGGGTATGGGTAAAAATGTGTTTCTTGAAAAATGAATTTTCGTGATTTTCGACGATCCAGGCGTGTGGGGTATCATTTTCCACTCAATTTTGGACGCTGAATCGATTGGAATGAGTCAGAGACACTCGACATTCACTCTATTCCCCATTGAATAGGGAATTACACTCAAGGAATAACCAACCCTGATTTAAGGTTATAGGTCATAAGGTGAAAAACAGTAGGTAGAAGTGATGTACAGTGATAATTATTAAACAACAGAGAAACAACAAATAAGACTCCTCCCCTCAGCACAAGGGAATCTTAAAGAGGGGAGTAGGCATTGAATTATGTTAAGATGTATGTATGAAACACATAATAATAAATGCTATTTAAAAAAAAAAAAAAAAAAAAAAAAAATTGTCGTTTTTACTGGTCCATTTGCCAAACTAAAGACGTAGAATGCTTTAAAAAAAAAAAAAAAAAAAAAAAAAAAAGCATCTCAGTTGGCTTGTTAAGATTTATGTATGAAACACATAATAATAAATGCTATTTTAAAAAAAAAAAAAAAATTGTCGTTTTTACTGGTCCATTTGCCAAACTAAAGACGTAGAATGCTTGAAAAAAAAAAAAAAAAAAAAAAAAAAAAAAAAAAGCATCTCAGTTGGCTTGTTAAGATGTATGTATGAAACACATGATAATAAATGCTATTTAAAAAAAAAAAAAAAAAAATTGTCGTTTTTACTGGTCCATTTGCCAAACTAAAGACCTAGAATGCTTAAAAAAAAAAAAGCATCTCAGTTGGCTTAGGTCAAGCGTTGCGTGTTAATCGGGACTTAGGGGCACCGGACAAATTATTCCGGGAATTAAAAAATAACCAATTACGACGACAAAGATGATAATCAAGACAAACTAGGTAAAAGACGAGGCCAAAGCCTGGGCCAACGTTCCAATTAGTGGAGCGCGTTTTATTTGTCAGACCGGTTATCTCGTTGTGAAGGTTCGTTGAGTTTTTTTTATAGAAAAAAATCAACGTTGGCGGTTTAATGGCGGACACAGTTTGGAAATGACCAAAATGGCTCGATTTGAGCATGCACATACATAACCGAAATGTGACACTACAGTAGTATTACCTGGTTTGAAAGAAAACAGTCGGAGGCGGGTTGAGGCAACTGCATCCACGGTCATGGGTGCGCTGGTGGAAAGGTGTGCTGGGATTAAACTGGAGGTGGCAGGGCACAAGACTGTGGCCATGCTCCTTAAGGGGAAATTAGATCGGGAAAGGCCGCCTACTATTAGAATAGGTACTTCAGGTAGGATAGCATATGTAACTAGTTTTAAGTATTTAGGGGTTACATTAGGGGAGAGGCTAGATATAGGACCTCATTTGGAGACTGTCAGTGACAAGGCACTTAAAGCCTTTGCCAAAGTCACCAGGCTGGCAGGATCTGGATGGGGCATAGGTTTTAGGGAGTTGCTAATTATATATAAGGGGCTATTCCTAGGGATATTGCTGTACGCTGCACCTGCATGGGTAGACCTACTCAGGGCAAAACACTGGAGGCGAGTCCGCGCTATTCAAAAGCGAGCACTGGTGAAGGTCGTGAGGGCATACAAGACTGCGGCTGGAGTCGGGCTACCTGTACTTGCTGGTGTGCTCCCAATCCAGTGGGAAGCATGGCGGAGGTGGGCTGTGTACCGCATATGTGATGGACAGGAGTTTGCGATCCCGGGAGTGATGAACTCTGCAGACCCACGAACAGGATCGCTGATGCTTGCAGTGCGGGACAAGCTACTTGAAGCCTGGCAGGCGGAGTACGAGAACAATGAGTTTGGTAAGGTGGTGCTCTCATACCTTCCCAACGTGCGGGACCGGTTGGATCGGAAGTGGTTTGTGCCTCAACATAGTGCGATGCAATTTGTGACAGGACACGGTGAGTTTGCGGGACACTTGAGCAGGTTCAAGCTTGCACCAGAACTTCCTAGTGCATGTGGTGAGCCTACTGAGACTGCGGACCACATCATCCGGGACTGCCCCAGCTTTGCGAGGGAACGGGACCTGTGCCAGCTGAGCAACATCCAGAGGAGTGAAATCCTGGCTACGGAGGAGGGATATAGCAGGCTGATACGCTTCGCTGAGATGGTTCTCCCAGTGCTGCGGACCCGTCATCTGCAGGCTAGAGAAGTGGACGGCAGCAGCAGGGACCTTCAGCAGCGCTAAGTGAAGCTCTCTGCCCCTTGGTCAGATGGGGCATAACAACTGACCCACCCTCTGGTCGGCAGGGTGTAACAAATGCTGACCACACTAAGGGACCGCATCCTATGAGGTGCTACTCTCTGGGTGGAACAGGTTTCCTTGCAGTATTACCTGGTTAGTTAACTAATTAAAACGATAAAAGTTTATTTTATTAATTCGTTCAGGGACCGCTCTTCGTATAATGTTTGTGCATCACGGTCCAGATTGCGTTCCCACAATTTCTACAGGTATATGTACTTTTCACCGCAATATCGTGAAAGAAAGAAAAGCAAAATTCCTCCCAAATGCAAAAAAAAAAACGCTGCAAATTCTTTCACAGGGGTTGGTTATTCCTCGGACCCAGCGCATGGAGACTCATTTCTTCAACATGGGGGAAATGGGGAAACAGTGGGTGCGGCGGGTCCCAGACCCATTCCAATCGATTCAGGATCCAAAATTTAGTGGAAAATGAGACCCCACTCGCCTAGATCGCCCAAAATCTCGAAAATCCATTTTTCAAAAAACACATTTTGACCCCTACCCCGCCCAAATTTGGTCCGATTGGGCTGAAAAGCTTGGAGGACCGTCCTAGACCGGGAACAGACCCCTGACCCAAATTTCAGATTTTTAGAAAATTTTCTACTACCAAAAACGGCGTGGACGGCGGACGGCGGACGGCGGACGGACATTGACCTTTTTTGATCTAGACACCATGAAACGTCCAGAAAAAATTTTTGAGCCGAATCGGAGAGGTTGACCATTTGCATGAAAACATAGGTTGATTATTCAAGGAATAACCAACCAAAAAAACCCACTTCTGAAAAATGTTAAGGCTGGCCCTGAAATTTGGGTCAGGGGTCTGTTCCCAGCCGAGATGGGTCCTCGAAACTTTTCAGCCCGATCGGACCAAATTTGGGCGGGGTAGGGGTCAAAATGTGTTTTTTGAAAAATGGATTTTCGAGATTTTGGGCGATTTAGGCGAGTGGGGTATCATTTTCCACTAAATTTTGGACGCTGAATCCAATGAAATGGGTCCCAAAACGATCGGCACCCTCTGGAAGAAGTTATGGGTCAAATTGGGTATATATTACCCATTTTGAATATGCGTTTTCGAGATTTCCGGTACCTGGGCGTGTGGGGTATCATTTTCTACTAAATTCTGGATCCTGAATCGATTGGAATGGGTCGTGGACCCGCCGCACCCACCGTTTACCCCATTTCCCCCATGTTTTTTTTTTTTTTAATAAGATTCCATGCGCTGGTCTGACGAATAACCAACCCCTGTGTAAGAATTTGCAGCGTTTTCCTCTGAGAACTGTCCTCGTCAAGAGAGCTCTTTTTACTAAGAACGTTTTTTTTTCCTTCCACCCCTCACCGGTAGAGCTGAAGGTTAATAGAAAATCGAAGCATCACAGATTAAGGGGCCTCAGTCCTTCAAAGCCCATTGACAACCCCCCCCCCCCCCCTTGGAGCCAGAAACCCATCAGGCTCTTCATAACTCGAGTAGTTTAACCCTCCGTTAATTTTATTGGTCTCCTATCGATCCCGTTCTTTTCCCCCACCCGTGAAGGGAGAAAAATACGCGGACGAATTAAATGCCGTCTTCTGTCAAGTCGAAAGCAAGCAAAAGAGAAACTAGGAAGGGTGGGGGCAAAATAACCTCAGTCAGTAACATTTCAAGACCAAAGCAAAATAATAATTATAAACACTAATTACGTGTGATGAAGCTGTGTATGTAATTATAGCTGAAGTAAGCAGGCATAATTCCCCTTATTTTGATTGACTTACAGTACGTAATAAATACATAGAACGTAATACGGTTACATAAAAGTGTAATAGGGTGTTATTCTCAAACACAGTTAACACGTTAAAACTACACTATTTCGGTTCAAATTTCTAATTTTCTCCACATAAAACTTCATTTTCAACCTTAAATTGTGGCACGAAAATGAATTTAAATGTACCTTTGAAAAGCTAGTGATTTAGGGGAATTTTTCCACGAATGAACGCAGGAATTTGTTGGAAAAAAATGTTCCTTTTTCCCTGCTAAAAGAAACAAGGCTTCGCGTTTTTTTAAAATTTCTAACTTTAGCCTGAAATTAGTTGAATTATAATTAGCGAAACCTTGTCACCTTCATCAGGGAAAAAGGAACTCTGATCTGATTGATTGATTAGTTTTATATATGAAATCAGGATTAAGGGTAGATTAAAGCTGGAAAGCCCTTCATTTCATCAACCCCACAAAGCCATACTCATAATAATCTAATTACAAAAAATTTAATGACTGGACGCGGTGGAGCGAATGGGGGTTGTTTTCCCTCTCCGCGGGAGCCGTTCGGCGGCGGTGTGCGGGGAAGGTGGAGAGACGCCCGAAAAACTCGAATAAGGGAAATTCATGTTTAGGGAAATTCCCTCTGATCTGATTGATTGATTAGTTTTATTTATGAAATCAGGATTAAGGGTAGATTAAAGCTGGAAAGCCCTTCATTTCATCAACCCCACAAAGCCATACACATAATAATCTAATTACAAAAAATTTAATGACTCAGGATTATAATTTGCTGAAATTGTATTAATTTATCTATTTTTAAATGCATTTTTATTTGATAAGTTCTTACATAAATACGTAGAAAATGCTACAGTTCCCTGTACGATAACATATACATACATGATGTGAAAAATACTCCAATAATACTTCTTATTTGATGTATCACAGTTTCGGGTCTTGGTGAACATAAATTTCTCTTCAGGTACTGTTGAAAGCTGTGATTGATCCTTGATCGGAAATTGATTTATTTGTGAACCTGAGTAGACTTCTTAAACAATTTAAATACATCTAGAACCTGAAGATCTTTGGAAAGTTTTTCTGTCGGGAATAATCCATGTTTCATTAGCACGATATTAATTAATGACTTTCGCGTAATGACTTGCATTTTACTTCTATATGCCGGGATGAGTTAAATCAATATTTATCTTATGCATTTATTAATGCTTATTTTCAGGTTAAATCCACTCAAGTTAGGTTGTCACAACGATTTTGAGGTAGATTTATTGATTAAAATTAAACATTTTGATAGCGCCTATTGACAGGGTAGGTCTCATTGAATTAAAAACATCAAAACCACATCTGAAATTATCACAAATGAGCGGAAAATTTGACAAGAACACTCGGCTTTGAGCACTTTCGGTATTATAAAACTCTCTACCTAACGAGTTTTTAAACTATTGAAATGACGTAAATCAAGAATTGCCTTGTTATTGAGGAATAAAATGGATTGATTGATTTTTTGTTTGAAATCAGGGTGAATTAAAGCCATAAACCCCTGTATTTCATCAATTTGACGAAGCAACATGCATGATATTCACATAAAACGTCACTTTGACCCTTGAGTTATATCACGAAAATGAATTTGAATGTACCTTTGGAAAGAGAGTATTTAGAGGAAGTTTTTCCACGTTTGAACGCAGGAAATTTTCGGGGGAAAAATGTTTCATTTTCCCAGCTAAATGTTGACAAGGTTTTGCGTTTTCTTCAATTTCCTAACTCTAGGCTGAGTTAGTTAACCAGTACTCTATTATTGGAGACTTTGAGGGGCTCATCATATGGGAAATTTGACGCTCTATCCAACGGTGTACTCAAATTGGGGATTATCCTTGTAGATTGAGGGAGTTATGGCTGTTTAGTGAAGTAAGGTCGAAAAAACTAAATAAATCTTAAATTGTGAATAACTCCGAAACGCAGCCTCTAAAAAGAAAAGTCCCAAAGACACTTTTTGTTGCAAATGAGTTGAAGAATCGACCTCTTCAAGGCTGTCAACTTTAAACGTTAACACCCTGTCATTGAGATTCATGTTGGGCGTCAGAGGCGTAAACCTATGCCTAGCAATTCGTAGTTAGAGTGTTGAATACAACCTGATTATTTACAAAATTATGTTATTGGGGGTTTGAAGGATGCCATCAACACTCGTTAAATGTTTTTCCGAATATCATGCATGTTGCTTCGTCAAATTGATGAAATACAGGGGTTTATGGCTTTAATTCACCCTGATTTCAAACAAAAAATCAATCAATCCATTTTATTCCTCAATAACAAGGCAATTCTTGATTTACGTCATTTCAATAGTTTAAAAACTCGTTAGGTAGAGAGTTTTATAATACCAAAAGTGCTCAAAGCCGAGTGTTCTTGTCAAATTTTCCTCTCATTTGAGATAATTTCAGATGTGGTTTTGATGTTCTTAATTCAATGAGACCTACCCTGTCAATAGGCGCTATCAAAATGTTTAATTTTAATCAATAAATCTACCTCAAAATCGTTGTGACAACCTAACTTGAGTGGATTTAACCTGAAAATAAGCATTAATAAATGCATAAGATAAATATTGATTTAACTCATCCCGGCATATAGAAGTAAAATGCAAGTCATTACGCGAAAGTCATTAATTAATATCGTGCTAATGAAACATGGATTATTCCCGACAGAAAAACTTTCCAAAGATCTTCAGGTTCTAGATGTATTTAAATTGTTTAAGAAGTCTACTCAGGTTCACAAATAAATCAATTTCCGATCAAGGATCAATCACAGCTTTCAACAGTACCTGAAGAGAAATTTATGTTCACCAAGACCCGAAACTGTGATACATCAAATAAGAAGTATTATTGGAGTATTTTTCACATCATGTATGTATATGTTATCGTACAGGGAACTGTAGCATTTTCTACGTATTTATGTAAGAACTTATCAAATAAAAATGCATTTAAAAATAGATAAATTAATACAATTTCAATCCTAATACAAATTATAATCCTGACAGTCATTAAATTTTTTGTAATTAGATTATTATGTGTATGGCTTTGTGGGGTTGATGAAATGAAGGGCTTTCCAGCCTTAATCTATCCTCAATCCTGATTTCATAAATAAAACTAATCAATCACTCAGATCAGAGGGAATTTCCCTAAACATGAATTTCCCTTATTCGAGTTTTTCGGGCGTCCCTCCACCTTCCCCGCTCACCGCCGCCGAACGGCTCCCGCGGAGAGGGAAAACAACCCCCATTCGCTCCACCGCGTCCAGTCATTAAATTTTTGTAATTAGATTATTATGTGTATGGCTTTGTGGGGTTGATGAAATGAAGGGCTTTCCAGCTTTAATCTACCCTTAATCCTGATTTCATATATAAAACTAATCAATCAATCAGATCAGAGGGAATTTCCCTAAACATGAATTTCCCTTATTCGAGTTTTTCGGGCGTCTCTCCACCTTCCCCGCTCACCGCCGCCGAACGGCTCCCGCGGAGAGGGAAAACAACCCCCATTCGCTCCACCGCGTCCAGTCATTAAATTTTTTGTAATTAGATTATTATGTGTATGGCTTTGTGGGGTTGATGAAATGAAGGGCTTTCCAGCTTTAATCTACCCTTAATCCTGATTTCATATATAAAACTAATCAATCAATCAGATCAGAGGGAATTTCCCTAAACATGAATTTCCCTTATTCGAGTTTTTCGGGCGTCTCTCCACCTTCCCCGCTCACCGCCGCCGAACGGCTCCCGCGGAGAGGGAAAACAACCCCCATTCGCTCCACCGCGTCCAGTCATTAAATTTTTATAATTAGATTATTATGTGTATGGCTTTGTGGGGTTGATGAAATGAAGGGCTTTCCAGCTTTAATCTACCCTTAATCCTGATTTCATATATAAAACTAATCAATCAATCAGATCAGAGGGAATTTCCCTAAACATGAATTTCCCTTATTCGAGTTTTTCAGGCGTCTCTCCACCTTCCCCGCACACCGCCGCCGAACGGCTCCCGCGGAGAGGGAAAACAACCCCCATTCGCTCCACCGCGTCCAGTCATTAAATTTTTATAATTACATTATTATGTGTATGGCTTTGTGGGGTTGATGAAATGAAGGGCTTTCCAGCCTTAATCTATCCTCAATCCTGATTTCATATATAAAACTAATCAATCAATCAGATCAGAGGGAATTTCCCTAAACATGAATTTCCCTTATTCGAGTTTTTCAGGGCGTCTCTCCACCTTCCCCGCTCACCGCCGCCGAACGGCTCCCGCGGAGAGGGAAAACAACCCCCATTCGCTCCACCGCGTCCCCCGCTCATCCCCACCCGCCCCCCGAAGGCGCCTTCGGTTCTCCCTCCACAACCCCCCCTACCCCTTCGCCGGCGCCGGCTCCGAGGCCCCCTCCACTCACGCGTCGTCAGTCCAAACGAGATATGTGAAGCCGTCGGACGCATATTCAACGTTTCCCTGCCGATCACAGTTTTAGTTTTTTCATTTCCGAATCTATATAACATTTTTCACTTTTTGAAATATCTGGACACATTTTTGGCCACCTTCCCAAAAATCAAACAAAAAAAAAAATTTTTTTTTTTTTGCGTTTTTTTCTGCGGAAAGAAAATTTATTTTTCCCCGAAAAAATTCATTCTATTTTGTCTTCGACCAAATTTTCATGACAAATTTCACCCGAAATTTGTCAAATATTGGCCACGAGTGAAAGGGCGTCTTCGATCCTCAACGCGCATTCGTGTCGTCTATTCCTCTTCGAACGTTACTCTCGACCAAAGAAAGTGAACGGACAAGTGTGTGAACAATTTTTTTGAAAAATTGGTGGACTTGTAGGAAAAGTGTTGAAACTTTTCCCCATTTTAAAAAAGTTACCGTTTTTTTTTTTTTAATTTTATCGCTAAAGATAGAAGGCTGTGACTTGTTGTAAAAGAACAAAACAAATCCTAAGTTGTCTTTCGATTGATTTCTTATCGTTTTATTTTGTGTAGTTTGAAAAACGTTTTATTTTGATTTCGCGTCTCCATTGGAGCGAAGTCGTTTTTCAAATTAAAAAAAAAATTACGGTCGAAAATACGGTTTCGTTCGCACTGTCGACGCGTGTCGTCAAATACAAGACGTTTACAATGGAATCCGAGACGTCGCCGACACCGGAAGAATTCAATGGATACGGAGCCGGCAGGTACGTTTTGAGAGTTTTTTTTTTTTTTTTTTTTTTTAATAATTATTTGTTCTTTTTGGGGGCTTTTTTCGTGGTGAATTGCACGTGGTTCCCGGTTTCCAAATGGTTCCCTCGCTCCGGGCAGGACCTGAGTTCTTTGCCCTCCTCCCGGTGTCCTTGGGATTCTCTCGTTTCTCTTTGCCTTCTTCGCGTTCCCACCTTCTTCGGATTTTTCTTTTTCTTTTTTTTTTTTTTTTTTTTCATCCTTTTTCCCCCCTTTTTTTCGGGGAGCTTCCTTCTCGCTCCTTTTTCTTCTTCCCCTCTCCTCTTTTTCAAACTTCGTTTCTTCTCGATCCTTTTTGAACGCGATTCACGTTGTCTCTTCGAAGGTTAAAATAAATAAAATCCACCAAGGACTGCATTACAACTGAGAGCGTCGACGATTGACGTTATCTTTTGACAATACGCCCCTATACCCCTCGTGACGTATTAAGTGACATATAAAACTTCATAAATGCCTTTGACCAGTTTCCAATCAAAAATGATTCTCAATAATTTTATTTTCTTCCAGAAAAAAAAACCTTATTTTAGTCAACAATACCAAATGAAAATTTGATAAACTAACTTATCATTTAAAAGCCTATTTGAATCACTTTCAAACTAAATTATTCATTTAAAAAATTCCATATGGTATAAACTGCTTATATCAACGCAAATAAACGAACATTTCACTCAGCCATTCCCAAAAAAAATACCCTGAAAATGTCACTTGCATCTTTTTTGTTGTTGTAGTATCAGCCGTCTAATGGCGTAACATTATCTATTTATTTTGGTTGGTTATTCCTTGAATAAATAATATGTTTTCAGCCCAATCGGACCAACTTTGGGCGGAGTAGGGGCCAAAATGTGTATTTCGAATAATGAATTTTTGAGATTTTTGCAATCTAAGCGTGTGGGGTATCATTTTCCACTAAATTTTGGACGCTGAATCCAATGAAATGCGTCCCGAAACGATTGGCGCCCTCTAGGTGAGGTTATTGAATTTTTTGAAATTTAAAGAATTTTCATCTTTTATTTTTTTTTTTTTAATTTGAGAGCAATAATTAACGTATAAACGTGTTTATTTGGTGTCTTCAAGACCATGAGCAATATCATCAAATTTATAATGAGAAACTCGAAAGAGGAACGTTATTTGTATACATTTCTATCTTGACATAATTTTTTTTCTAGTATTTTGTTTGAAAAATGAATGGCTCAAAGATTTTAATTTTCTCAAAAACATGAAAAGGGAAACAATTAAAACCCTTGTACTTTATTTATCGAAACAGGACAGCTCCTCAGTTATTGAACTAATTTTCTGTAGTACGTGCTGCAATATAGGTAATACACAACGTGAAATTGAGTGTTGATTTTTCAGTTTTTTGGAAATTTTGAAAAAAAAAAAAAAAAAAAATTGGAGGCGATTGCGTCACAAATTCAACTTTAGCGTAAAAATTACGCGCAAATTACGTTTTGTGGTTACAATTTGAACAATTTTGCGGTAAGGAATCACCTCAATTGAGGTCGTACATTAACGGAATGTTCGACTCATTCGCAGCACTATATAGAGACGCCAGTGAGTCAAATAGAAATTACAAAAGGGCCGCGTCGAGGCCGAGTTCATTTCGTCTCGGAGGGTAGATTGCGGCCCAATCAACCCTCTGAGTTCATTTGTCAACTCGTTCCGAGGGAAAATCACCCGTCTTTTCTGGTCTGAAACACGAGAAGAAATGCCGAGCTTTGTTTTCGTCGATTGAAACAAGAAAAACACAACGTTACGGGATGACAAACACCCTCAGAATTTTCGAGATCAAACTTTAAAAACGCTGCAAATTCTTACACAGGGGTTGGTTATTCCTTGGACCAGGCGCATGGAGACTCATTTCTTCAACATGGGGGAAATGGGGAAAAAAGTGGGTGCGGCGGGTCCCAAACCCATTCCAATCGATTCAGGGTCCAAAATTTAGTGGAAAATGATACCCACACGCCCAGGTTCCAGAAATCTCGAAAACACATATTTAAAATGAGTAATATATACCCAATTTGACCCATAACTTCTTCCAGTGGGTGCCAATCGTCCTGAGACCCACTTCATTGGATTCAGCTTCCAAGATTTAGCGGAAAATGATACCCCACACGCCTAGGTTCCAGAAATCTCAAAAACACATATTCAAAATGGGTAATATATACCCAATTTGACCCATAACTTCTTCCAGTGGGTGCCGATCGTTCTGGGACCCATTTCATTTGATTCAGCGTCCAAAATTTAGTGGAAAATGATACCCCATTCGCCTAGATCGCCCAAAATCTCGAAAATCCATTTTTCAAAAAACACATTTTGACCCCTACCCCGCCCAAATTTGGTCCGATCGGGCTGAAAAGCTTGGAGGACCGTCCTAGGCCGGTATCAGACCCTTGACCCAAATTTCAGATATTTAGAAAATTTTCAACTACCAAAAACGGCGTGGACGGCGGACGGACATTGACTTTTTTTGATCTAGATACCTTGAAACGTCCAGAAAAAATTTTTGAGCCGAATCGGAGAGGTTGACTTTTTGCATGAAAACCAACCAAAATCTCAAATTCGGGTCAGGGACTTGTTTCAGGCTCTACCTAGTGGGTCCTCGGCCAGACCAAACCAAATTTTGGGGGATAGGGGTAAAAATATGGAAAAAAAAGGTTTCCACTAAATTTAGGACGCTGAATTTAATGAGACGGTACCCGGAACGATTGACGCACACCGGAAGAGGTTATGGGTCAAAATGGGTATCTATCTACCCATTTCGTATGTGAGTTTTCGAGATTTTTGGTACCACGAAGTGTGGGGTATCTTTGTTCGCTAAATTTTGGACGCTGAATCGATTGGGTCTCGATGAGTCTCCATGCTCCCGGTCCAAATAATAACCAACCCTTGTGAAGAAATTTGCAGCGATTTCACAATTTTGGGGCTCAAATCATAGTCCCACTTGCCCCCAACAGCGGGGTAGTGCTCCGGAGCAAGGTTTTACGGCTTCGCCGCGCCTCCGCCCGGTGCCTCCAGTACGGCGGAGTTTTTGGGCGGGGAGGTGGAGGTGATCACCGAGTCGTCACCGGGGGAGGGAAGGCGTCGACCGAGGGCGGAGGGTTTTTCACCAAAGTGGGTTTTCGCCCCGACGGGCTCCAGACTTCGGCTTTTGACGGTCTTCTTTCGGTGGTTTCACGTGACATGAGTTTTTTTTTTTTTTTTTTTTTGAGGGGGGGGGGGGGGGGGTTGAAAGAAGGGATGGATTGAGTTGCACAATGAATCGAGTTTGCAAAAAAGCTTTTTGTTTTGAACAATCATCAAAAGACAAAATAAATTCCTTTAATTATTCCCATAAATCACATTTCTATAGTTTTTACCATCAAAATTGAGGGGAAAACTATTTTAATTTCAATTATTTCGTGAAATTGGCAACACATCGCCAAAATGAATATACCTAGGCGCGTGGGGCATCATTTTCCCTTTAAATTTTGGACGCTAAATTCCATTGAGATGGGTCCCAGACCGATTTGTTTCAACTGTCAGACAAAACAAAAACATTGGTTTATAACGCACTAATTCAATCTCAACTGCTATATGGTGTAATAATATGGGGGTTTGCACATGATAATAAATTAAACAAAATTGTAATTACGCAAAAACTTCTAATCAAAATACTCTTCAAAAAGCCCCTCAGGTTTTCCTCGGATTTGCTATTTAAAGCCACACAAATTCTTAAATTCAAGAGTCTATTTGAGAAAACCACTCTGATTGTAATGTACAAAAATTACCCAACGAACAGTATTAATATTGTGAAAAGTACGAATAGAGTCGCAAGCAAATTGGCTTTAGAAATACCCAGGCGCAGACGTTTAATAAATATAAATTCGAAAATAAAACGCAGCCTGTCTCATTAAAAAAATTCAAATTAGAAATCAAAAACAAATTTAGGTTCATACAATCTCGGACAATTTGTTTACAGTAAGTTCCAGGTTAGAAAGTATTGCAAATCCTAACAAGTAAACTCTGAGGAATGTCTCGGAGAAGGGTCATATCTTGTGATAGAGTACTTCTCTGTCATTATCTTTACTTCAACTGCTCGTATAGGTGGATCTTTAATTAATTATTTTTCTGGCCCTTGAGGTGCAGATTTCATTTATTTCTCGATTAACATTAATTTGACATGTAAAATCTATGTTAATTAGGGATAATTTTAGGAGCGGAAGTATAATGTAATTTTGTAATGCAACTCCAACCCCAGCACAAGTTTTCTTATAGGGGTTGTAGCATTTGATAATTGTAATAGTGATTGTTCTGTATATAGTTATGAATAAATGCATTATTTGAAAAAAAAAAAAAAAAAAAATGCGGTGGATATAGGTCAAAATCGGTACCTACGTACCTACTTTGAAATTGTGTTTTCCTTATTTTTGGCGATCTGGGCGTGTGGGGTATCATTTTCCACTAAATTTTGGATGCTGAATCGATTGGAATGAGTCCGGGATCAACACTCCATACTCCACCTCTGAGAAATCACTACTTTTTGTAGGTGGTTCCATTGTGAATGAACTTGTTTTGAACTTGCTTTTTACTAATATTCCATTTTTTGGTAAGTTGACTGTACATTTTGATCGAACGCTTTGCGCGCCAGCTGTTCCTTGTCCGTTCGAAGTCAAAATTTGTACTCTATTCATAACTTATGAAAAGATTTTTTTTCTTCTTCAAACGCTGTTACAATTTTTACCCCTTTGATGACGCACAAACCAGAAAATACGAAAAGGAGTGAAAAAAATTGGGGATTTTTTTTCTTCAGCTTTGTTTCTATACCTACTCAACGGCGCACTTTTCCAATTTCGACAACGACAGAGCCCCAACGAGGGAAAGTTTTTTTTTTCGGAGAATATATTTCGGGGAACGAAAATAAAATAGGGGGGCGCCGTTTTTGAAAAATCTCCCCATCTGCTTCTTTGAGACGAGACCACTTTTTTTGGGGAAAGATTTTTTTCGTTCACTCTCCCTTTTCTGTTGCAATCGCTTCCGTGTTTTGTAACCGGCACATGGGCAACCTCCAGGGAAAAAAAATACGGATAAAAGAGTACAGAGAAGGGGCTGTTTTTTTTCTTAATCGTAAAAAATATTATTTCGGAATTGTTTCTTTGTTGAGAGAGGGCGCATGCGCGGGAGGGCGGCTCGAAGGGGTTGAAAATGTGCGCAGTCTCTAAAGAATGTCACAGTCAACAACGTCCCTGGGGTCGTAATTCCCATTGAAATCGTCCCTTCTCTCGTAAGCATACAATTTTCATTATTTTTCATTAATTGTTCTAAACCGAATCACAAAATTATATGTATCTCCCCTAATACAGTTTTTAAACACTGAAATTTGCTTACACTAGATCTGCACGGCTTGAAAGAAATAAATAAAATTTATTCCTATACCATTATTTTAGTGATTTTTAGAAGTCCAAAATCAACATAAAAATTATAAGCTCACCTCAAACACACCTAGGTCCGCAAAAAGCTCACAAATTTTCATTTTAAATGCACATTTAACCAATACCCAACATGCTTTTGCGGCTATAGGTCCAAAACCAATCGCAATCACACATGCGGCGACCAGATTTTGCCGTAAATTAATGAAACAATGTGATGTACTTACATTTGACATTAAGATAAGTTTATACTTATTACATATTGTGAAGATTTAGCTCAAAATGTCAAAAAACATAGATGACGTATCGTTTAGCTACCATTGAGCTAAGATTGAGCTATTTGACTCTTCAAAAGTCGTCAATGTTTGACTCTGCCGCCAGAGCGCACTCAAGGCAGTTTTGTTGAGCATGAATCTCTTGGCCTTGTGATCATTGCCTCTCTCACGAGTTATTCTGTGACGTAGGCTCAACTAGGTCGCCACTTTTCAAAAGCGTATTAATGATAATGTAATCACGTATTTTAGCTGTATAACATTGACTTTCCGGTTAGTTACCCAAAGACCAAAATTGGTCAGTTATTGACGTATTTATATCCTTTAAAATTTATTATTTATTTTATTTTTTATTTATTTATTTTATCTTTTATATTTTTATTTATTTAATTTATTTTATTTATTTTATTTATTTTATTTATTTTATTTATTTTATTTATTTTATTTATTATTTATTTTTATTATTTTTATTTTTATTATTATTTTTATTATTTATTTATTTATTATTATTATATTATTTATCCTTTATTTTTATTGATTCTAGTCTGCACAGCAATCGATTCCTTTGACGATTTGATTACACTAGAGTTATTGTGATGCGTTATTAAGCGTTATAGTTGATTTTCTTATCGTTTAAGAGGAATTGAAACGACTACTCGGCGACCAGCATTAGTTGAACATTTGGCCCAAACAGTGTCTATTCGCCCCACAGATTTCGAGATACCGTTTATCCCGGCCATCGGGAAGTTATGTAACTGGTTCGGTGGGGAAGGGAGGTGAATCGATATGTTGCGTGTGTCAGGAGGAAGGTTATGCCGAGGCGACACAAAGGGTCTCATGCCCGAACCGAAGGGCTCATTTCCTCAACGGGAGGTCAGTTCCTGAAGGCTGACTTTCCCCCCAGAAGTTGTTCGGGGGGGGGGGAAGTTGCCATCGTGACGTGTCAAGGTGATGGCGATTGGTTCGGTTCGAAGAGCGATCGAATTTTTTGGACCGTTCGTCCAACATGGGAGCTTGCAGTCTTGAAGAACAAACCCCAAACTCGTACATTTAACAACCTTAAAACAAAATCAAATGAAATAGAACTTCAACAAACCGTTGAAACCTTCTTATTGTTCAAACAACACAATTCTACTGAAGACGTCTCAAAAAGGAGGGAAAATCCGAGTGGAACACTTGTTCTTCGCAGATCACTTACAGAAAACATGAATTATGAGCTTCATAGGTCAAAAATACAGCGATTCAGTTGGAATATGTGTTTGAGGAGTGTATGTGCATCTTGAATGTTACAAAGAGTGAGATTCAAGCCGTGTGAGATTTGGGTGGAGCCTGTTCTTTGTAGGGGACAAAATGTGAAATTTGAGTGGAACATTTCTTTGTAGGTTACAAAGAGTGAGATCTGAGAGGAGAATGTGCGCTTTGTAGGATAAAAAAAGAAGATATTTTAGCGGAGATGGGGTTGTAAGTTGCAAAGAATGAAATTAGAGTGACGATGTGCAGTGTAGGTTACTAAGTGTGAGATTTGGGTGGAGCATGTTCCTTGTAGGGGACAAAATGTGTAATTTGAGTGGAACATTTCTTTGTAGGTTACAAAGAGTGAGATCTGAGAGGAGAATGTGCGCTTTGTAGGATAAAAAAAGAAGATATTTTAGCGGAGATGGGGTTGTAAGTTGCAAAGAATGAAATTAGAGTGACGATGTGCAGTGTAGGTTACTAAGTGTGAGATTTGGGTGGAGCATGTTCTTTGTAGGGGACAAAATGTGTAATTTGAGTGGAACATTTCTTTGTAGGTTACAAATTTAGTTACAAATTAATTTCTTTGTAGGTCCGGGGTATTACTGTACACATTTTGACCCCTACCTCACCCAAATTTGGTCCGATCGGGTTGAAAAGTTTTGAGGACCAACTAATCGGGTCTCTGACCGAAATTTCAGATTTTTTTTTTCCAGATCGACGATTTAGACGTGTGGGGTATGGTTTTCCATTAATTTTTGACTCCAAATCGATTGTAATGAATCTGGTCCGAGGAATAACCAACCCCTGTGAATGAATTCAGCGATTTTCATTAAATTTGGGACGCCGAATCGATTAAAAATGAGTTCGGGATTACTGTTTCTTCCTTACTCTTGTTCTTATAGGTCACAAAAAGAGGCAGTCATGTGCGGTATTTCCTTCGTTGGATACTAAAATGTAGAAAACTTCGTCAGGAACCCGATGATTGTTTGGTATTTGGTATACTACGTGACTCAAAATAGATATCCCGCTTCGTGCCCTTCGACGCTTTCACATTCCTTTACCCCAAATCACCGCTTTCTACGTCAAATGCGTCGTTATAATTGTGAACCGGGTTCGGCAATTACTTCGATGAATAAGTGTTACTAATTGAAACCTTCCGGGCTTTGACGATCGATCGCTTCCAATATGGTCAATTTTGAACGGTAGCCGCGATGAAACGGATACGAAGGGAGCGAAGGGTGGTTTTTTTGGGGGGATGACGAGGGGGGGGGGGGGGTTGACGCGGGACCAGGTGACGTATGTTCGATGGGCGAATACAGGGGCGATGTAACATTCTCCCTGAAACCGAGCAGGTTCCCTCAGTAATTCACTCATAAATAAAATTAAAATGATTACATAGATTGATACATAAAATACATTTTGATCACAGAAAAATCTTCTTTTTTTTCTTATTAAATTAAAACGTTTTTCTTAACCGGCTTTCTTGTTTGTTTGTCTGCGAAATCTTTCAACTCAAATTTCGACCATTTATCGGCAATCTATAGTTCTGAAACTTTACATATAGATCAGAACCAGATGACAATGCAATATTATAATACTTTGATGATGATTTAAAGAGCTTCTTGAGTAATTTCAATAAAATAAAATAATAAAATTATATTATATCACTAGTTTGTTTACTTTTGGGAATGTGACAGTGTTTTGAAGTAGTCTGGAGACTAAAAGGTAAACAAAGGATTATGATACAGTCACTGAAGCAGAAATGATAGTACATGAATTAACAATATAATTTCCAAGTGTATGTACATTGAAATTATAAAAACCACCGTTATTCATCGAGGTTCTTCAATAAAATTTTTCGATTACAAATTTCTAACGAACAAAACTAAAAAGTAGAAAATAATAGTACATGAATAAAAAAACTTTTATAAAAACAACGTTTTTCAAATGCACTAAAAAGTAGAAAATAATTTTCCTATGAGCCTGGCAGAATTTCTGAATAAATTGGTCACATTATGGTAACAGACTTTATAACAATTTCCAATTCTTATAAAACGAAAAACGTTGGGCGCATGTACTCAAACATCAATATCTTTCTAATACGCTCACATTTCTATAAAATGAAATGTCTTTATATTAATTCAGTTGACATAATATTCAGTTAATACAGTTTCACGGAATTGAATTGTGAACATTAGAAATCATTTGATATAATCATATGCAATAATACTAATCATCATTAACTAATTCAAAATTTTTCATATAAATGAACATTAAAATCATGATTTCTACAATAATTCTTCAAATACATATTTGTTACATAATTTTGCAGAAATAAAATTTTACTTTAAATGAATTAAATATATTCATAAGTTACTATGAAAATGTTTCATTTACAATCACAATTAGTAATTTATAAATAATATAATCATATGTTCTATTATATTAATAATTATCATAGATAATTTGTAAAATTAATATATTGTCAGAAATAAACAGTAGTTTAGTATTACCTCATATAAATCTCATATTTACATGATTCTAAAATGAACATTCATAATAATAATACAAAATGCGCCCAACGTTTTTCGTTTTATAAGAATTGGAAATTGTTATAAAGTCTGTTACCATAATGTGACCAATTTATTCAGAAATTCTGCCAGGCTCATAGGAAAATTATTTTCTACTTTTTAGTGCATATGAAAAACGTTGTTTTTATAAAAGTTTTTTATTCATGTACTATTATTTCGTTTGTTTAAACTACTGTTATTATGTTGTTGAGGGATTTACCCATAAGTGAGAAATCCTTCTGCACATAAGAGTCAAACATAGCTGATTCGATATATCGAATAGGCTTTCAACGCTGTTTCAACAACTGTTAGGCGTTAACACGAAAGTACCGAACGGCCTTCGAGTTGTTTTCGAGCGAACAAAATCTCTCGTTGTTTCTTGGCTCCCAAAAAAAAAAAAAAAAAAAAAAAAGTTGAAGATTTTCGAACGAGAGGGAGGGGCCCTCGAAGGACCGTCACCGAACAAAAGGCGACACCTCCGATGGCCTAGATGCCCAAGAGACCGGCAAAGCGTCCTGCTCATCTTTGGGGGAGCTGTTTGGCCAATGGAAAGACTTGAGAGCGGCCCTTCGCACTTTTTCACGAGGCAAATCCGACGGTGTGATTTGAGAGGTTTTAGGACACTTATTAAATTCGTCTGCTTATCGCTGGAAGGCAGTATTTTTCTTAATATAGCGACAATGGTGAAAATCGGCGTGGAAACGGATACTTTCACGGTAGAGGGACGAGTTCGGCGTCTGAATATTTGATTTACAACCAAAACCTCGCCAAAACCCCAATTCGCAGACCTACTGTCTCTATGCTCTCTATAGCAGAATTGCCCACTTTGGCGCTTCAAATTCATTCGGTTGTCATGCAACCAATCTGGGGGAAAGGGCGTCACAATACGGAGCAATGGGGAGTTTCCCCATCAAAACTCTGATGGGTCAACGTGTATTAAGGTGGCCATTCACGATCGCTCCAATCGTCCATTGGCGTGGAGCGATGCGAAAATCGCCTCGTGAATGGAGAAATCTCACCAGATATTTTTGGCGCGGTCGGAGTGTCTGGATATCCAACTCGACGAAAATCCACAGCGCCGCGCCGAAGCTCCATCACTCCGCCTTTCCGTGAATGGGGAAACCCGACGGGCCGTGGCGCCACTGTACCAGCTGGCGGATACTTGAGTTCTTCATAGCTCATTCCAGTAGCTAAAAATCTAAGAGTTGCTGCTAATCTTTCGTTAGCACTCATGCTCTGTCTCATGTTGGTATCTTTCTTACGAATCATCGGTGTCACCAGTTCAAGTAGATCGTAATAAGTTGTTTCGTTCATCCGCAAATAATTTTTCCAATCACAGGGTTCTAACCGCAAATCTTTCATTGAATTTATGTGAGTGTGTTTATGACGGTTCAATAACCAACTTTTACACAACTTTTTCTTGGGTTTCTTCTTCTTCACGTACAAACGGCTGTCGCCAGCAAGAAGAACTCATCATCAATTGTATTAATTACCCAAGTTTATAATATAGTAACAAGATCACAGAAATACCACAAAATTAAAAAGACCGCCTATTCGGCTGATTTGCAACCAACTTGAGGGCCTTGGTGCCGCAATACGGAGCAATGAGGAGTTTCCCCGCCATAACTCTGATTCGCAAACCATCTTCATTCCCGGCTCATAGAATCGCCCTGAGTTTAACGGGTCAACGCCTATTTGGCTGGTTTGCAACCAATTTGAGGGCCCTGGTGCCGCAATACGGAGCAATGAGGAGTTTCCCCGCCATAACTCTGATTCGCAAACCATCTTCATTCCCGGCTCATAGAATCGCCCTGAGTTTAACGGGTCAACGCCTATTCGGCTGATTTGCAACCAACTTGAGGGCCCTGGTGCCGCAATACGGAGCAATGAGGAGTTTCCCCGCCATAACTCTGATTCGCAAACCATCTTCATTCCCGGCTCATAGAATCGCCCTGAGTTTAACGGGTCAACGCCTATTTGGCTGGTTTGCAACCAATTTGAGGGCCCTGGTGCCGCAATACGGAGCAATGAGGAGTTTCCCCGCCATAACTCTGATTCGCAAACCATCTTCATTCCTGGCTCATAGAATCGCCCTGAGTTTAACGGGTCAACGCCTATTCGGCTGATCTGCAACCAATTTGAGGGCCCTGGTGCCGCAATACGGAGCAATGAGGAGTTTCCCCGCCATAACTCTGATTCGCAAACCATCTTCATTCCCTGCTCATAGAATCGCCCCGAGTTTAACGGGTCAACGCCTATTCGGCTGATTTGCAACCAATTTGAGGGCCCTGGTGCCGCAAAACGGAGCAATGAGGAGTTTCCCCGCCATAACTCTGATTCGCAAACCATCTTCATTCCCGGCTCATAGGATTGCCCCGAGTTTAACGGGTCAACGCCTATTCGGCTGATTTGCAACCAACTTGAGGGCCCTGGTGCCGCAATACGGAGCAATGAGGAGTTTCCCCGCCATAACTCTGATTCGCAAACCATCTTCATTCCCGGCTCATAGAATCGCCCCGAGTTTAACGGGTCAACGCGTATTAGCAACCAATTTGAGAGCCCAAGCATCGCAACACGTATGGGGCATTCCCCATCAAAACTTCGATTCTCGGGAGCCATTCCTAGCTAATTGAACCACCCAATCAGGTGGGTCAACATGTATCCAGCAGTTTGCAGCCAATTGGGGGACCCGGACGACGCATTGCAGAGCAGCTATGAGATCCAACCCCCAAAACTCCGATTGCCGAGTCAATTATCTCAATTCCCAGCTGATAGAATAGCCATGGAATCGCCCTACTTGGCCGTCAACATGTATTCTGTAGGTTTGCGACCAACTGGAGGGCCCGGGCGTCGCAATACGGAGCTACGGGGAGTTCTAGAGTAGTCAATCCACATTTTTCTCAAGTCAATTCCTCATTGGATCACCCCATTCGGCTGAAAGCTCTTCTCCAGCGCGTTCGGAGCCATCTATTCTATAATTTACCTCGTCGACACTTTTGATGTGAGTCAAACTTAAAAGAGTGTTGCGGTAGGCAGTTTTTGCTTTTCCACTCGCCAAAAGACTCCCAGTGTCGCCTGACCCCCAGAAACTGGTTGGCTCCCAAAAAAGGGCCCGAGGTGGGGGAATTGCTCAAGTCCTGGCCAACCCTTCGTTCCGTCTTCTCGATTCATTAGAAAAATCGCCTCTTTTGACTATAGGAGGGTGATAAGGGGGGAGGGGGTCTCTCCTTTCGGGGGTTGTATAGAAATGGGCTCCTTTTGTCCGGCATACCCCCCTCAACCACCGTCATCTCTCCTGAAGACCAAACAAGGGAAGGGGAGTTCGAGATAGCTGCAGGTAGGAAGGGCCTAGCGAGGGGTTGCGCAAGACGCTCTTAAGGGTGGTTTGCAGCCACGTTCGTGTTTTGGCTATACGAAAAGAAAAAAAAAGTGGATCCCATTTGTACGGTTGTATCCGAGCACAAGGCGTTTCATCCTATTCAAGGACGGACACTTTTTTCGCTCTCGAAGGGTGAATCTTTCAGCCCGGGGCAGAGCAAACATCTTGTGCCTAATTCTTGGCTTTTGATACCGAATAATCTGATTCAATCGCCATTGAGGCGCCCCATTTTCAGGACCTATTCAATATCCTCGTGCCTGAATCTAATCAAGTCGGCCGGAGGGTTGTCCACGTCCGATTGTCCAATTTTTTTTCTCTCCTTGTGCTGAGCGAACTCTTGAAGATATAAAACCGTTCAGCGACAATGGAGCTTCAGGGAACAGTTGCGGCACGTGCTGAGGTAACGTTCGTCTTGTCTGCTCAGATTCAAGGGCCAGTTTTATCATGCGAAATGGCGTCAAATGAGATATTTGTGTATGATACGGTCGAGATGCACCGTGAGGCCACTCATATTCTAAGCGGTGAATAACAACGTTTGATGACCACTTCCTCCTCGAACGGTTCTTCAAGGAGGAAGTCGACTCAGCTCACTGGCACTCGGGGGGCCCCTTTATTGGCTTACGAGACCGAACCGCGTCACTGGGGCCCTGTTCGGGGTCGAAGATGCCCGCTCTGAGGCCAAAAACGAGTCAACATTAATTTCGGTCAACACAAGTGAAATGGGGGTGGTTTTTAATAAGTTTGAGAACACTATTCTTCACTTCAAAATCTAAAAAAACGCCGCAAATTCTTTACCGGGGTTGGTTATTCCTCAGAGCATGGGGAAAACAGGGGAAAACAGTAAGTGTGAAGTGTCCCGAACGCCTATCTGAAAATCTCGAAAACTCGAAAAATCTCAAAAAATGTACATTGTACCAATAAAGTTAAAAATTTCAAAAAAAAAAAAAAAAGTAGGTAGGTAGGTAGGTACCCATTTTTACCCATAACCTCTTCCAGTGGGCACCAATCGTTCTGGGACCCATTTAATGAACTCTCCGTCTATTTGGTCTGATCGGGCTGAAATGTTCAGGACTAAAGCCAAAAACAAGTCCTTGACCAAAATTTCAGACTTTTAGATCATTTTTTAGGACCAAAAACGGCGTAGACGGTAGGCGGACAACAACTGGTCAATATGAGTTTTTTGAAAAATGGATTTTTGAGCTTTCGGCGATCTAGATGTGTTAGGTATTGTTTTGGTTGGTTATTCCTTGAATAATCAAGTCCACGCCGTTTTTGGTAGGTAGTTGAAAATTTTCTAAAAATCTGAAATTTGGGTCAGGGGTCTGATACCGGCCTAGGACGATCCTCCAAACTTTTCAGCCCGATCGGACCAAATTTGGGCGGGGTAGGGGTCAAAATGTGTTTTTTGAAAAATGGATTTTCGAGATTTTGGGCGATCTAGACGAGTGGGGTATCATTTTCCACTAAATTTTGGATCCTGAATCGATTGGAATGGGTCTGGGACCCGCCGCACCCACTGTATTCCCCATTTCCCCCATGTTGAAGAAATGAGTCTCCATGCGCCTGGTTCGAGGAATAACCAACCCCTGTGTAAGAATTTGCAGCGTTTTTTACTAAATTGTGGACGCTGAATCCATTAAGATGGGTCCCAGACCGATTTGTGCCCACTGGTGGGGTGCCTTGGGTCAAAATGGTTACCTATCTATTTAAAAAGATCCTTTTCGAGATTTTCTGGTACCTGGGGTATCACGGGCGAGGTCGCCCGTCGGTTTTTCGCCGCGCCTCCGCCCGATGCTTCCAGTACGGCGGAGTTTTTGGGCGGGGAGGAGGAGGGTTTGTGATCACCGAGTCGTCACCGGGGGAGGGAAGGCGTCGACCGTGGGTTTTTCACCAAAGTGGGTTTCCGCCCCGACGGGCTCCAGACTTTCAGATCAGTCCGGGACACTCCACACCCACTGTTTTCCACCATTTTCCCCATGCTCCTGGTCCAAGCCATAACCAACCCATGTGAGGGAGAGAGCAGCGTTTTCCACACAATCCCCACCTGTCGAAATCATTACTACAGCGTCCCAATAAACCGATGGTGGCCTGCTCGATGGATTGAGCTTTTCTGCTCGAATCACACAACGCAAGATGCTCATCGGGATTATAAAATCGCAATATTTTATTCAAATGGGTCAACATCGTTCTTTAAAACTGAATAAACACGCGGGTACAATAATTTCAGATGAAAATGAGCATTTGTTTTATACCTGGTTTCCGTTTCTATTATTCATAACCGATATTGCCCACATATGCGGTTGTCTTATAGCGAACCAACCAATCGAGTGGGATTCCGTTACTACATCCATTTTGTTACTATAACGACGTTGATTTGAATGATTTCCACTGTAATTATTTTCAACTTATTGGCTCTATTACTTCGTCACCCTTGACTTTTCCCTCACCCTTGAGAATTTTCAAAGCGGCGTTCCTGTGACCGCGCCATCCTCCAGACCCTATTTCTGGCGCCTAGCAACGCCCACCCCGTCGTGACGCAAACCTTCAGTGTGGGCAGACAACATAAATAACACGAAACCTCCGGTATTTGAGTATTCTATCCTGTTTGCGAGTCACTGTACGTTTCGACCATTTTCGAATCGTCGAAAAATCTAAATATTAATTAATTAATCACCGGATGGCCTCCCCTTTTAGGATTATTGCTTTGTTTAATATATTGCACAAAAATGACAGTACAGCTACACCATATGACTTCTACGAGCCGCAGGTACTTGAAACAGAGAAAACCATCTGCTACGGAAAAACCCCGTCCACCTGCCGTTTCCACGACGTCATCACTGTTGAACCTGCAGTTTCAAGAAGTCTCCATTTTTTTTTTTTTTTTTTTTTTTTTTTTTTTCACGTAGGGACAATTAGCTTGGCGTTCAGGACCGAAAGACCGTTGGTAATGATTGGGCTTGAAGAGGGTCCAACTGTCGATATCGTGCGAAATTTCGGCCGAACGGGTTTGTCGAACTTTGTTGTTCAATGAACAGCTGTTCGCTCTTTGTTGTTCGCCAGTGGGATTAGGGTGGAATTTCCTAGGAAGCGCGCCTTTTTCGGAAACTTGTGAAATATTGCGCAAAATCCTAAATATGCACATGAATTTTCCTTTAAAAAAAATATACAGAAACGTGTAATTAAACGTATGAAATTGAAAAAAAAGTCCGACGAAATTACCAAAATGGGACAAATTACCACGAACTGATTACATATAATTATTTTCTGATTTTCACGAAATTGAGGTGTTCATGAGTTTTTCCTTGTTTCAGGTAATGGATCTGATGAGCGATGACGATGATGTGGGAAGGTAACCTGTACTGTTATATTATATTACCTTAGTGAAGGAGTTGTGGAAGGCGACAATGTGCTCGAGCACATTGAGGAGCTGAGGAGAGACATTACGTTGTATGAAGCTGCAGAGAGGCTTTGAGAAGTGGCATAGTATAGTTGGTGATGTCAGAGAAGCATAGCAGTGCGAGGAGTTGCAGAGAGGCACAGAAAAGTGAATTAGGATGGACATAGCGCTGCAAGTTGTGGAAAACGAGCACATTAAGGAGCTGAGGAGAGGCATAACATGGTTGGTGATGAAAGGGAGTAGCTGCAGAGAGGCGTAGCAAAATGGGTGATTGAGGACTTGAAGAGGGGCATAGCGCCACATGTTGTGGAATACGGGGTATAAGCTGAGGAGCATAGCACAGTGGGTGAAGAAGGACGATAGGAAAATGAAATACATATATGGCGGTGGGCAAAGAAGAAGCAATGCTGCAGGGGATGACTGGGATGGAGCCTAGCATCGCGAAGAGCGGAGCAGAAGCATAGCATAGCGGAGGAAATCTTAAAAAGGAGAACAGAATTGTGGTGGGCTAAGGCGGAGCATAGCAGAGCGGGTTAATACCACATTTTACCCCAAATTGTCGAATTTTATCGTCACCGCCTTCCATATATCACCCACCGCCGCCCTCTTGAGCCTTTTTTCCACAACCAGTTACCCCCATAGGGTGAATATTGGCCTGCGGAAAAGGCATGAACGGTATTTGTTCAATTAAAAAAGTTTCCCAATCGTTTCACCGCACCCGAGGCGACCCAGCGAGCGAAAAACTCCGAGTTTTCGTCATATTGGCTCCCTTCTGCAAAGTAATTAACTATACTGCGCTGTTGCTGATCTGAACCAAAAGAACGCTGTAGGAAAATCACGCGTGCCCCTTTTTTTTAACGCAGCAAACCGCAATTTCGTCGGGGCCAATTTCAACCCTCATATTCATTCAGATTGTATCTCAACACCCGCGTCACCAGGCTGCTGGTACGAATAAGTGAATAAGTGGATTTATTGTCCAAAATCCGTTTTATTTGGAAGTTAGATATCCGCGTTCACTCTCATCACTCTAATTCCAATTGTAAAACTTTTGTTGTGGTGGTCTTGTTTTCCACTAAATTGTTGACCCTGAATTGATTGGAATGGGTCTGGGATCCGCCACACCCACACTATTCCCCCATTTTCCACCTTTTGAAGAAATGAAATCTCATGGCTGGTACGGGTTCAAATTAGTCTCCACGCTCCTGGTTCGAGGTATAAACCAACGGGTATAAAGGGTTTTCAGGTCTTGTGTGTAGGTAATTTACCTGACCATCGTTGCATGTCTTTGAGCTCTAGCACGTTTACAGTTCTTACAGGATCGCTATCATCGTTGTTAAATGATCTTTGTTAGGTGAGAGACCTGCTTACTCGATGATGTGGATGATTGAGTAGAATCCTCAAACAACTGAATACATACATCATTGTAATGTAAACGCTCTCGTGTCTGCTTACAGAAAATTACATTTTTCGTTGGAACTGCGTCTCGCACAAGACAAGGCCTCTCATACGAGGAAGCTTAGCTTCAATCTCCTATTCGCGGGGCCTCTGAAATCCCCAGGACTCTCCCTCCCTCTCTCTACCAGATTACCGTTCATTGTGTTCTTAATAGAGGAAATCCACATTTCATTCCCCTCGTCCTTTCCAGAGAGGAGAAGGCCTTTTTTTGTTAGGAATGTATCAGGCTGATACGAGTATGGCGCAGCATGTAATCTTACCATCGAACGCATGCAGTGTATCGTTTGTGATAGTAGGCAGGTCATAAAAATCAATCAATTGCTAACCTGAATGAATCGGCTTAAGGGGGCATCAGACAGTTTGCAAAGTATTCCGAATTTATTGAAGCTCCTGTATGGAAATTTAAACTTTTTCTTTTTGCAATATGCTCGTAAGACTTGGAAATCTCTCGGGCTTATAAACAAATAATATATGTTCAAAATTTAAATTTTAAATTTGTAATTTTGAAGTTATGAGAAGTTGGCAGTTGGATCATAGTTGAGACAATTCACAAGTCTTAAAAGGATATTTCGAAAGAAAAAAGTTGAATTTTCATACAGGAGTTTCAATAAAATTTGGAGTACTTTTGGAAATCAGGCAGTGCGGCTGGGTCTGGCGGGGGTAGGGTGGTCAAGGCGACAGTTGGCCTCAGCCGCCAGATCGTGTTGCGTCAACAGACCCCCTTGAGGGAGAGTGACGAAAAAAGTGGGTTAGTTAAGTAAGGTACGTTAGCTCGATCAGACAAAATCTGGTGGTAGGGGGGGATCAAAATGTTTTTGAAAATTAAATTTTCGGCATTTTCAGGGACTAGGCATTGGGGGTATCGTTTTCACTAAATTTTAGACGCTGAATCATGTGAATGGGTCCCGGAACGCTGGCACCCACTGGAAGAAGTTATGGGTCAAATTGGGATTTATTACCCATTTTGAATAGTGTTTTCGGGATTTCTCGTACCTAGGCGTGTGGGGTATATTTTCCACTAAATCTGGACGCTGAATTCAATGAAGGGTCCTAGAACGATTGGCACCCACCGGAAGAGTTATGGGTCAAAATGTGTATGTATACCCATTTTGTATATGTGTTTTCAAGATTCTGCTGCAGTCGTGTGTGGTATTTTTCCACTAAATTGTTGACCTGAATTGATTGGAATGGGTCTGGGACCCGCACACCCACTATTTCCCATTCCCCTTTTTGAAGAAATGAATCTCATGCGCCTGGTACGAGGTTCAAATTAGTCTCCACGCTCCTGGTTCGAGGTATAACCAACGTATAAAGGTGTTTTCAGGTCTTGTGTGTAGGTATATTTACCTGACATCGTTGCATGTCTTTGAGCTCTAGCACGTTTACAGTTCTTACAGGATTGCTATATCGTTGTTAAATGATTGTGTTAGGTGAGAGACCTGCTTACTCGATGATGGTATTGAGTAGAATCCTCAAACAACTGAATACATCATCATCATTGTAATGTAAACCTCCTCGTGTCTGTATTACCGAAAATTACATTTTTCGTTGGAACTGCCTCTCGCACAAGACAAGGCCTCTTCATACGCAGGAAGCTTAGCTTCAATCCCTCCCTATTCGGCGGACCTCTGAAATCCCCAGGACTCTCCCTTCCCTTTCTATAGCAGATTACCGTTCATTGCTGTTCTTTAATGAGCGAAATCCACATTCTCATTCCCTCGTCCTTTTCCAGAGAG
Organism: Cyrtorhinus lividipennis; assembly: GCA_019603395.1. NCBI lineage: Eukaryota > Metazoa > Arthropoda > Insecta > Hemiptera > Miridae > Cyrtorhinus > Cyrtorhinus lividipennis. Next base: position 11,493,738 of record CM034008.1, read on the forward strand.
GGAAGGCCTTTTTTGTTAGGAGTATATAGCTCTCGCGGCATATCCGTAGTGAGATTCATTGAGTATGCGTTCGAAGGGGACCTTTATTCTGAATTGTGCACCTTTTGACAGTAAATAATAAAAATCTACAAAAATGAAAAAAAAAAACTTAATTTTCATGCATTTAATTGGTTATTCCTTGAATATAACCTATTTATCTAAAAATTCCATCTCTCCGATTCGGCAAAACCTCTTCTGGAGTTATGGTGTCTAGATCAAATGGCAATGTCCGTCGCCGGACGCCGTCCGGCGATTTCGGTAGTGAATTTTTCTAAAAAACCTGAAATTGGGTCAGGAACTTTCGGCTCTAGTGATCCTCGAAACTTTTCAGCCCGATGAACCAAATTTGGGGGGGTGAGGGTCCAAATTTGTTTTAAAAATGGATTTTCTATATTTTGGCGATCTAGCCGGTAAATATCATTTTCTCAAATTTTGGACGCTGAATCCAATGAAAGGTCCCGAAAATGGAGCACACTGAAGAATTAGGTTAAATTGGATTATATAGTATTATTTGAATGTGGTTTTGTTGATTTCTGTACCTTGGCGTTTGGGGTATCGTTTTCCACCAAATTTTGGACGCTGAACCGATTGGAACGAGTCACCATGCGCCTGTTGAGGAATAAACAACCTCTTTGACAAATTGAGGTTTTTTTTTTTCCCGTCATAAAGGAAGTTTAATTTTAGATGAAAGTTTCAAAAAAAGGCGCATGTCGCATCAGTCTATACCACCAATCCAGCAGAACTTCCCAATAAACGCGTGATATTATAGTTGCCACTGAAATGAAGACACCATCAACAAATATACCTCATCTACACAGGATTAGAAACTTTTATGTATTCGTACATGGACCGAGAATGTGAGTTAGTCACTTATCATTGTACATTTCGCGCTTACTACACTCCAATTTCACTCACGCTCTGACCTGACTTGTAGTGAGATTTTGAAAACTTCCTGAACCTTCGGAAATAGACTTCTTCGTACCTACTACTACTCAAGTAGACGGTAAATATTGCGAACCAGAGATAAAATCCATTTGATAGCACAGCGATTTATTCCCCTCTACCCCACATTGCATCTATATCAATAGAAAAAGGGAAAACTCGTACATTTCATGATTTATCCTGCCTCGAGGCTGACAATTCGCGCAGAAAAATTGGCGAAGGGAAACTTCCTCAGTGAAAAAGAGCTTCGCAAAGCCGAGAATTAGCCGGGATTCTGTTAGTCAAGAAGTATGCCAGATGTTTCGCACAACTCGTATATCTGTTCCCATCGGAAATCGAGGTATTTCCGGAGTAGCCCATCACCGAGTCAGACGTAGTTACGAGAGTCCTTTTGCCACTTGAAGTGAGACGAGGTAGTCGAGTTACGACAGAAGTGAAGAATGGCCGCGAAGTTGAGGCGAGGAGAAAAGTGAAAAATGCAGGTTCCGTTCTGTGAGATAATTGACTCAACTGCGCGAACATCCTAATGGGGAAAAATATATCCTTCGAAAGCAACGGGAATCCCGAATGAGATTAATCTTTAATCCACGCCCGTTAGACATTGCCGAGGATCAAAATTACTTACCAGCGGAAATACAAAACGCTGCAGATTCTTCGCATGGGTTGGTTATTCCTCGAACCAGGCGCATGGAGACTCATTTCTTCAACATGGGGAAAATGGGGGAAACAGTGGATGTGGCGGGTTCCAGACTAATTCCAATCGATTCAGTGTCCAAAATTTAGTGGAAAATGATACCCACACGCCTAGGTACCGAAATCCGAAAACACATTCAAAATGGGTAAATACACCCATTTGACCAATACCTCTCAGAGGCGCCAATCGTTCCGTACCCATTTCATTGGATTCATCGTCCAAAATTAGTGGAAAATGATACCCCACATGCCTAGATCGCCATAAAACCTCGAGAATCCATCTTTCAAAAAACACATTTGACCCCTCT
>CM034008.1:11495729-11511436 GCA_019603395.1 Cyrtorhinus lividipennis
TTAGATATCCGCGTTCACTCTCATCACTCTAATTCCAATCGTAGAAACCCCGCCCACAGGTCGGTAATATAATTGAACGGCACTGTGAAAGCGATACGGGACAGTATTTTGGTCGAAACGGATCCGTACAATTTACATTTTGGGTTTTGAGGCTGAAATGGTGCATTTTGGTTGGTTATTCCTTGAATAATCAACCCATGTTTTTCATGCAAATGGTCAACCTCTCCGATTGACCTTTTTTGATCCATACAACATGAAACGTCCAGAAAAAATTTTTGAGCCGAATCGGAGAGGTTGACCTTTTGCATGAAAACATAGGTTGATTATTGAAGGAATAACCAACCAAAAGGTCAATGTCCGTCGGCCGTCCGCCGTCTGCCGTCCATTGTCCGCGCCGTTTTCGGTAGTAGAAAATTTTCTAAAAATCTGAAATTTGGGTCAGGGGTCTGTTCCCGGCCTAGAACGGTCCTCGAAACTTTTCAGCCCGATCGGACCAAATTTGGGCGGGGTAGGGGTCAAAATGTGTTTTTTGAAAAATGGATTTTTCGAGATTTTGGGCGATCTAGGCGAATAGGGTATCATTTTCCCCTAAATTTTGGACGCTGAATCCAATGAAATGGGTCCCAGAACGATTGGCATCCACTGGAAGAAGTTATGGGTCAAATTGGGTATTTAATACCCATTTTTAATATTATGTGTTTTCGGGATTTCTGGTACCTAGGCGTGTGGGGTATCATTTTCCATTAAATTTTGGACCCTGAATCGATTGGAATGGGTCCGGGACCCGCCACACCCACTGTTTCCCCCATTCGAGGAATAACCAACCCGTGTGTAATAATTAGCAGGGTTTTTGATTGATGGGCATGTAGGGAGAGATATCGTCGGTGAAGCGGCAACATGCTATAACTCAGTTTATCAACTTTTCAGCAGAGACAAAAAACTGAATAATTTCAAAACTACTTCTTGATTCTAAAACTTGAAGCAATTCCATGAATGGCGACCCCCTTGATCAATATCACTAATTTAAACATTAATTTTCAACATTAATTTTCAATGAAAAAGTAAGCTGTTGTGCATGTTGCCTCACTTTACTATCAGTTACTATCAGTTACCATGTTGGCGCGTACTGTTAATATTAGCTTGGATGTGATTTTTTCGATAATCTGACTTCACCAATCGATCCGTCATGGAATTTTCTATAAAGATCGATTACTAACTCATTTTGGCCAAAAATTGAGTTACAGCATGTTGCCGCTTCACCGCGATATTTTGGGATTCGATGACGTGGAAATAGCGAAAATTTCTATAAGTACGTTCTGAGGCTTAGCACAGCGGATGATTGAGGTGAGGTAGTAATGTTCATAGAAGTGGGGAAACAGCATGGTGAAGGAGATCATATGAAAGAGAGCACAATGGAAGCGCAGTCGGAGCATAGCAGAGCGGGTGATTGAAATGAAGCGTGGTACGTTGTATGGCGGAGAAGAAGCACATTTTAGCATTTTAGCACTCGACACAGTATACATACCACTGCGGTGAAACATGGAGGAGCATAGCAGAGTGGGTGATTGAGGAGAGGTGCAGTGAGGTTTGTGGCGGAGAAGGAACATGGAGAAGGATATTTCATGAAAGAAAGCCAATGGAAGCGCACAAAGGCGGAGTGAAGCACGGTGGTGAATGATTAGTGGCATAGTAAGGTTTATGACGGAAGAAAGCATAGCACAGTGGTATATTCCTTCAATACCGCAGTCCTTCATGTGTCCTGTAAGATGATCTGAATAGTATTTCACGTTTCTGAGTGTATAAAATCGAAATGTTTAATATTGATGCTGTCTTAAATAATATTGCTTTCCAAATATGGTCCTAAAGCTCAACGATTTTCTGGATCTTTTTCAACTCCAGATCGGTCTATTCATGATGAGTTAAGACGATTTTTGTTGACATGAGCGTTGAGGAAGGAATCACCCTAAATTTGGTCCGATCGGGCCGAACAGTTCGAAGGACTGACTAGAGCCGTTTATTTCAAATTTTTAGAAAATTTTCCACTCCCAGAAAAGCACGGACGGCGGACGGACATTATTGACTTTACTGATCTTTACTGAAAATTTTGGACCGAATCTGAGAGACTGACCTTTTGCATAATAACAGCTTAATTGTTCAAGAAATAACCAACCGAAATTAAATACTTTCACTTTTGGTTTATCATTCTACGAATAATTATTGTATAAACTGAATGGTATTATTCCGTAGGTTTTTATATTCTGAGGTCAATGTCTCCGACTGTGCTCAAAAATTTAGATTTTGTGCTTCATGATCAACATTTTCCACAATGGAGTAATATTCGTCAGCGCAAGAGTATGGGGAAAACAGTGAGAATCTAAGACTTATTCCAATCAGATCACCATCCCAACTTCAGTGGAAAATGGCCCTCTACACGCCTAGGTCCCAAAAATCTCGAATACCCATTTTCGAAATGGGTGTGCAGGTACCCATTTTAACCCATAACCGCCTCCGCTGGGTACAGTTCGGGACCCATCTCAATGGTCTCAATGGAAGAAATGATACCCATCCTAGTTCCTGAAAACTCCGCAAATCTAGTTTTGAAAAACATTTTGACCCTATTGATTCATATTTTGGGCCAATCGGGCTGAAACGAGACGAGGACCAAATAAAGCCAGAAAGACGTTCCTCACTAGAATTCAAATTTATAGAAAATTGTCTACAATCAAAAACGGTGGACGGATTCTTTCAGCCAAAGGCTGAATGAAAGTAAGGCATTCTTTGCTGACTTGAAACTTAATGACTGATCCCATTCGTATTTGTAAAAACTGCCGTGGTGATCTGCGTGTATGTCCCCACATGAGTTGCAACCGAAATGAACTGCTTAAGCGCGCTTTGTTGGCCTCCAAACGAGCGGTTTCTGTCCATTTGGCGTTTGCCTGTGAGGCACTCGTGTAAAATGTTGATCGATTATGTCAATTTGACGCTGCTTGCGTCAATAGTACTATTGATATTTGGTGAAGTAGGTACAAGGCACTGGGAAGAGGCTGGAACGACCGCCTCCCGTCATCTCTTCCTTTTACCTTAACTCTCACCCATTCCTAATTTTCTTTCCTGCCTGCCAGCCTCTTTTACGCCGCTGTCACATTTCCCTTTTACCCGTCTCTCCTCAAGGGACGATCCTCCGTGGAAATCGAAGATCCTGAACCTGAGGGAATCGCTTTCCTTCTTTGGAGGAGGAAAAAGCGTGAATAGATTGGAGCGTAGAAGGGCTTGCCAGTGTTGGGCGTTTGCAGGTTAGGGAAATAAAAGGCTCTTTGAGGGGAAACTGTTGAAGAGGTCGAAAATCGGCTCAAGTTCTACAATTGACGTTACACTTTCTACGGAGCAAACGGTATTTGACTGGCGACTGTACCTTGCATTCGTCCTTTCCAGTTCATCAAAGTTTTGGACCAATTAAATTACGGATTTTGGTTTAAAATTCTCTAGGACCTCATAACTGTAGGTTTTCTTGCAAAGGTTAATTCTCTGATTTACCCGAAATTCAACATTTTGTCTTTGAAAATCTCGACTCAAGAAAACGAAATGTCCGTCCGCCGTTCAATTCGTTATTGGCAGATGACTTTCTTGTGAAAATCTTTCATTTTGATCAATGACTAATCTTTGGCTTTCGATGGTTCTCATGACATATTCGCCTTAACGGTAGCGGGGTTTATTTATTTATTTATAGCACGGACCCAAGGTCCAATTAACAAGAATATAAATATAAATTAAATGAAAACAATGGTAAAATGGCTGGGTACAACACCTGCCAGGATAGCAAACATTTAACATTAAGAATCATTTGGCAGAGCGGACTTCAACAGCTCGCGCCCTGTAAGCTTGCAGAGAGTCCGAGAAGAGATCGCAGGCAGCCTCTTGCAAAATCGAATTAGCCTGACGAGGAAGACGGAGAAGCGGACGGTCCCTGAGGTAATTGTCTGTGTAAATGGAACGAAGAAAACATTGTGCGAACGAGAGAAAAATTGAGAGCACATTGAGGGAGATCATTTGCAGAAGAGGAGGACAACCGATGACTCCATTCATCAACTTATGGAAGAAGCATTGATCGCCACAGCACGACGATTGACCAACGGGTTAAGACGGCAGACACGTAGGATTGAGCCATAGTCGAGATCATGCCACGGATACCCATGTTTGAAGCAACGTAACGAAGGAAGATGTGCTGTACAGTCTCAATCTGGTGGGCGTAGGTGGCATAGTATGGCGACCACACGACGGACGAATACTCCAGGAGAGGACGGACAAGCGAGCAATACAGCGTCGTTATGGCCTTGACATCACTGAATTCACGGTGTCACGCTTTATGAAACCCAGTACCCTCCGAGCACGGCCAGTAACTGCGTCAATGTGTTCGCCAAAATTTAACTGTTGATCCAACAAGACCCCCAGATCACGCGTAACTTGCAAGCGAATGGAGAGAAGTGCCAAGAATGGAGTAGTTGAAAATGAAAGGGTCATGCAGGCGAGAAAACGAACTGACCGAGCACCTTTAATGGGTTAAGCTGCAGACAATGGACGCCACACCACTCCACGAAGTCATTGAGGGCGGACTGAAGGATCTCACAATCAGCAGCTGATGTTACACGGGTAAAAATCCTAAGGTCGTCTGCAAACATCAGGAAGGAAACATCAGGGAAATCCGGCAGAGCGAACCACAGAAGACTATGAACAGCAAGGGCCCAATATGTGACCCCTGAGGCACACCCGAAGAGGCAGGGAAAGGCTGAGAGGCGACGCCACTTATCCTCACCAACATCGAGCGATCCACCAGATAATCCGCGGACCCATTGGAGAAAAGAGCCATGAACACCAAGAGAGCGCAGTCAAGCGTTGAGGTGGCTGTGGGGAAACTCTATCGAACGCCTTGGAAAAGTCCGTAGAGACCGAGTCAACCTGCTACCGTTTGAGTGAAAATAGGTAAACTAGAAAAACAACATTTTTGGAAGAATGTTTTATGTCCTACTAAAAACATACGACTAAATCGATTAATTATAGCTTCCGGAATGATCGCTACACGCAGCAAGTGCGTTCAAAAAATGTAAACTAATAACCGAGTACAATTTCGGAGACAGGGGTTGGATAATCTCGGACTAATAGCATGCGATTCCATTAAATCGATTTCAGCCGTACAAAGTTTAGTGGAAAATGAATACACCCCACACGCGAGGGACCTGAAATCTCGAAAAAAAAACATGCTGAAATGGTAGATATATGCCCATTTTGACCCATACTTCTTCCGGTGGGCTCCAATCGTTCCCGGTCCCATTCCAATCAGATTTCAGCGTTCAAAATTTGTCGAAAAATGATACCCGACCTACCTACACCACGCCTAGGGATTATGAAGATTCCTTGGAAATCCATTTTCGAAGGAGTACACAGTTTGACCCCGACCCCGCACACCTCTCATCCCAAAATTTGATCAGATCGGGCTGAAAAGTTTCAAAGACCAACTTAAAGCAGGAAAAATTTGCCAATATTTATAATTCAGAAATTTCAGAACAATTTTTCTTCCACCAAAATTGGCATGAATGGCGGTTGGCGCTTCCCTGTCTTCTGACATTCAGGGAAGCACTTTTAACATCAAGAACATTTGTTTGAGGGTTTGTATAATCTCGCTATCTCTTTCTGTTCTACGAACTGAAGAGAAGTGTTTTGGAGTCCTATTTTTGGATTCTAAATCAATGAGATCTCCGTCCATTGCTTACAGTTCTAGGGAGGCTGTCGGCAATCTCAGGGGACGCACGTGTGACACGATTCCGTAGGTGTCAAGAAAAGGCTCCTATTCGAACAACCCCCTCCATCTTCCGCGCTTTCCCTATCCGAAAACAGATTAATGGATCCACACGGAAGCCTGACAGGTCCCAAACCCCTTCCGTGGCATCTCAAGAGCGTTTTACCCACGTCAAATGTTAATTCAATTAAAACCGGAAGCTCCCTCCGTCAGCTAAGGTTCGATATCGTGAATAATTTAATGCCCAAGTTTCATTCGGGAACCATCAGACCTGATTCGGCTTAATGGCGCTTCCCGAAAATATTCCTCGGATGGGGGCTAATGAAGTTATTGCGTATCGCGGCGAGGTGCTTCTCAGATACCGCCTTGACTTGGGAGATGTCACAACTGTTCAGTTCTTCGCGTCATAACTAATTTCAGGGATTTTAACGTCGTAAACGTTATGGATTCACAAGTTCATTGTCGTTATTGGCACGACTCCTAAAATACATTGTTTAAGCTGGCCGTCCACTGGACGCGAATTCGCGCGAAGAGGCGAAGTACGCGATTTCGCGCGAAGAGTTCGCCTCTTAACAAACACTATCATTTGTATAGGACCCCGTCCACTGCAAGCGCCATGATTCGCGCGAAGTCTGGCGAAGGCGAAGAGAAAACAAACATGTTTGATTCCGAACGCGCGAACTGGCGAACCCGGCGATGGAAATTGATACCTGCCAAACCCTTTTACCTAGCCCACATGTGTAGTCCCCATACTACTTCACTAAACAATGTACCTCATCTGTCTTTTGGACCCCATCATTGTAAATAATTAGAGTTGGTTTACATAGGTGGATAATGTTATGATCAGCAATACACTCCCCCACACCACATGGAGCTTGTCTCTTGGTGTTGGGGTATTTCCTACCCGCATACGGTTTATTTTAATCTTTATCCCTTACTTCTTCTTCTGATAAATTGATAGTTTTGGTGCAGGAGAGGCCACCCTTGTTGTTCATTTCAATTGTGGGATAAAGTTAGAGTAGGTATGTATTTTTTTTTTTTTTTTTTTTTTTTTTAAAGTATCTAATTGAAGAAATTTTTTAGAGATAGATCTCCCTGCAGGTGAAACCACTCTCCATACTGATGCCGATGAACGAAAACATCTTTCACCCACTCTTCCCTCTTATCCTGACTGGCCTGACGCAGGCGCTGATTCAAGGGGGGGGGGGGGGGGTCACGGGGGGTCATGACCCCCCTCCCCAACCAGGTAGAATTTTGAAAATTTTTGAAATTTTGAGATTTTGGAGTAATGTTTTGACATGAACAATCGAATTATAAATAAATATTGGATTGGAATAAAATGGACTTTACTGTTAAGAGATTGAAAAAGTGAGAAAATTTAGTTCATTTTGTTTGTTTGGTTATTTTTTTTTAGCTTTTGATTTTTTTTTCTGTGTTTTCGGGCGAAACTGACAGGAATCGCGTGCAGTGGACGGGGTTTTCGACGCGCGAAGAGGGCGTAGAGGCAAAAACTTGCGAATTCGCCTCTTCGCGCGAATTCGCGTCCAGTGGACGGCCAGCCTTAGGCGCGTTTGAGTGAGTGGGATTTGGTTCCCACAAGATATGATTAACCCTGAAGCAGAAGACATTTTATGAGATTTTGCCGGCCAATGTGGACAATCCAGTTTATTCAAAGCTTTCTAATTGGTGTTAATCAAGGAAAATCGTAGGAAAAAGAGTCTTTTCAAAAAATCTCATTAACGATTGAACTAATAACATGTCTTTTATCAAGTAAATAGTAAATAACCATAAAAAATAGCGTAAAAATAGTAAATAAGAATGAGGATTCCCTATGGCTTATTATACAGTCGCCATAATTTGTGTCTCCAGTTAATCTACCGGTGATCATTGTCACCGATAAATCTTGAAAATAGATTTGGAATGATTACTGAAATGTACCCATCAGTATTGAAGAGATGAGTGCAAATTTCTCATTTTAACACTTACCAAAATCCAATGACACTAACAAACACCCTTCTCTGACAAACCTCAATATCATAGTGCTTATGGTTGGTTATCCCTTGAATAATCAATCGTTTTCATGCAAAAGGTCAACTCTCTGATTCGGCCCAAATTTGTTTTCTGGGTGTTTAAAGTTGTTTAGATCCAAAAAATTCACCGGTGACGTCACCCCTCACGGTGACAAGTGACAAGGCGCAGGGGGAACATTGCCTCAATTTCTCCATTAAAATCCTAGCAGCGAGGGATGTTGCCCCTACCTGTTGGAACCAAACAGTAATTGTTTGGCCATTTTCCTAAAAAAAAAATCTGCAAATTCTTACACACGGGTTGGTTATTCCTCGAATGGGGGAAACAGTGGGTGTGGCGGGTCCCAGACCCATTCCAATCGATTCAGGGTCCAAAATTTAGTGGAATATGATACCCCACACGCCTAGGCACCAGAAATCCTGACACATACAAAATGGGGTGGATAGGTACATACCCCATTTGACCCATAACTTCTTCCAGTGGGTGCCAATCGTTCTGGGACCCGTTTCATTGGATTCAGCGTCCAACAGTGGAAAATGACACCCTACTCGCCTAGATCGCCCAAAATCTCGAAAATCCATTTTTCAAAAAACACATTTTGACCCCTATCCCCCCCCCTTGCCCAAATTTGGTCCGATCGGGCTGAAAAGTTTCGAGGACCCGTCTCGGCCGGGAACAGACCCTGACCCAAATTTCAGATTTTTAGAAAATTTCTACTACCAAAACGGCCGCAGACGATGGACGGCGTACGGCGGACGGACATCGACCTTTTTTTGATCAGGACATCATGAAACGTCCAGAAAAAAATTTTGATCCGAATCGGAGAGGTTGACCATTATCATGAAAACATACGTTGATTATTCAAGGAATAACCAACCAAAAGTAATGACCAATAATCCTGAACTGGGATACTGCGCACCATACAGTCACTTCAGGGGTGTGAAGTGGCCTCTGGTGAATTTCCCTTGGGTTTTCATTAGCCCAATATCAAAAATTCTGCTTATTAACAGCTTCCACACACATGGAAATGAGCCTTGGAAGTCGGCCATTCTCAAAAAACGTCCCCACAGCGAGCTTGCTTGCTTGTTGCTACTGAAAACTAGACTCCCACCCTTAAGTGAGGCCCTTTCCTCACCACCACAACCAGCCAGACAAAACCGGTTCATACTGTGGTGAGCTCGCACCGGCGCCGGTCAAATGGGCTGCTGGCATCGCAAGGTCAACGACCTGTGGAGGATTAAGGGCCTCCAACAATCGGGAACCTCCCCATTTGTTCCAGAACGTTCTCGGCCAGGCAGCAGGTATAAAACGGGCCCAGAAACGCTGCGGGGTTCAGTTCAATTCGGAGTTCAGATATAGATGCTTCAGGTTATAAATTGTGCCGTGCCGCGTTATAAATAGTGCGACAACTGCTACAACCGTGTATTGTGATTCTGTCATTGTGTAAGTGCGCGAATGTGAGCAGTGTATGTACTCAAGTGAACGATTGTTAATAAATTATTTACTAAGAACATAAATCGTTACAATACCTTTTGCCCCACCCTGTACATGCGGTAGGGGAACGGACAAGTCCAACAGTGCTGCCATCTAATAGAATGTAGAATTCCATACTTATTGGGATTTAGGTAAAATTGTTGATATTGTTCTAGGGAAACTCATCTATTTCTTACCTTTCTTATATTACTATTTCTAACAAATTCTTTTCGTTTTCAGGTGAGTTATACCAGTAGATCCTCTGCTGGTACATCACATACAGATGAGAACGAAGTGAGTCTTTCGGCGTATTCGTTTTATTATTGTGATATTCACAAAGTGTATCGGTGGGGTCTCATGCTATTCATAAGACCTCATTCAATGTGGAATAGCTCTATGCTTTGGAAGCGTCCCAAAAAGGAAATCTGGCTCTAGAACCACCCAATACAGGACATTTTGCCCCGATTTTCATTAGATCTGAAGGTGTCTGCCTGTAGACCAAAGACATGTGATAAATAGTACCAGGTTGGGGCGTTGGGAGGGTGAGGTTTTAGTGGATTGGACTTTCACATAACAAGATTTCAAAAGATTTCCTCATCTAAAAAAAAAGGGGGGGGGGGGGGGTCTGCTCGATTAATTGAATCTAAAAGGCCCATTACTAGCACCTCTGAACATGAAAAATTCACATCAGGGCAGCTCATTTTCCTCACTTTTTGGTTGGTTATTCCTTGAATAATCAACCTATGTTTTCATGCAAACAGTCAATCTCTCTGATTCGGCCCACAATTTTTTTTTCTGGACGTTTCAAAGTATCTAGATCAAAAAATTCAAATGTCCGTTCACCGTCCACGTCGACTTTGGTAGTAGAAAATTTTCTAAAAATTTAAATTTTGGTCAGGGACCCATTTCAGGCTCTAGTTGGTCCTCGAAACTTTTTAATCGGACCAAATTAAGGGAGTAAGGGGTCAAAAAGTGTTTTTGGAAAAATGGATTTTCGAGATTTTGGCGATCTAGGCGTATGGGGTATCATTTTCGGCTAAATTTTGGTCTCTGAATCCAATGAGACGGGTCCTGAAACGAACGGTTATGGGTCAAAATGGGTATCTATTACCCATTTTGAATTTGTGTTTTTGAGAGTTCTGGTACCTAGGCGTGTGGGGTATCATCTTCCACTAAATTTTGGACCGTAAATTGATTGGAATGGGTCCGGGAGACGCCACACCCACTGTTTCCCCCATTTTCTCCATGATGAAGAAATGAGTTTCCATACGCCTGGTCCGAGTAATAACCAACCCGTGTGAAGGAATTTGCGTTCCATGACGTAACTGATCAACACTGAATGATTAGGGACTTCTTGTAAGGAATCTTCCAAGGACTCACATAGGAGGTGTATACATCAGGCTCGTATTGTATAGTTCTAGTGTTGGATTTACGATTCTCCATTTCCGTATATCCACTTCGTTCAGTTTCAACGTTCAGAAACTGCCCTGAAATTATTTCGCGAAGATTTGCCCAGCTCGAGAAAAAGAGATTTCGTGGCCTACCTATCGGTAAGGGAAAAACCTCGTAGGCTCTCTTTTATCCCTCAGGGCCCTCAAAAACAGGGGATTTCGTCTCGGTAAAGGGAATAGAGGGTTATTTTCAAGGCGAGGACCTCCGGCAGGGAAAACATGATCGGCTTGGAGAATTCTTCTTGGTCATTTCTCATCGTTTCCATCGATACGATATTTTGTGGGTTGGCTGAGAAATTGGCTCGAGAAGGTGGAATAAGAGAGTAACATGACGTAAGATTCGTCCTGCATTTCTTATTATGTGAATTAGGAAAAACGTAAAATGTGAGTGTCCAAAATAAAATTGTGTTCTTCAAATATTATCTGAAGGCAGTTAATGTCAACTTAATTTTTATTTCCTCTAGTTATTGGCTTGTAAGAAGGGAATTTGGCGCGTTAACCCTATAACCGCACCAACCTAACCCTTAAGACCGTCGATTATTTTATCGTTTGGAAGATGTACGAACTGGGGTGAAGGAGGGCACCAGTGATATCAATACGAGGAAAGGGATGGAATGGGAGGAAGGGTTGGGAAGGTTCGTGGAGGGGGAGGCCATGTTCTTTCTGGTTACTTCCGAGGGAGGACTTTGTGGGGAACTGGGCGGGAATCTAATCATCATAATGGCTTTTACCTTATCCAGGTCGTGATTTATCAAGAGGAAAGGCTTCGTCTGTTTCAGCTTATCAGTTAACGAAGGTTGAATGATTTTGGGTTTAACGTCAAACTTGGGCTGATGAGGAGAGAAGGTCTCAATTTGAGAGGAAATTTACTTTTCTGCAGTTATCCTCTGAACAGCAAAATTTCCAGAATATGACGCGTTTAGGTGATTAGCTGTTACTAGTTGTACAGGTACAAGATTGTCTCTCGCAAAACGTTGATACTCACGAATTCTCGTCCTTTTTCGTAAATATATTCCACTTCTACAGTTTGTAGACTCTAAATTTAGGAAACATCGGACTTTTTCGACATTGCCTGTTGTTAGAACTGATAAGAACGAGAGCAAGATCGCACTGATGTATTTAAGATTGAGAAACCTCCATTTGGCCAATTGATTCGTTTATAGCAACTGTACGTAGATATCAAACGTAGTTTATTATATTTTGCGCCTTGAAACGAATGCCAAGATCAATAAGCCTCGCATTAAAAAAAAAAAAAAATTGGTTATTTTTTTCTGGACGTTTCATGATGTCCTGATCAAAAAAGGTCAATGTCCGTCCGCCGTACGCCGTCCATTGTCCACGCCGTTTTTGGTAGTAGAAAATGTTCTAAAAATCGAAATTAGGTCAGGGGTTTGGACCAGGCCTCATGGAGACTCATTCTTAAACTTGGGAAAAAACGTAGAAACTGTGGGTGTGGCGGGTCCCGGACCATTCCAATCGGTTTAGGGTCCAAATTATAGTGGAAAATGATACCTACACGCCTAGGTACCCGAAATATCGAAAACACACATTCGATATGGGTAGACAGGTACCCATTATGATCCATGACCTCATTCAGAAGGCGCCAATCGTTCCGGGGCTCATTTCAATGGATTTCAGCGCCCAAATTTAGTGGAAAATGATACCTCACACAACGCCTAGATTGCCAAAAATATCGAAATCCGTTCTTTCTCGAAAACACAAATTGAGTAGTGGAAACCGGCGTTGAAGGCGGACGGACATTTGCTAATTTTGATCTTGACACTTTGAAATATCCAGAAAAAATTTTTGGGCCGAATCAGAGAGATTGACATTTGCATGAAGAGATAGGTTGATTATTCAAGGCATAACCAACCAAGAGTATTTGGAATGGTATACTTGGCGGGATCGCAGTCCACTTCATGTCTAGTTTGACTCAATTGTACTGGCTTCGTACATCCCCTTCCATTGGACAATTTAAATTTCCAAATCGCGAAAATTTTTCAACATGAATCCGTGTGAAGAATAATTTTGAGTCAGGAAACTTGCTCCATTTGGCCACGTTTGATGTTAATAGTGGACTGAGGAAGGAATCGTCGTGGGAAGAGAGAAGGTTGTCGGTGAGGGGGGGGGGGGGGTCCTATGATATATGGTTCTGCTCGGTTGATACTCCCCAGCATATCCCCGGAGGGTGTCCCTGTTCGGTGGCAAGCTACACGGTTTGGGTCGGCGAGACACGATATTCAATATTACACACCCTCTCCCCACCCCTTGTCGCCCGCCCTCGCCACCCCCAGTCCACCCTGCAGGAGCCCCTCCGAGGGGATGGTCCAAGCCTGACATGGAATGCCTAATGCGACACGTCCCACTGTTCCGACTTCATTACGCCGAACTAGGCAAAGCTTTTACGCCTGAGCGCCGATGTATTCCGCCAAAATGGGACGCGTAAGCTCCACCTGCCTAACGAGACCTCGATGTCAATGTACTCAACTCATAATTTATTCTTTTATATACCTATTTCACTGAATTTTACTAACAAAAAACCTTTGCGAAATTCGGTAAATTCAATTGCTAAACTCAGTACCCACTTCCATTGTGCGGAAATCAGTACAAACCCATCTCAATGAACTCACCATCCAAAACCTGATTGAAGATGATCCCTCACACGTCTCCAATGATCATTATTTTCAAAATAACCGTTTTCATTAACCCTGCCTCCGTTTTGGGCGATCGATCTGAAAACATCCTGGTTTGAGTTCCTTGAAGGAGAGAAGAAGTAACTGACCACAATTTTAGAGAAGGCGTGGGTGGTGGTCACGCACCCATAACCAAGCGAACGAGGGTACAGGATGGGGTGCTTGTTGCACGGGGATGCCATACAGCCATAGACCATGTAGAGACTGTAATGGGCCTTACGGCCCCTGAGGCAGTCATGCGCTGGTACACCAAGATGGTTTGCACCGAACGAACAGTTCGATTTTTGATGACCTACATAGTGCTACTCAAACTGTCAAATTTTTGGGCAAATCCAAGTGATGGACCACCAATATGAATAAAAACGGTTATTCTTCGTAAAACATCAAACCACAATGATCTTGGGAATAGAAACATTTTGGTTGGTTATTCCTTGAATGATGTAGTAAGTAGTAGTAGTAAATATATTCATTTGTAAAAATCATCGATTATTACAATATTGGCTCCAGAGCTCGGGCCGTTGATAATAAAATCAAATGTAAAACCAAGAAAAGACAAAAAAAAATAAAATAAAATAAAAAAATAAAAATAAAGGTATGACGACAATGCAGAGGAGATATATATAAGTGGGACATAAGAGTAATTTCATTCCAATAATAGAGTTAGCCTTAACGGATCTCTCACTAGTTGCAGCACAGTGACTTTAATTGGGATCGGATCTATTCATTCAAGCAGAATGCTCTAAGCATAAGGCTCCTATAACAAAAATTGAAGATATCAACTGCTTTCTTCTTGTCACCTAGGGTATCCAGTAGGCTGCTCATGTTGGTATTTGGCTGCATCAAGTGTGAGGACAAGTAGAAACCCCGGTAGGCCGCTAGAGTAGGACAATCAAAGAAGAAGTGTGTCAGAGTTTCATTCTCCGCTCACGCTCATCTTCATCTTCACGCTAATGAGGCAGTCCCTCAGCATATCAAGGGATACTTCATCGTTGAGGGCTGGACTGATGTATATGGCACCTATAACCAGGGTAACCGCGGGCAGGGTAACTTTTATAAAAATCCAATAACGTGACACCTCTAGCATGGTGCAATATTTTGACTGGCACTCAAAACGACAGGTATTCAAAAATAAAATTATTCCTCCACTGGCGTGGCCAGTGCTTTTTTCTCGGATGGCTGGTGATTGAAAATGAATGTATTCCTCCAGACGCATAGGTCTTGAAAATTTCTTATATTCATGCCATGTTTCTGTTAGTGCAAGGACTGAATGATGTACCTATGTTTTCATGCCTCGAAAAGTCCTCTCCGAATCAGCCCAAATTTTTTTTTCTGGACGTTTCAAACTGTCTGGATCAAAATTAACAAATGTCCGTCCGCCGTCCAAGCCGATTTTGGTAATAGAAAAATTTCTAAAAATCTGAAAATTAAAATTGTGGTCAGGGGTCCGTTCTAGGCTTTAGTTGGTCCTTGAAACTTTTCAGCCCGATCGGACCACATTTGGGCGGGGTAGGGATCCAAATGTGTATTTCGAAAAATGGTTTTCGAGATTTTTGGCGATCTGGGCGCGTGGGGTATCATTTTAAACTAAATGTTGGACCCTGAATCCAGTGAAATGAGTCCCGATGAAATGAGAACGATTGGTTTCCTCTCGATGAGGTTATGGGTCAAAATGGGTACCTATCTACCCATTTCGAATGTGTTTTCGAGATTTCTGGTTCCAAGGCGTGTGGGGTATCATTTTCCACTAAATTTTGGACTCTGAATCGATTGGAATGGGTCTGGGACCCGCCACACCCACCATTTCTCCCATTCCCCCATGTTGAAGAACTGAGTCTCCATGCGCCTGGTCCGAGGAATAACCAACCCCTGTGAATGAATTCGCAGCGTTTGTCATTGTTGCATCCTTTTGTTCAATGCTATTATTATTGTTTTGTTCAATCATTATTTTTGAAGTATTATGGTTTTTTTTCCTCTAAAATGCGTGTGGTCCTTGGCAGAAACTACCAAAATGAGCTGTGGACAGACACCGAGGGTGAAATAGGGCTGGAAAGCTGGGTCTTCCAGTTTCACCCTGCACGGCCTGTAGTATTGCTGGATGAAAAAAGGACACATTCTGTCGGGCGCTTCTCTTTCAGTAAATGATTTGAGCCGGCAAACCGTGGTAATTCGAGGAAAACCTGGGTAATTTACCTTTCCGTTCGTGGTGTGTCGGGTAGGAAAGGAACATCAGATACCAGGTGAGAGGATGAACCCTTCAACCTTCCGGGAACA